>SKCR01029088.1:0-237208 GCA_019454045.1 Zanthoxylum bungeanum | reverse complement strand
CCCCGTATATCCAATAATAGGAAGTTCTGGAACCACAATAGAAAGACCATTGGGGGTCCTTCAAGGACCAAGCCCACTCCTTCTTGGGTCGCCCCTATCAGAAACATGCGATTCTTCAATTTTTGTAGACTTTTGTAGAGGTGTTTGAAGAGCTGAAAAGGCAATGACTCATAAATCCCTTAGAACCTAAACCACTTCCAAACTCTGTGCCACGCTACATTGACCTAAACCTATATTGTTACCTCCACCAGCAAAAAGGCCATGAAACTGAAAAATGCACCCGCCTTAGGCATGAAATCCAAGACCTCATTGATGCCTATAAAATACCCGACCCGCAAAAGTGTAAACTTGTTTGGCCTTTTTTAACTGGGACGAGTTTACACCTCGCAATAATATGGTTGAACTCTTTGAAATGATAATGGGCCACCTTGTATGAAAACCTTGATGGGTTTAGAAAGTCCAAACATGATCCAAATATGCTAGAAGCACGAGTCCGATATCCGCATTGGCTTTCATCCAGAAAGGATATGCCTTGTTATGGCATATTTGCATACTTTTGGATGCTTCCGATTTCATCCCTATGACCGCGATTACTGAAGGCCCAATTCGTCATTTCTAGAAAATGGCATGATCCTCATAATAGGCTTAGTCCATGTTGTAAAAGGGCGGTCTTTGTATTTTATCAATGGAAAAGGGACCGAGGTAGCAAAGGTTCACCCTTGTAGCATAGGAGAGAACGATTTTGTGTACCCTATATTGGTGCATAAAATAAATCATACCTAGGAAAAAGATGGACTTATCATGAGTGTGGGAGAAATAAGGTCGGAAGAATATATTATGTGTTGATAACCACGTGTATCATATATATATCATGCATCACACGCATCATGCTAACTCATAGATTCAAAAGCCATCATAGATATCCGTTGGGTTAGAGAAGAATGAAGACTCGTAAAAAAAAACAGTGGGAAAACATTAGTGAGTTAGATAATGAGGTTTCCCGCATGGACCAATTAAAGACCAACATCACTAAGATTACTGAGCACTTGCAAGTTTTGACCAATGTTGTGGCCAGTTTGACCATACCCCGTATATCCAATAATAGGAAGTTCTGGAACCAGAATAGAAAGACTATGAGGGGACCTTCAGGGACCAAGCCCACTCCTTCTAGGGTCGCCCCTATCAGAAACATGCGATTCTCCAATTTTGGTAGACCTTTGTCAGAGGTGTTTGAAGAGCTAAAAAGGAAATGACTCCTAAATCCCTTATAACCTAAACCACTTCCAAACCCTGTGCCACGCTACCTTGACCTAAACCTATACTGTTACCTCCACCAGCAAAAAGGCCATGAAACTGACAAATGCACCCGCCTTAGGCATGAAATCCAAGACCTCATTGATGCCCATAAAATACCCGACCCGGAAAAAGAACATCCCAACATACACAAAAACCCTCCACCCACCCACATGACCAACTCCGGCCTACCCGATAGCCTTGTCCTCCAAACTCATAACCACCAAACTTCCCGTATATGGATATGGAACAAGAGTAGTAAAGATGAAACAGAGCAGAGTGGGGATTTCTGGGAAAACGTTTCAAACAGTGACAAGGAGGAGGTTGCAAAAGGGGGAAGTAAATGAGAAAAAGAACTACTGTAGTTGGAGAATCTGATGCTTGAAGAAAGTAAGAAGACGGGGGAAGACGAAGTTGCAAAATATGGAGATGTTTGTTTTCCTGATCTTATTCAATTATGATCCCGTATTTATTAATCATAAGACATTGATTCCGCCTACTTGTTCGAGTCTCTTCCTTAATAGTTAAACATAAGTCCGATGATGAAATTGATTGCTTCGGGGTGAAACCTAAGAAATGATAAGTTCTTGATACAATTTTATCTGATGATTTGAGTAATTGATCTAGGTTAGACTCGTGAGCACTTAATCATAGGTTTATAGCAATGAAAACCTAAGTAGTCGGCAATGTGACTAGTTGAATAAATTGTAGGTCGGTGAATGACCATTTGCTTAGATGTCTATCTTGATTTGCTTGTGTTATGATGTGTGGTATGGTTGAAAATAAAAGAAAAGTCTCTTTAAATATATATATATATATATATATATATATATATAAACCACCTATAACCGATAAGTGTGAAGCTACCCATGGGCGAGTATTAGGACCACCATGAGGAGAAATGCTACCTTAAAGGGTAGGTGTGTTGAAAAAAAAAAGAGAAAAAAACAGAAAGAAAGACAAGAGAAAAAGAAAACCATATCACATTGATCACGAAAAAGCAATTACAGAGCATAATTGAGACATCTAGGTTGGTTTGACCCGTCGATCCCAATTTTTAAACGAAATCATTGAGTTGGCTTACCTAGGAATCAAACTGTAAAAAACCTTTACACACACAAACTTTGAGTCTAGCTTAGATAATTTATTCAAACACTCAGATTTGAGTTGCATTGAGTGCTTTGGACGTTCTCTGGTCTCATTACTAGGCATTATTTGAGGACAATAATATGTATAACTATTTCATAGCCTGTAATATAGTATGTTGATACGGAGTGACACATCACGTAGTCTACCTTGACCTAGTGCAAGTAATAGAGAGCATAAACCTAAACTAGGTTTGGGGGCGACCAGTCTACCACCTCATGAATAAGGGACATAACGGGATCTTGAGCCATGAGACCAAAGAAAACTGAGCAATCACCAGAGTAGAATTGACAGGAGGAAACTATAAGCAGGCCCAGGGGGCGACCAAAGATTTTTATATGCAAAAGGCACCAAAGTGCACAAGGAATGCCTAACCCATCGAAATAGGAAATACATTCATACATACATGTCTCATACATGCAATTTTGTTTTCTGTTCGCAGGTTTTTTATTGAAAAAAAAAACGGCAAAGATGAGCAACTCAGGAACGGTTCAAAAATTAGCCATCTCTCATCAAGTAACGGTTTAAAAATGAGCCATCTCTCATCAAGTAGCGGTTCAAAAATGAACCATCTCAACTCAAGTAACGGTTCAAAAATGAACCATCTCTCATCAAGTAAAGGTTCAAAAATGAGCCATCTCTCATCAGGTAACGGTTCAAAAATGAACCATCTCTCATCAAGTAACGGTTCAAAAATGAACCATCTCAACTCAAGTAACGGTTCAAAAATGAACCATCTCTCATCAAGTAACGGTTCGGGAATGAACCACCTCAATTCAGTAACGGTTCGGGAATGAACCATCTCTCATCAAGTAACAGCTCGGGAATGAACCAGAGGTCAAACACCTCACCACTACATCAACTCAGTTCGAAGCATCTCGCAAAACAGCAGGTAAGTATGACAGCCGACAATCCAGGTAAGTAAAAATGCATGCATAACTTTGATAGGGTTGTCACTGTCAAACACTACACAAGCCCCATCAAAGTGTGGTTGACTGTAGACACTGCCTTTTTACATAAAGCCCAATGATGAGCCTCGTATGGAGGCACTACCCGATAAGTTGCAGAAGTCGCGGAAAACAGACGTCAGAAGGGAAAAATTTAAAAATTAATACCTTATCAAAATTTAATTCTTTTGTTTAGCCTCGGGTTCGCTCGATCAATCTCTGTTTTAACTGTTAGCCTCGGCCCAAAACCCATGCAACCCACAAAGGGCCATATGCCCAATCCCACATCACAAAACCCAAGCCCAATCCAAAATATTCAAATCACATTCAACATATGCCAAAATCCAATCAAATCTCCTTCCAAAATTAAAAATATCTTGAAATCAATCCCCACCAAAATTACATAATTTATTTCCCTTAATAACTTAATATATCCCATTAATTGCATGATTTATTTCCAAACAAAGAAAACCCTAGCACACCACTATAAAAATAACACAAAACCAAACCCTAGTGTTCTCTTTTTGTCCTAAGACAACCACACGACAAACACAAAAATAATAAACCCTAGGCTCATCAACTCTCGGCTCCCTCATCTCTCTTGATTTCCATACATTCACTCTTCCTGGCTCCCATCTCTCTCATCTTCCGAATCTTCTACACAACTCTCATTCACGGTACTTCATAAAAAATAATAAACCCTAATCTCAGCTCTCGGCCTCTTCCCTTCTTACTCCTCACACGGCAACTGAAAATCACAAAAAAAAACCCTAACAGCACTCGGTTGAGTGCTTCTCTCTCAGTCCCCATAATCTCACGCCTCTCTCCCCTCTCTCATCAACTCACAAAAAATAAAACCATACTCTCTCTCTTAACGATAAAAACACACGCAACCAACCCACTAACTAACAAAAACAAACCATTGAGAACGTGAACAAAAAAAAGCCACCTCCCTCTCTCTCTCAAACACGAAGCAGACAACAACAACAACAACAAATAAACCTTCAAAAAGCTCCCCTCCATCGATTCCATAAAAACAAGCCAACAGCCCTTCACACAAAAGCCACCTACGCACATAAGCCACACACGTCCCTTAAACACACGCACACCGACACAGCCCACTCACTCAACATACATGCCCTTCACCGACTCACAAAGCAGACCATACACAAAAACACACACACATCCAAAACAGTGAGCAATACACCCCTTGACTGACGTAAAAACATCAACAAACCAGCCCCCAAAAAATCGAGAAGAAAACAGTCCCCCCTAAACCACTAAAAATCAGCCCTCGAACCATCCAAAAATAGTGAGTAAAATAGCCCCTAATGACCAAAAATAGCAGCCCCAAATCCCCCAAAACAGAAGCTCAAAATACCCTATAACAGTCCCCATAATCAAACAAAACAGTGAACAAAAGTATCGACAAAACAGTTGCTAAAACCGAGACAAAAAAGTCCCAAAAAACTGCAATCAAATAGTGATGAATACAGAGAAATAGCGGCTTAAAAATAGCAAAACAGTGGATAAAATGTTGAACCAGTGAACTGGAAAAGTGACAGAACATTAACCCCTTCCGACGACGACGTAACGCACTTTCGAGAAGCAACTTAAAAAGGTAAGACCTGAGGGCACCCTTTGCTATTTATTTGTCTTTTCAACTAGTTATTGTTGGTTCATTCGCATGCATCATTATGTTCCACGTCTATTTTTATTTATATTGGGTTGATGATTGCGTGCTATCTCTTACGCTATATCGGTTGGACACCCAGACATAAATTCCGTAGCCGAATCCGAATGGACGGTAGTGCGGTCTGTACTTGGGATACAACTCCACGTACCGCTTGATAAACTTTCATGCACGTGTTTCATTTTGTTATTTAATTTTTTTGTTCAATCATGGTTTATGTTTACTGTTCTGTTATTTATTTTATGTGTATTGTTTATTTATTTATTATGTATCGTTAGTTAGTGCGCATGGGCTAATTATGTCGGATTAAAGAACCTTCATTTGAGGGAAATGCCTAAGGCAGCCTTTAGCATAATATTTTACCACGCCGGATAAAGTACACTTGATTGGATGTGAAATACATTTAATCGGGCATACGAGGTCATATATAGATGTCGGCCTAGTCTCTTAGTCGCATCTCTTTTATTATTATGTTATTTACTTTCTGCGTGTTATTACTTTATTTATTTATGCATTGTTATGTAGTGCGCATGCGCTAATTATGTCGGATTAAAGGTCCTCCATTTGAGGGAAATGCCTAAGGCAACCTTTACCACAATATTTTGCCGCGCTGGACAAAGTACACTTGATTGGATGTGAAATACATTCAATCGGGCATACGAGGTCCCATATAGATGTCGGCCAAGTCTCTTGGCCGTATCTCTTTTATTATTCTGTTATTTACTTTCTGCGTGTTATTGCTTTATTTATTTATGCATTGTTATGTAGTGCGCATGGGCTAATCATGTCGGATTAAAGGTCCTCCATTTGAGGGAAATGCCTAAGGCAACCTTTACCATAATAATTTGCCGCGCCGTATAAAGTACTTTTGATTGGATGTGAAATACATTCAATCGGGCATACGAGGTCCCATATAGATGTCAGACAAGTCTCTTGGTCGAATCTCTTTTATTATTCTGATATTTACTTTCTACGTGTTATTGCTTTATTTATTTATGCATTGTTATGTAGTGCGCATGGGCTAATCATGTTGGATTAAAGGTCCCCCGTTTGAGGGAAATGCCTAAGGGCAGCCTTTACCATAATATTTTACCATGCCGGATGAAGTATACTTGATTGAATGTGAAATACGTTCAATCGGGCATACGAGGTCCCATATAGATGTTGGCCTTGGTCGTATCTCTTTTATTATTCTGTCATTTACTTTCTGCATGTTATTCCGTCTGTTTACTTTTGCGTCGTCATTTGGTGCGCATGATCTAATCGCGTTGGATTAAAGGTCCTCCATTTGAGGGAAATGCCTAAAGGCTACCTTTACCACAATGTTTTGACGCGCCAGGTATGCAAGATCTCATATGGACGTTGGCCAAAGCTCTTGGTCACACCCTTCTTCTATTGATCTTGTTATTCGCCTTTTTGGTTGTCATTTTTCATTTTTCACTTCGTATTCATACTGTGTTAATGCTTGAGTGTTGCCTCTCGCGGTATATCAGATAGAAACCCATACATAAATTCTGTAGCTGAATTCGAATGGATGGTAGTGCGGTCTGTACTTGGGATTAAACTCCACATACCGGTTGAAAAATGCTCGCGCATGCGTTTATGTCATTTTAGATACCACTTTGGTAATCTCGTTCGTACACGTTCTCAAACGCTACACGAAAGCATGCATTCTTCCTCATTTTTGTCCAAACGCGTTTCTGAACTATATACGAACGCATGTATTCTGTTTTACCATGCATCATATCTCATCATGTTCGAACGTGTTTACGAACGCTCCACGAACGTACACACACTGGACAGGCTCTTCCTTTATATTTTATGCATGTTTGCCTCTTTGGTCATTTCTTTTGCATTACATACTTAATCATTTCTCTTTATTATTAACGTTTTTACTGTTATTACCTATTTACATTTTTGCATTTCTTTATTTGATATGTTTATGGAATTATGCGCTCGTTTTTATTTTATTTACTTTTATGGGTGTGCAAACTTGGGTGTTGATTAAATTATCTTGCATGTGTTTCATAAGACTTGGTTATACTATTGCATAAATCCTTTCATTACAATTGGCATAAGTAAGGGACCATTCTGAACCCAACGGTTTGAGGTATTCCCTTGCGAGGGGTGAGTGCGGCCTTAAATCATTTCCCAGTTCATACTGGGTGGCGACTCCTTTATTCTCCGATTTAGTCCCCCGCGGGCTATTCCGTACTCCCGATCGGGCCGCGAGCCCGGACAACGTCACACACCTCTGTACTTGTGTCTACAGATAGTATGGTTATGTGTCTATATACTTAATAGAGTAGAGACTGCTGGAAAAAAGAATCATAATTTTTTATGTTAGAATCTGCATCGACTACTCCATGTCTTAAGATTCCCCAATTTTTATCAAACATTCTGAGGACCCAATTTACTTTATTATCCTTAAACATGTTATCTCTGTTACTATATGTAATGAACTTCTTTATTACTTTCCGCATTCTTCTATATTATTTATTTCCACAACCTATCCTCTATATTATTATTTCCACAACCTATCTCTTGGTCGCATCTATTTTATTATTCTGTTATTTACTTTCTGCGTGTTATTGCTTTATTTATTTATGCATTGTTATGTAGTGCGCATGAGTTAATCATGTTAGATTAAAGGTCCCCCGTTTGAGGGAAATGCCTAAGGGCAGCCTTTACCACAATATTTTGCCGCGCCAGACGATGTATACTTGATTGAATGTGAAATACGTTCAATCGGGCATACGAGGTCCCATATAGATGTTGGCCTTGGTCGCATCTCTTTTATTATTTTTGCATTTACTTTCTGCATGTTATTTCGTCTGTTTACTTTTTCGTCGTCATTTGGTGCGCATGATCTAATCGCGTTGGATTAAAGGTCCTCCATTTGAGGGAAATGCCTAAAGGCTACCTTTACCACATATTTTACCGCGCCGGGTATACAAGATCCCATATGGACGTTGTCCAAAGCTCTTGGTCACACCCTTCTTTTGTTGATCTTGTTATTCCCCTTTTTGGTTGTCATTTTTTATTTTTCACTTCGCATTCATACTGTGTTAATGCTTGAGTGTTGCCTCTCGCGGTATATCGGATGGAAACCCAAACATAAATTCTGTAGCTGAATCCGAATGGACGGTAGTGCAGTCTGTACTTGAGATACAACTCCACGTACCGCTTGAAAAATGCTCGCGCACGCGTTTATGTCATTTTAGATACCACTTTGGTAATCTCGTTCGAACGCATTCTCAAACGCTACAAGAATGTATGCATTCTGCCTCATTTTTGTTCGAACACGTTTCTGAACGCTATATGAACACATGTATTCTGTTTTACCATGCATCATATCTCATCCCGTTCAAACGCGTTTACGAACGCTCCACGAACGTGCACACACTGGACATGCTCTTCCTTTTTATTTTATGCATGTTTGCCTCTTTTGTCATTTTTTTTTTGCATTAGATACTTAATCATTTCTCTTTATTATTAACGCTTTTACTGTTATTACTTATTTACATTTTCACATTTCTTTATTTGATATGTTTATGGAATTATGCGCTCGTTTTTATTTTATTTACTTTTATGGGTGTGCAAACTTGGGTGTTGATTAAATTATCTTGCATGTGTTTCATAAGACTTGGTTATACTATTGCATAAATCCTTTCATTATAATTTGCATAAGTAAGGGACCATTCCGAACCCAACGGTTTAAGGTCTTCCCTTGCGAGGGGTGAGTGCGACCTTAAATCATTTCCCAGTTCACACTGGGTGGCGACTCCTTTATTCTCCGATTTAGTCCCCCGCGGGCTATTCCGTACTCCCGATCAGGCCGCGAACCCGGACAGCGTCGCACACCTCTGTACATGTGTCTACAGATAGTATGGTTAGGGGTCTATATACTTAATAGAGTAAAGATTGCTGGAAAAAAAAAAGAATTATCATTTGTTATGTTAGAATCTGCATCGACTACTCCATGTCTTAAGATTCCCCAATTTTTATCAACCATCCTGAGGACTCAATTTACTTTATTATCCTTAAACATGTTATCTCTGTTACTATATGTAATGAACTTCCTTATTACTTTCCACATTATTCTATATTATTTATTTCCACAACTTATCTCTTGGCTCTAAGTTGTACTACCGAGGCCAGTGGTGGTTCATTCTTATTGGAGTTTTGCTTTTGCTGAAGGCTTTAGCTGCTTCGCCTAACCTATAATCTGTACTGATCCTTTTTTTTCTAATTCATGTGTGCCTTCAATCTAACGAGTATGTTTCTTATGTCCATATGGGTTTCTACTACATTCGATTCTTCCACTAGTACTACATGCCTCGTGCTGACTTGTCTAGATTCTTGAATCATGTTAGGTTCTATTCTTTCTAACTTTAGAAACTTCATTGGATCTTTTCTGGGTGATTTATCTCTATGTGTTTTCTATCTCTGTCTTAGGATATACTATCATCGGGCTTCCATACAGTTATCTTTATTTATACTTATTAAGGATGAGGTAAGAGTTTTCACGTCTCGATGGATATTGGCGTTCTCTTTCTGGTATACTATGTCCAGGTAAAGCCTATTACTAATGTAAGATAGGTATAAGGTAGAATCGGTTACGACAGTTTCCTTAACTGGTATCGCTGAGAGGTTAGAATCGGGGTAGGTCAGAGCCTTATCCATATCGAGTTCCTTGGTTAAGACAACTAATCAGCTTCCCTATCGACATTCACTTTACTTCTTATGAGCCTGAGTTTGGGTATCTAGAATCTCTACGTCATTTGAGGCATTTCATGTCTATAGGAAACTTCCACGACAAAAACTGATTTCTTACTTCTTTTATCTTATGCCAATATTTCTCAAACCGATAGGTGACTAATACTGAGTTCTGGAGGTAACTAAGAATCGAATTGGTTTTCAAGAATCAAAACCTTGGATATCAAGGAAGTACTAGTACTTGAAAGAAAGAATTACTTATGGTTGGGGTTTATTTGGTATCTTATCGAAAAGAGTTGAAAAAAGGAGTAGTGTCCCGAATTTCTATTGCTTATCAATCGCAATGCAAAAGATTTATACCATTAAGGTGGCTAACTTTTATCCTTGGTGCCTTAGTCACGTACCCCATTTCCCTTCTACTAGAAAGTTTTATTGTTCTAGAAAGAATCACAATGTGGAAAAATGGTATATATTTGTTTGGATAGAAAGACTTTCACGGAAATGAACATAGATATTGCCTGGTGAGTCAGAAATATGAACTACTAGAAAGATGAGAGCACTATTTGTGCTTTAGGTTTCATAGTGAAGTTCAATTCTACTACTAGTATGTCGATACCTCTACACCATGGCATTTGTTCAATACAAAAATTACTATATAGCTCAGTGATTGCTTATGTATCTGAAATATCTATTAGGCTTATAGAATTCTCTCTCTATTCTCTTTCCTGGACAATCTCAACTTACTACCCCATCATCCCTCAATGGGGGAAAACTAATTCTGAACATAATTATGTACTCTGTCGCGTATTCACATATCTGGTTTCTGGCACTAGTCAGAAAATTATCTATGGTTAGACTCACTTATCTCTATGAGATATCATATACTATGGTCAAAGATAAACATACTAAAATCGAGGATACTGGAGAGTAGTCCCTTATATATGGGTACCTTGGGCATACCACACATATAAGACATTATCACTCTCCTACTGCAGTCACTGACCCCAAGACCATGCTCTGATACCATCTTTGTAACATCCCCAATGCGGAGATGCTACCGGCAGATGATGGATCCTCACCACCACCCTAAGCCTTTGACCATTTCTAACTTTTGAGACTATGTTACTATAACAGACATTTATTAAACCATTTCATGAGCCAAGTAGTGCTATATGAACAACTTACCGACTTTAAATAAATACTTATATTTCATTTAAATAACATCATATACATTCGAACTTAACTCAAACTGACATACATGCATTTTATCTAAATGCGGTAAATAAAGTTAGCATGACAGACCCATACTCATGTTCGGCTATAGCTCACCAGCTAAAGCTACTTGTACAATAAACTGTGGTGTTGGGGGGTCAGATCGTTTGAACAACATGGTGAGTGGATACTAAAAATAACAAAACCATAAGAAAAATTCTAAAACATGTCCATAAACTATTTTTCATGCATGTATCGTCAAAAACATATCAAGCGCTCAACGCCCAAGTCGTGCGCAAAGACTGAGCGAGGAACGAACGATCCCTTATCGATAAGGTAGCGGGTTAATATATTTCTGATGGACGAGACCTTAAACAAGCACCCCGGCAGAAACATATGATGAGTCATAAAAATATAAAAACATGTAACAAGCATCGGGGCAGAAACATATCATCAATCAAGCATCTCAGCAGAAACATATAGATAATTCAGAAGTCATGAAAACATTAAATATGCGCTGAGATGGAAATATTTAATCATTATGCATATTCTTTATCAATTTAAAACCTCAAACTAATGAAACTTCAAAACTTGAAATATTTTAAATTATAAGTCAAGAAAACATAAAATAAAGTATCCACTCACAGATTGATAACTATTGCCAATGATCCTGGATGCGACTGAAGAGATCCTTGTAGAAGAGCTAGCCCGTCCTATATTCAAGTATGGTTAGTATATATAAACTAGAATCTAATCATGGCCATGGATGTAGTGGATGCTCAAGCATGTTGCAAACGTGTCGGGATAGCTAACGTGCTAACTTAATTTAACATCATAGGGCGAAACTGAAATGGAATGAAACAGGTCATACTGCACGTCACGACTCCAAGTCTAGCGCGTCGCGATGCTTATACGATCAGACTGAAACAAATAGCATTTCATGTTTTGCGTCGTGACGCCATGTGTTGAGTGTCGCGACTACCACACGACCGACCCGAGGCTTGCACACGACCAACCTCGAGACTTCCATACGACCGACACGAGACTTCGACACGAGTCTTCCACACGAACAACCCGAGTCTTCCACACGACCGACCCGAGTCTTCCACACTAGCGACCCGAGGTAATGGGTATTTTTAGGTTTAGCGTGACTCCCACACGCACCGACTTGAGGTAGAGGGTATTTTCATGTTCAGCGTGACTCCCACACGCACCGACCCGAGGTAGAGGGTATTTTCATGTTTAGCATGACTCCCACACACACCGACCCGAGGTAGAAGGTTATTTCATTTTCATCGTGACTCTCACACACACCGACCCGAGGCAAATGGTATTTTCATGTTCAGTGTCGCGATGCTAACCCATATGCGTCGCGTCGCTAACCTGATCTCAGGGCCAAATACTAGTTCTCCATTATCACTGTCCAAATAAATTCCAACACTAACATCACAATAACACCTTCACATGAGCATTTCTCTAACTACAACATGTCTAGGACATCAGCCAACACAAAGCATAATTTCCCCCAACGCATTCACACACATAAAGACTTCATTCCATGCTAATACTATCAAGACACTTCTCAAAATACATACTAACAACACCATCAAGGCCAATTAAACAAATCCAATCCCTAGGGTATGCATGGTGCGAATTTGAGGCTTCATCCCAAAATTGAAAAATGAGAGGATGAAAAGAGAAAGGAAGCTTACTATACTTGGAAATGTGCTTGGATAGATCAAGAATGACTTGAAAGATGAAGATAAGATGAGGAGAGGAAGCATGAGATCCTCCATTCTTATCTTTGCTCCTCTCATTTTTAGGCTTGAAAGAGAGATGAATGAATTGTCCCCTATTTATAGGAAGAGGGCTGATTTTTATAATGAAATGAGTGGCTAAGGTTTTGCCACATCACTCAATTCTAGGCCATCCTCGAAATTTACTGTAGCAGTCACGGAAATCATGATTTTTGACTTTCTTCTGATTCGAATTTGGAAAAATGTCCAATGCGGAAGTTGTAGGTCTTGATCTTAGCTTTCCGACGGTATAAAGTTCATAAAAACGAAGATCGTACGAAAACATTATGGACCAAATACTAAAAGCTATCGGGAGTAGAATCGGAAATAAATTTCGTATCGAGACTGCAAGGGATTTATCGAAGGTCCGTAATGTAATTCCACTAGTACATACATGCTTGAGCATGATTTATATCATGTATTATGCCACTTATAACATAATAATCATCGAAATTATCGGGATGTTACACCGACCAAACGTGTCGTGCCGTGTTATACGGACCCGCACCAGTCGACCCATCGGACAACCCCTATGTAAATGTGAGACAATGAGTAAGCTCCGAAAAATGAACTTCCGGAGAATGCAACCTGTGCCGCGAAGAGAAAAGCACGTAATGGACATGTTTCCGGAAGTCAACATGATCTCCTAAAAAAGCGAATGACAGAACATAAGGTTATGATTCATCTGATAAGAATGAACATATGAGATTAAACCAAGTAATCAGCCTAATCCACCCCATAAGACGTGTGCTTATAATTAAATAAAAACTATATGATAATGCAAAATGCGACCTTATTCAGGAGCAAATTAAATCAAAATTTTAACATTTACTCTGTGTCTAGTAGAGCATCGCTAGAGCATTAATGCTAACGTTTCGATGTTCTACCAAACATATATTTTAATGTTAGCGTTAACGCTCACAATATCATAATCTCACAACACGAGGTTATTTTTTGACGCTAGTTTATAATCTAACTTTTGTTCCCTAATTTATAAATAAACTTATACTCTCGGACAAATCTTTTTACCAAATGCACTCTTAATTTGATGGTAAATTTGGTAGTTTCCTTTGCCTAGCATATATCATTTATTCAAACTTGATTTAAATGGAATGAAGGAATATTAAACTCGGCTAAAAAAACATAACTTTTTCTAGCATACTGATTCATCATTTTGATCCAAATTTAATTTCAAAAATAAAAAATTAAATATGCTCACAAGTCACAAAATCACAAATTTCGTGTTAAAAACTTATGATTATCTCCAAAAACAAAAGCTAACCATGAAAATTAGTAAAAGAAAACTACTAATTAAGGAAAAATGGGAAATTATTAGTTTTACACATAAATATGAACTTATCTATGAAAAATAACAATAAGCTTGGATATAGACATAAAACAATATTATAATCCAAATTTCTTACTTTTAGAAAAACTAGTAAAATTTAAGAGAGGGACCAAGTCAATCAAGTCGGAAGACATGGAGTAGCCAGTGGAAAGGTGTAGGAAATTCTTCATTAAGGGTAATTCTGTCTTTTGGATTGGATTGGGTGCTTGTGAGGGGTACAACCCTTTGGAGGGTTGCACCCCATCCCAAAGGGTGCCCTATTGGCACTCTTCCAAGCCTATATAAGAAGGCTTGATATCCAAAATAAAAATATAGAAAGATATCCGATTTTTTGCTAAGGAAGAGACATTGTTTTCCTTTGTTTTTGAGAGAGAGTTTCACCATATTCCTAGTTCATACACTTGTTAAGGAGTGCTCCTTGAACAAGAAGATTCCAAGTAATCCTGGGAGAACGTTGGCAAAACGAATCCGTAAAGCACCCGTGACGGAGCCAATAAGTTCTTAAGGACAGAGATCATCTCGACTTGGACAATTCTGTGATCTCCATTTTCTGGTTTGTTTTAATGGTTTTCTGGTTTTAGGGTTGCATGCATCTAGATCTACTTTTGTTGTTTTGATCTGTTTGATTGCAAGTTATATTACTGTTTGATGACACATATTTTACAACAATCTTAAGAACTTATTGCTTTAATTTTATTAGATAGTAATTCGCATGTTAGGGTTTGAATATTTTCTGGAAAATACGAATTGTGCATGAAAAACCCGTAGGCGTTCGAACGCCCGACCCACACGAAGGCTAAATATTTGAACTTTCGTTAGAACGTTCGAACGCGTCTTCAACCGCAACTCGAACGCAAGCCTTCTGCCTTAGAACGTTCGAACGCGTCCTAAACGCAACTCAAACGTAAACTCTCTGGAATCGTTATGTTCGAACGCGTTCACGAACGCTATACGAACGTGAACTCTCTGGAATCACACCGTTCGAACGCGTTCACGAACGCTATACGAACGTGTGAACTCTCTGGAATCACACCGTTCGAACGCGTTATCAAACGCTACTCGAACGTGAACTCTCTGGAAACACCTCGTTCGAACGCGTTATCAAACGCAACACGAACGCACACACACTGGACAGTTCGTTCGAACGTAGATACGAACGTGACACTAACGACTTTGTCCTGTAAGTATCATAAACTGCAAACTTTATTAATATTAACTCGGTTAGTCATATACTGTAAACACATTAATCTTGGTAGTATAGATTCAAGTTATTATAAGTTGTTCAATTATCACAAGCATACACATAGTGGTAAAGGTGAAAATAATTGTGGTTGTATAATTGGTTGAGAATTTAAAGTGTAATTTTACACAAGTAATTCCATCCAATCTTGATTGACATTTATATATCTACATTATCGTATATCACTTTGAGCAAGGTCATTCGTTGATCGTTGTGCAATTTGTCTTTCGTAGACTAATTGACCCTGTTGATTTTCCAGTTACATATGGCTAGCGGAAATATCACGGTACCGGTCTCTCACGGAGAAAAACCGGAGAAATTTGGTGGGGCAAATTTCAAACAGTGGCAGAGCAAAATGCTGTTCTACCTGACAACTCTCCAGTTGGCTAAATTCCTCAAAGATCCTCCGGGTCCTGTGGAGGGTGAATCTGAATTGGCCAAGGTAGAGCGAGAACAGACTTGGATGTCTGGAGACTTCTTATGCAAGAACTACCTTTTGGGTGGTCTTGACAATACCTGTACAATGTGTACCAAGGCATGACTTCTGCGAAGATTCTCTGGGAATCTCTCGAGAAGAAGTATAAAACTGAAGATGCCGGACAAAAGAAATTTGTCGTGGGTAGGTTCCTGGACTACAAGATGGTAGATTCTAGGACGGTGATGTCTCAGTTGGGTGAACTGCAATTGATCATTCATGAAATATTGGATGAGGGAATGAAACTTTGTGAGACGTTTCAAATTGCCGCCATAATTGAAAAGTTGCCTCCATCATGGAAGGACTTCAGGAGCTATCTGAAACACACAAAAAGAAGCAGATGAGCCTTGAAGACCTCAGTGTTCGATTGAGAATCGAGGAGGACAACAGGATGTCCGAGAAGGCCAGCTACAAGACTCTGGAGTCTAAGGCCCACATCATTGAAGGTGCAAAGGGTAGCAAAAAGAGAAAGAACAGTGGAGCTGACTCTGGGAACAAGAAGTTCAAGGAAAATGCTACAACTGTGGAAAGAGCGGTCATATGTCAAAGGACTGCAGGAACAAGAAGTCTCAGGACAAGGGCAAGAAAAAGAAATATGAGGCCCATGTTACTGAAGGCGAGCAGCTGACTGATGATATCTCAGAGATGGAACTATCAGCAGTGGTAACCGAAGCCAACATAGTTGGGAATCCGAGAGAATGGTGGGTAGACACTGGGGCTACTCGTCACATCTGTGCAGACAGTAAAATGTTTTCCATGTACCAGAAGGTCGATGGCGGCGATCATCTGACAATGGGAAACTCGTCTACCTCTCAGGTAGTTGGACAAGGCACAGTGGTTCTGAAGATGACATCCGGAAAGGAGCTAACATTGAAGAATGTACTGCACGTTCCAGATATTCGGAAGAACTTGGTCTCGGGCTCTCTTCTTAGTAAGGCTGGTTTTAAGCTTGTATTTGTTTCTGACAAGTTTGTATTGACTAAGAATGATATGTATGTAGGAAAATGATACCTAACTGAGGGCCTTTTCAAGCTAAATGTAATGACTGTTAATCGTGCTATTAATAAAGCCAGTTCGTCTGCTTATATTATTGTGTCGCAAAATGTATGGCATGGGAGGTTAGGACATGTTAATTATGATACCATGCGTAAATTAATTAACATGGACCTTATACCTAAATTTGCAATTGATAGCCAACATAAGTGTGAAGCATGTGTTGAAGCAAAAATGCATAGAACATCATTTCATTCTATAGAACGTAGTTCTGAACCGCTAGAACTTGTACATACCGATGTATGTGACATGAATATTGTGCAAACAAGAGGCGGTAAAAAGTACTTTGTCACTTTTATCGATGATAGCACAAGGTTCTGTTATGTGTACCTGCTGAGAAGCAAAGCAGAAGCTATTGAGAGCTGTGCACTATAAGAGCGAAGTTGAAAATCAACTTGGCAAGAAAATCAAAAGAATCAGGAGTGATAAAGGTGGTGAATATGTTTCACCATTCGGTGTGAATATTGTTCTGTGCACGGAATTATTCACGAAACCACTGCTCCCTATTCTCCTCAACAGAACGAAATTGCGGAGCGCAAAAACCGAACGTTGAAGGAAATGATGAATGCCATGTTGACAAGTTCGGGTCTACCCCAGAACTTGTGGGGGAAGCCTTTGCTTTCCGCGAACTACGTTCTGAACAAGCTTCCTCACAGAAGACTTGACAAGACACCATATGAATTGTGGAAAGGTTTCGTATCTTCCTACAAATACCTCAAAGTATGGGGGTTTGTCTTGCCAAAGTAATGGTTCCTAAACCTAAGAAGGTTAGAATAGGACCCAAAACTGTTGACTGTGTATTCATTGGATATGCTCACAACAGTAGTGCGTATCGATTCTTGGTACACAAGTCAGAGATTCCTGACATCAATCCAAACATGATAATTGAGTCAAGGAATGCGATATTTTTTGAAGAGACATTTCCTTGTAAGGAAAGACAAATAACTGGGTCTCTCAAAAGAACAGTTGATACTGTCAAGGACAGTGATCAAGTTGACCAAGAATCAGATCAACGTGTAAATGCTGAGACAATCGAACCTAGACGTAGCAAAAGAGCTAGAACGTCTAAGTCGTTTGGTCCCGATTTTCTAACATACTTGTTAGAAAATGAGCCTCAAAGTTATAAAGAAGCTGTGACTTCTCCGGAGGCACCTCTTTGGAAAGAGGCTATTAACAGTGAGATTGATTCAATCCTACAGAACCATACTTGGGAGTTGGTTGATCTTCCGCCAGGTTGTAAGCCGCTGGGCTACAAATGGATATTCAAAAGGAAGATGAAAACGGATGGATCAATAGATAAGTATAAGGCAAGACTTGTCATAAAAGGTTATAGACAAAAGGAAGGCCTTGATTACTTTGACACCTATTCACCTGTGACTCGCATCACATCGATAAGAATGCTCATAGCCATAGCAGCTATATTTGGTCTTGAAATACATCAAATGGATGTAAAGACGGCATTCTTGAATGGTGATTGGATGAAGAAATTTACATGGAACAACCAGAAGGGTTTAGTGTTCCTGGACAAAAACAGAAGGTGTGCAAACTTGTAAAATCCTTGTATGGATAAAACAAGCACCGAAACAATGGCATGAGAAATTTGACAAAGAAATGTTGTCAAATGGGTTTAAAACCAATGAGTGTGATAAGTGTGTGTACACCAAATCAACTCAAAAATGATATGTCATTGTGTGTCTCTATGTAGACGATATGCTGATATTTGGTAGTAATCATGAAATGATTAAGTTTACCAAAAACGTGTTATCCAGCAGATTTGATATGAAAGATATGGGGATAGCTGATGTGATCCTAGGAATAAAGATTTCTAGGACATCAGACGGATATATATTATCACAGACTCATTATATTGAGAAGATACTCGATAAATATATCAAAGGGGATCTAAACGTAGCTAGAACCCCTGTAGACCTAACTCTTCATTTATCAAAGAATACTGGTTCAAGCAAGCTCACAACTAGAGTATTCGAGAATCATCGGAAGTCTGATGTATCTCACGAATTGCACACGACCCGATATCGCTCAAGCTGTGAATCGGCTTAGCAGATATACGAGTAATCCAGGACACAACCACTGGAAAGCCATAGTAAGAGTTTTGAGGTATCTGAGAGAAACTTCAAAATATGGGCTACATTACGAGAGATATCCTGATGTACTAGAGGGTTACAGCGATGCTAACTGAATATCTGATACGGTGGATTCCAAATCCACGAGTGGATTTGTTTTCACACTTAGTAATGCGGCCGTGTCATGGAAATCCTCGAGGCAAACATGTATTGCCCGGTCTACTATGGAATCAGAGTTCATAGCGTTAGACAAAACAGCGGAAGAAGTAGAAGAACTTAGAAACTTCCTGGAGGATGTTCCTAGTTGGCCCAAACCGGGGTGCCAGCGATAAGCATACATTGTGACAGCCAATCGGCTATGGGAGAGCCCAAAATACAATGTATAATGGTAAGTCTCGACACATACGTCGGAGACATAATACCATACGTCAACTGCTCTCAAGTGGCATAATAACGATCGATTATGTCAGGTCGAAGGAAAACCTAGCGGATCCACTAACTAAAGGATTACCTCGAGAGCAAGTTGAGAAGTCATCGAGGGGAATGGGCTTGAAGCCTATAATCTAAGAATTGTCACTGTGGAAACCCAACCTAGTTGACTGGAGATCCCAAGATCTAGGTTCAAAAGGGACAACAGAAACTTTGTGCAATTCAAAACAAGCACTGAAGAGTTTCGTACTCTTTCCCATTCCGATTATGACGCTGAGTGCTGTCTGTCATTGGTTAGGAAAAGCTAAGGCTTTTAATGATCACTATATTAGGAGATGAGTCCTAATGGGGTGTAAAGACAGATTACCTCTTCATAGCAGATCACCTATTTCAAGTAAGAAGTGAGGCCGCTTCCATGGGAACCTTTAAAGGCGGGTTACCCTAAAGTGCTTGATGAATCCAGGACCGTTGTTCAGGGCCAAAATGAACACAACCGTAGAACGGGAAAATGGTCGAATTAAAGCTGTGTGTTGGCAATTGTCTTGGTTTACACCAATGGCAGAACAGTTCAAGACTATGGGTCACTGGTTTGCCAAGTAAATCCGATTGTCACTCACTAGGAAAGGTTCAAGGCGAAAGCTACCTATTTCGATGCAGCTTTAGTTCATGGTAACTCTCTCAAATGTCTCCGTGGATATTTGAAGAATTGTGGGGGATTGTAGGAAATTTCATTAAGGGTAATTCTGTCTTTTGGATTGGATTGGGTGCTTGTGAGGGGTACAACCCTTTGGAGGGTTGCACCCCATCCCAAAGGGTGCCCTATTGGCACCCTTCCATGCCTATATAAGAAGGCTTGATATCCAAAATAAAAATACAGAAAGATACCCGATTTTTTGCTAAGGAAGAGACATTGTTTTCCTTTGTTTTTGAGAGAGAGTTTCACCATATTCCTAGTTCATACACTTGTTAAGTAGTGCTCCTTGAACAAGAAGATTCCAAGTAATCCTGGGAGAACGTTGGCAAAACGAATCCGTAAAGCACCCGTGACGGAGCCAATAAGTTCTTAAGGACAGAGATCATCTCGACTTGGACAATTCTGTGATCTCCATTTTCTGGTTTGTTTTAATGGTTTTCTGGTTTTAGGGTTGCATGCATCTAGATCTACTTTTGTTGTTTTGATCTGTTTGATTGCAAGTTATATTACTGTTTGATAACACATATTTTACAACAAAGGGACAAAACGATGGAACCAAAAAAAAAAAAAAAAAAAGAGGCTAAAGAATGATTAAAAAATCTGAAATAATAAGTTTACATAATATTAATTGTCACTATTATGTAAGTTATTATATATCCATATGCTATATAAAAGCGGAGAAATATCATACTTTTTAAGCTGTCAACGTAGTCGTCTTTATTTTTGAGACTGTCCACCTAGGCGTATGAATTATTAATGTATTATTCTTCACTTTCTTCCTCTAAATTTTTTGTTTTCCAAAATTATTAAGTTTTAAAAATACATTAATTAGAGAATATCTTCTCAAATGAGTTATTAATGTTTCAATTTTTCATATTCTTCAATCTCAAACCTTTCATTTCCCAACTCTTCCAAACTCTTGTTTTTCTTAAAGGTCATGCTAACAAATACCCTAAAACGCTCATTAATAATCCATTTTTGGAAAGTTTTCACATCATTTTTATGGGGAATGTAAAAAATTATCAAAACATTAATTACTTTTTCTTTTTTCTTATGAAAATTTTCCTAAAATGGATCCTTAACGAGTGCCATAAGGGCACTCGTTAGTATTTTCCTTTCTTATATTATTAATAATTGAAAGTATGTTAATTAAATGTGTATTTATTTCAAATGAATCATTAAAGTTTAATTTTTCACATTCTTCATTAATTCTCACTAATTTATTAATAAAAGTTCAAGAGTCATAAGTTATATTAAGTTAACCATAAAAATATTCCTAAGCTAACTAAATCTATACTTGCACTAAAAGATTTATTCCCCATCAATAAAAAATTATAAAATGAAATAACTTAGAAGTTATATTTGTTAATGTGGGAGAATGTTAAGAAGATTATATTGCCTTGACAATTATAATGAAATGTATGAAATTAAATAATTTTATTTTATACATTTAGTATATATCATCCGCGAATCTCGCAGGTTATCTGCTAGTGTTTCATGTGCACAAGATTCTCGGTATGAGTAACGTTTGAAAAATATATTGATGCATGTAATCTTATCTCTTTTTTTTCAAATATAAGCTATTTTCATGAATCCGTAATTAAATGTATAGTAAGTTAATATTTGACTATCGCGATACACATAATCTTACAAAAAACATTGATACATAAAATTAGCAATGCGATTAATTAACATTGTTTAGGGATGATTTTAATTAATATGTATTTGATATTTAGTAAACGAGTTTGAAATCAAATCAGTAGTTCGGTTATAATTAGTTGAACTTTACGGGGGAATTGATTTCGAACAAAAGTCAAAAAAGTACCAACCGACTAAACGTCCGAATTTATTTCAAGTCCTGCTAATAATATTTAAAGCTCAAAGAGAAATTTTCTGCTTTAGTTTCGGAAAGACAAGAACAAGACCAAGACCAGTCTTAATGGCTTTATTGTGTTGCAACTTTCTGAGACCAATTGAAGAGAGAGTGTTTCTAAAATTTGATAGGTGGGGGAATTATTGATCTGTGGAATGTGACACTTGTTATTTCCTTGTTGCCCGTCAACAAAAAGTGGGGTGACATATTGCTTTGTGCAATATGATTCATCAATTTGATTAGTGGAAGAACAATGCTGCAATATCCAATCATCTAGGACCACGTGTCATCTTAGGGAGTGGGGAGATATGATTTACTACTGCACAATATGGTACCCGCGGATAGTAGGATATATATATGAGCATGATGAGGAATGTATGTAGCCAAGCTTTACTATAACTTATTTACCAAAATTTTTATTTCTCAACAGTAAATTGAATGATTTGATCATTTCAATACGTTAAGAGTGAAGTGTAGATAATCAAAATATATGGACTAAGATATAAATAACTCGCAAGTTTCAAATATCATTTGCAGCAAACTAAAAGGGTATACTCAACCATCGACCTCAATAATAAGATGAGGAGGTACTTACCACTAGTATCAAATCCTACCTTAGAAATTTGTGATAATATGCGTGTAAGATATTAAGATCTACTCCACACATATATATTTACTATAAATGAAATGATACTCAAGCTCATTTCCATATATTATAATTTCAATTGTTACAATCTGTTGTGAATAAACACACAATAATAGAGGATAATTGAGAGAAAACTCTTCTTTTATATATCCACAAAAGAATTACAAAGCTTACAACACAAGCTTTACAAAAAACTCTCACCAATCACTCTCACTACTCTTTCACCATTTAGGGATAATGATGACTGAGGCTAGGGGCTCATTTTATAGTGCTAGAAAACGTGTGCACTGTTCACACGTTTTCACAGCTGTCTCACAAGCTTGTCTTGCAAGCTGTCTCACAAGCTTGCCTTGCAAGCTGTCTCACAAGTTGTCTTGCAAGCTGTATTCAACATCTTCACGCTAGCATGCAAGTTGTTTTCAACAAATCTCCCCCTCGGTGAAGATTTCCCAAAATCTGAGCCGACCATCAATCATCCAAATCGGATCCTCCAAAGGATCCTCCCCTGGCTGCATCTGTATGACTGCCTACGTACCCTGAGTTGGGATCAAGCCAATCGTAGTTCTCTGAATCTCCCCACTCTGACTATGTGGAGAGTTTTGTCATCCCGGCTATGGCACGACAGATTTCAAGCTTCTCCTTCGGTAAAACCTTCGTGAACATATCGGCACCGTTGTCGTCGGTGTGAATTTTCCTGAGTTCTAACAGCCTTGAGCTCAGGACGTCCCGTATCCAGTGATACCTCACATCGATATGTTTTGACCTCGAATGAAATGTGGAATTTTTACCGAGATAGATAGCACTCTGGCTATCACAGTACAAAATGTACTTCTCCTGCTTGAAACCCAATTCCTGGACGAATGTCTTCATCCACAGCAATTCCTTGCAAGCTTCCGTCGCTGCAATGAATTCTGCCTCTGTTGTAGAAAGTGCAACACACCTCTGCAACCTCGACTGCCATGCCACAGCTCCTCCTGAGAGAGTAATCAGATATACCCGAAGTAGACTTTCGGGTATCCACATCTCCTGCCATATCTGAATCGGTGTAGCCCATCAACACTGGTTTGTCGCTGCTTCCAAAACATAACCTCATCTTGGATGTGCCTCGAAGATACCGCATAATCCATTTGACAGCATTCCAGTGTTCCCGTCCTGGGTTTGACATAAACCGGCTGACCAATCCAACTGCGTGTGCTAAGTCTGGCCTCGTGCACACCATGGCATACATAAGACTTCCCACTGCTGAGGTGTATGGAACCTGTTTCATTTCCTCCTTATTCTGTCTCAGTAGAGGGACTCTGTCTCGTACTCAATCTAAAATGGGTAGCAAGAGGAGTGCTAACCGCTTTAGCCTTGTCCATCTGGAATCTCTGAAGTACCTTCTCGATGTACTCCTCCTGTGACAAGTATAATCTCCTGGCTTTCCAATCACGGCCGATCCTGATGCCAAGAATCTGTTTAGCTGGCCCCAAGTCTTTCATCTCAAAAGACTTACTCAGTTGCTGCTTCAAATTATCAATCCTCGATTGATTCCTGCCAACTATCAACATATCATCTACATATAACAGTAAGATGATAAAATCATCGTCAGAAAACTTCTGAACGAATACACAATGGTCTGAAGTGGTCTTCTTGTATCCCTGCTCCCCCATAACTGACTCAAACTTCACGTACCACTGTCTCGGTGCCTGTTTCAAACCGTATAGGCTTTTCCTGAGTCTGCACACAAAGTCCTCTTTCCCGCTGACTCTGAAGCCTTCTGGTTGCTCCATATAAATTTCTTCTTCCAGATCTCCGTGAAGAAATGCGGTCTTGACATCCATCTGCTCAACTTCCAGGTCGAGGCTTGCTGCTAAGCTGAGTACCACTCTGATGGATGACATCTTCACAACTGGAGAGAAGATTTCATCGAAGTCAATGCCTTTCCTCTGATTGAATCCCTTGACAACTAATCTGGCTTTGTACCGGGGTTGTGAAGTGTGCCTGTTGCTTCACCCTGTACACCCATTTGTTCTTCAAAGCCCGTTTGCCTCTTGGCAATTTCACCAACTCAAAAGTGTGATTGTCATGCAAAGATTTCATCTCATCTTGCATGGCTTCCTCCCACTTTTCTCTGTCCTCTGTTTCCACAGCCTCCTTGTAGCTCTCGGGTTCTCCCCCGTCAGTAAGCAGCACATACTCATATGCAGAGTATTTGGTTGAAGGTCGCCTCTCTCTGTCAGACCTTCTCTGTGGAACTGTTGGTGTAGCTTCTGGTACTGGTGGTTGATCATGATCATCATCTCTGGGAGCTTCATCACCTGTACCCTCATGTCTGGGAACCTCATCTTCAACTCATACTGGCACCGGTGTGTGAGGTTCTGGATTCACATTTCTGTATTGCTGGGGCATTGTCTTCATCTCTTTTCTGATATCTTCTATGGTCTGGTCTTCAACAAAGACAACATCTCGGCTTCTGACGATCTTCTTCTCAACAGGATCATACAGTTTGTAGCCGAAATCATCCTGACCATAGCCAATAAAGACACACTGTCGCGTCTTTGCATCAAGCTTGGATCTCTCGTCCTTTGGGATGTGTACAAAAGCTTTGCACCCAAAGACATGTAAGTGCTCGTATGACACTTCTTTACCTGTCCAAGCTTGGTTAGGAACATTACCTTTCAGTGCGACCGCTGGGGACATGTTCAAAACATGAACTGCTGTGATGAGTGCCTCCCCCCAAAATGTCTTCGGCAGCTTGGCTTGTGACAGCAAGCTTCTGATCCTCTCGCACAAGGTTCTGTTCATCCTCTCAGCTAGGCCATTCAGCTGAGGTGTCTTCGGAGGTGTCGTTTGATGTCTGATTCCTTGCGTCTTGCAGTACTGATCAAACGGACCTCTGTATTCTCCACCATTATCTGTTCTGATGCACTTCAGTTTCTTGCCGGTTTCTCTCTCCACCAAAGCATGAAACTCCTTGAACACTCCCAGCACTTGATCTTTTCTCTTCAAGGTGTATGCCCAGATCTTCCTTGAATGATCATCAATAAATGTCACAAAATACAGTGACCCTCCGAGTGTTCGTATCTGCATCGGACCACATACATCTGAATGTATGAGATCTAGTACCTCCGGTTTTCGTTGAGGCGGGGAGCTCTGGAAGGATACTCTGTTCTGCTTTCCAGCCATGCAGTGTTCACACTTCCGTAAGTGTGAGTTCTTCAATTCCGGAAGAACATTCCGCCTGCGTAGTATCTCCATCCCTGTTTGGCTCATGTGACCGAGCTTTTTATGCCATAACTCGGCTGCCTCATTACTGTTGACTGTATTTATGCTACTATTTGAAAGCTTAGCATGCATCAAATACAGGTTGAGTCTTTCTTACCTCGTGCCACGACCATTGACCCTTTAGTGAGCTTCCAGCATCCGTCACTAAAGGTGCTGCAGAAACCTTCATCATCCAGCTTGCCTGTTGAGATCAGGTTTAACCGGATATCTGGGATGTGCTTGACTCCCTTCAACACTAGCCTTGTCCCGTTCTCTGTTTCAAGGCAGATGTCTCCAATACCGACGGCTTTGGACTGTCCGTCATTCCCCATCCTTACAGCACCGTAGTCCCCTGGTGTGTAAGATGAAAAGAAGTCTCTGCGAGATGTGGCGTGTATGGAGGCGCCACTATCTATCACCCAACTGGTCTCGTGGCTGGCAAGATTCACAACAGCTTCTTCATACATTATGCAAAATTCTTTGGAGGTTTTCTCGGTGGTAGTAGCAACTCTTTCTTGATTAGAGTCACCATCTCTCCTGGACTGCTCGTTCTTCAGTTTGTAGCAATCCCGCTTCATATGGCCTTTCTTTTTACAGTGATAGCACTCAATATCCCTCGTTCTTGATTTCCCCCGGTTCTTGTCTGATCTCCCTGGGCCTCGGCTTTTACTCCTCCCCCTTCTGGTGTTCTTCTCTGTCACTAGAGCTTCTGAGGTTGAGGCTGATGCTGACTCCTGCATTCTCGTCCTCTTTTCTTCCTCGAAGATCCTGGTCTTTGCCATCTCCATAGTGACTTTCCCATCTGCGGCTGAATTATCACCGTAGATCTGAACGTTTCCCAAGATTCTGGTAACGTATTAAGGAGTATTAAGCCATTTACCTCATCTCCGAAGTCTATGCCCAATCCAGACAATTCCTTCATGGTTCCGAGGAAGTCATTGATATGATCCGCCACAGCTGTACCCTCCTGGTATTTCAAACCCATCATCTTCTTGATGTAGTACAGCTTGTTGTTGCCAGTCTTTGCTCGGAAAAGCTCCTCCAGCTTTCTCCATAAGGTACGTGCATTTACATTTTCACTGACATGGTTGACGATACTATCGTCGATCCACTGACGAATAGTACTGCATGTTTTCTGGTGAAGATTAGCCCACTTTCCATCGGTCATTCCTTCTGGTTTCTCCTCCAGAAATACCGGTCCATCATAGTCCTTCACATACAGAAGGTCTTTCATCCTTCCTCTCCATGTGAAATAGTTTGTACTGGTTAACAAAATCATTTTTCCGTTGCTCCCCTCCATCAAAAAAATTCTAAGCAGAATTTCAAAAAACGGACCTCACCGTTGCGTCCGGAATGGTCGAAAATGGTGGAAATGACACTTCGTTTGTCAAAATCCGACACAGGGACCAAATAGCAAATTCCAGAAATTACAGGGGTCAAAGTGCAATTTCCGAAAGTTCAGGGGCCAAAGTGCAATTACGGAAAAGTTCAGGGACTAAATTGCATTTTACAAAAAGTTCAGGGACTAAATTGTAATATCTGAAAGTATAGGGGCTAAACTGTAATTTTCAGAAAGTTCAGGGACCTATCTGAAATTACCAGGCACCGCTGACGTGGCACTGCTGACGTGGCACAGCTGACGTGGCCGCTGACGTGTCGATGACGGAGCAGCTGCTGACGGCGCTGACGTGGCGCTGACTGGGCTGCTGACTGTGCGCTGAGTGGCGCTGACTGGGCGCTGACGTGGTCGTCTTCTTCCTTGGGTTGGCGCGTGGGGCGCGTGTCTGCGCGTGGGGCGCGTGAAGCAGCTACTGACCGGCGCGTGCGGCGCGTGCGGCTTCGTCCGACCTCCGTTCGATCGCCGGAAAATATCACCGTGCTCGTCTCGCCGTGAAAAGTCCGATGCTATGCTCAAAATCGATTTTCGACAACTTTCGTCGGAATCGATTTTCCGAACCGAAACTTCGTTTCCAAATTTCGGGATCCCTCCGTGGAACCGTAGCTCTGATACCACTTGTTGTGAATAAACACACAATAATAGAGGATAATTTGAGAGAAAACTCTTCTTTTATATATCCACAAAAGAATTACAAAGCTTACAACACAAGCTTTACAAAAAACTCTCACCAATCACTCTCACTACTCTTTCACACTTTAGGGATATGATGACTGAGGCTAGGGGCTCATTTTATAGTGCTAGAAAACGTGTGCACTGTTCACACGTTTTCACAGCTGTCTCACAAGCTTGTCTTGCAAGCTGTCTCACAAGCTTGCCTTGCAAGCTGTCTCACAAGCTTGTCTTGCAAGCTGTATTCATACATCTTCACAGCTAGCATGCAAGTTGTTTTCAACACAATCTATAAATATATTATATTCTGGAGTTTGTTGATATTCTAGCTAGACATATTTGTAATTAAAAAAACAAAAAAAAACAAAGATAACTTGAAAATCTACTCCCATCGAGTACACATTATATTTCTTTGGGAAGAGAGAGAAGAGTCCCATAACTTTTCAAACTAAGTATATTTTTTAAGGGCAATGATATATCTACAAACTTTTATCCCAACTTTTCTCCCAACTCTCTCACTGTAGCTACAGTGAGTTACTGTAGCTCACTGTAGCTACAGTGAGAGAGTTGGGAGAAAAGTTGGGATAAAAGTTTGTACACTTATCATTTCCATTTTTTAATAGAAGCAATATTGCAGAAAGTTATGGGAGTTTACAGCAAAAATGCATTGGGAAATGAAGGTAATAAAGGAGGAATAGGTGTGGGTGACAGATCTAACCTTCAGGCTTTGCCTCAACAGTTGCCCCCTGCTTACTCGTCTGCTTGAAATTTTTACAATTATTATTCTTTTGACTGCTGCAAATTCACCTCATATTATAGTGAAGTATTGCTCAATTATTTTTTGGTTCTTTTTCTTCATTCTTGTGATTTACATAAATCTAGATTCTCAGAACCAGCAATGAATAGACATCACAAGTCTCTATTTTGAGTATTTGTCCACTTCTTTTGATCTCCATATATTATATAACCGTGTGACTAGCGGTGCAGTTCGGGTTGGTTTTTTCGTTTTTCACTTCAAACCGCGCGGGTTGGCGGTTTGGGAAATTAGAAACCGAAACCGCAAATTTGATAAGGAAAACCGCGGCGGTTCGGGTTCAGGTCGGCGTTTGGATCATAAAATTTTTTAAATGAAATTTTGTGTGTTTTCACATAATAATTGAAGAGAAAAATTACCTATACATTGCATATTGTCATATGATCATTAAATATCTTAAATTTCATAGTTAAAGAAGAAGAAAAATATATAAAAAAAAATATCTAATTTGAACGCGGGTCGGCGGTTTAAGCGGTTCGGGTCGCGATTTGAGTCAAAATTTGCGGTTTTGGGCGGTTCTGGTCAGAGTTTGGGCATAACCGCACATCGACCCGAAATTTACGGTTCGATTCCGATTGACCCGAAATCATTTTTAATTTTTTTTCGAACCGCGCGGTGCGGTTCGGGTCGGGTTGCGGTTTGACCCGAAACCGTGATCACCCCTACGTGTGACTACATAAATCTAAATTCTCAAAGGGCGTGTTTGGCACATTGAATTATGGTGTATTAAATATCTTATATAACATTAATTAATGCAATACAACGTTTGGTGAAAATGTTATCCACCCCATATTCTATAATTTAATGTTGTCCACACCGCATTAACAAATGATGAGAGCGTGGGATTATGAAATATTTCACTAAAAATTTAAAAAATAAATTATTTTTCTTCTCTAATCATCAATATCATATTATTTATATTAAAATATTAAAATATTAAAATTAAAAAATTAATATAAAAATATTTATAAAATATTAAAATATTAATATTAATATTAAGAAATATTATTTTCATATAAAAATATTTATTAAATATTGAAAATTTAATTAATATTAATATTAAATATATTAAAATATTAATAATAAAATAATATTATTAAAATATTAAAAATTAATATTAAACTATTTATAAAATATTAATATTAACATTAAAATATTAAAATATTTATAAAATATTAAAATATTAAAAAACTAATATGAAAATATTAATATTATTAAAATATTAAAATTAAATATACAAATATTAATATTATACAAATATTTATAAAATATTAAAATATTAATAAAATTAAATGTGAAAGACATCTAATGATGGAGAAAATTAAATGGTTTGCACATTTTACAAAGGGTTTCCACATAAAACACCTATAAAAAGAGGCTTAAGGCTTTCAAGCCATTTGTATTGCTCATTTTCTCTTGAGTTCTTAAGAAAACCCAAAGTTTTCAGTTTATTCTTCATTCTTTTCGAAAAAGCTTCAAATTATCTTGCGAAAATAGTGGCTCCAGGGTTTGAGACCAAACCTTTAGATGAGGTACTCGATCAATTGGACATCCCTGATGCGGTGGAGGTTGAAGAATATAATAGGGACCTCTACAACCCCAAGACGTTGGAAAGGATGAAATCATGTTGTTCAGGCAAAAGTGCAATACGTAATGTTTTCTAATTCATCCTCTAATTCTGGAGTTTCTATCAGTGATGAATGTCTCGCCCTTGCAAATGAATCATTCAATATTGTTAGGGCTACAAGCACTTAGGGCCCTCAATATACTTTTGATGAATGGGAACATCTTTACCCTTTATGACTTTCTCTCCATCTATTACCTGAAGTCTGGGGTGAAGGGGTTCCACATTGTTCAGGGCCCATAAAGGAAACGGTTCATCACTCCATTCCATAAGGCCTTTGTAGGACACAGAAATCGGCGACGCTGTCCCGGGCTCGCGGCCCGGTTGGGAGTACGGAATATCCCGCGGGGGAACTAAACCGGAGAACTAAAAACGGAGGCGCCACCCGGTGTGAACCGGGAAAATGATTTAAGACCGCACTCACCCCTCGCAAGGGAAGACCTCAAACCGTTGGGTTCGGAATGGTCCCTTACATGTGCCACTCGTAATGAAAGGATTTGTGCCATAATTTGATCGGATCTACGCAACATATATTTTCAAGGATAATTTACTTCTAAGTTCATGCATAAAAAAATGAATTGGAATAACGGCAAACATATAATTTCATGAACGCATTATATTGATAAACACAGAGACGCAAATAAACAATAAGTGTACAAACATGCATATTAAAGAGAGGCAATTAAGTGCATAAATATTGAAGAGAGCTAACTAAACATATGATGGGGGAATGGAATGACTAGGGGAACAAACATGCATGAAACATGATGAAGGAATCTGTCCAGTGTGTGCGCGTTCGTGTAGCGTTCGTAAATGCGTTCGAATGGTAAACATTATGCAAGCGTTCGAGTAGCGTTTGATAACACGTTCGAACGATAAACAGAATGTCCGCGTTCGTATAGCGTTCGTAAAGGCGTTCGAACGGAATGAGACCTGATGCATGATACAATAAAATGCATGCGCGTTCGAGTAGCGTTCGTAAACGCGTTCAAATGGAAATAAGACAGAATGCATATGTTCGTGTAGCGTTCATAAACGCGTTCGAACGGAATAAGACAGAATGCATATGTTCGTGTAGCGTTCGTAAACGTGTTCGAACAAGATGAGACAGAATGCATACGTTCGTGTAGCGTTTGGAAACACGTTCGAACGAGATTGCCGAAAATGGCATCTGAAATGACACAAACACGTACATGGATAAACAAATACACAATGTAGGACCTCGTGTGCCCGATGGAAGACATTTCCCATTCAATCGGGTGCACCTCGTCCGGCGTGGCAAAAAATCGTGGAAAAGGTAGCCTTTAGGCATTTCCCTCGAAAAGAGGACCTTTAATCCACCCTAGTTAGCCCATGCGCACAAGAATGCAATGCATGCGTAAATAAAGCAATGATATGCAAAGGGTAAATGGCATAATAAAAGGCGCGGCAAAACATCGTGGTAAAGGTAGCCTTCAGGCATTTCCCTCGAATAGAGGACCTTTAATCCACCCTAGTTAGCTCATGCGCATTATATTACAATGCATACAAATGAATGAGACAATAATATGGAATTTCGTATATCCGATTAAACATATCTCACATTCAATCAAACACATTTCATCCGGCGCGGTAAAGTATTGTCATAAAGGTAGCCTTTTGGACTTTTCTCCCCTCAAATTGAGAACCTTTAGACCAACATACTAAGCCCATGCGCATTACATCACAATGCATAGAAAGTAAAATGCAGAAAGTAATAGCATACTAACGATTAAATCATGCTTAAAAAATAAATAACATACTAGTAACCCAATCATGCTCGAATACAAGGTTGGATGAAACGAAGTGTGTGAATCTCTCAAGTGGTATGTGGCATTGTATCCCGAGTGCAAACCGCAATACCGTCCATTCGGATTCGGCTACGGAATTTACGTCCGGGTTTCCATCCGATATACCACAAGAGAGAAAACATGTTCCATTCATTCAAGGACCACAACATATATCAACAAACGACTCTCATGCAAAGGAATTCTAATAAACAAAAAAAAAAGATGAGAATAAATAAGAAGGGTGCCCTCAGGTCTAACCTCTTAAGTCGTCTCTCGAAAGTGCGTTACACGGCTGTCAAAAGGGTTGATGTTCAGCAACTCCTCCGGTTCACTGGTCCACTGCTCTCGTTCGCTGCTTCGCTATTTTGAGCTGTCGTTTCCTTTATTTTGCTGTTGTTTCTTGCGTAAATTTAAGGGTTTTAAAGTGCGGTTTTTTGTCATTGTTTTGCTATATTAATGGGACTGTTTGTTGCTACTGTTTTCGGTGTTTATGCTGCTATTTGGGGGGTGATGTTTTGGTTACTGCGGTGTAGTTTCGGGGACTATTTTCGGTGGTTACGGTGGTGTGTTTTAAGGTAGTTTAGGGACTGTTTCGGTGATGTAAGGGGAGTGTTTTCGGTGATGTTATGGTGTAGTTTAGGGACTGTTTTGGTGATGTAAAGGGGAGTGTTTTCGGTCTGGTTGTGCGGCAATGTAGGGGGTTTGGATGTGTGAGTATTCGGTTGCTAGAGAGAGGAGGAGAAGAGGATTATTTGTTTGCTTGTTCTTGTTGTCTTGGGCGTGTGAGCTAGGTTTATTTCTTTTGTGTTTTTGTGAGAATGAGCTATGGTGTGAAATGTTGGTGAAGGCTTCTTTTTATAATGGTTTGCTAGGGTTTCTAGGTAAGGAAGAGAATCCTCAAAAAAGGGAAGTGTTTTGATTGGTTTGTGAAAGGAAAAGATGGGTTTAATTTAGGGAGTGAATATCTTAATTGGTGTTTAATTAGGGAAGGGATTTGATATGATTTGATTTGTGTCTTTTAATTAGGGAATGTGATTTGTCTTGATTAGGAATATGATATATTTGATTAGATTAGGAATGGATTTGTTTTAATTAATTTAGTTTAATTTGTGATATGTATTTTAAATATTTTAATTATTTTTGGATGGGTTTTGGTGGGCTAATTGGGCTTGGGCGTGAGGCTAGCAGCAAAACCAGAAGTATCGACATCGATCGAATGCCGTTTCGAACGCTACACGAACACCGCAATCTACTTGACGTTCGAACTTGCTCACGAACGCAACACGAACGCGAAAGCAGTGAACATGTGAATTGAATCTGATGATATACTTATTCTGAATTTCCCCTTCCGGCATTTGTTTTCCGCGACTTCCGCAATCTAAAGAGTAGTGCCTCCGTACGAGACTCATCATCGGCACTTATATGCAAAAATACAGTGCCTACAGTCGCCCCCATTTTGATGGGACTTGTGCAGTGTGTGACAATGACAATCCTATCAAAGTTATGCAATGCATTTTTACTTACCTGGCTCGCCAGCTGCCACTTGACTTGCCTGTTGCTTTGAGTTGAGTTGATTTGGTGGTCCATTTTTGAACTGTGCTCCATTTTTGGAGTGCCATTTTCGGCATCTGTCGTGTGTGATCCATTTTGGAGCGCCATTTTTGGCATATGTTGTGTGTTCTCCATTTTGGAGCGCCATTTTCGGCATCTGTTGTGTGTGCTCCATTTTGGAGCGCCATTTTCGGCATCTGTTGTGGTAGCGGTCCATTTTCGAACCGTGATGTGCGAGAATGTGGCTCATTTTTGAACCGTTACTTGATGAGATGGTCTTTGCCGCTTCAAACCTGCGAATACAAAACAAAAATTGCATGTATGTGATATGTATGTATGTATGCATGGATATGTTTCCTATTCCGATGGGTTAGGCCTTCCTTGGTCCATTTCCAAACCGTGCTCCATTTTCGGAGTGCCATTTTCGGCGTCTGATGTGATAGTGGTCCATTTCCGAACCATGCTCCATTTTCGGAGTGCCATTTTCGGCATCTGATGATTTGTGGGCCTCGACCCTTGGACACATCCCGGAACTACAATTGCTGATACAGTGGGTCCACGACCCTGGGACGCATCCCAATAACTGTAACGAACAATGGGGGCCTCGAACCTGGGTTGCATCCCAATACCGCTGACAATATGGGTCACGACCCTAGGACGCATCCCAAAACTGATGATGCAGGGGGCCTCGACCCAGGGACGCATCCCCAAAACTGCTGATGATGTGGGTCACGACCCTAGGACTCATCCCCAAACTGATACTGATGTGGGCCCCGGCCCTGGGACTCATCCCCAAACTGATGCTGATGTGGGCCTCGGCCTTGGGACTCATCCCCAAAACTGATGCGGATGTGGGCCTCGCCCCTAAACTGATACTGATATGGGCCTCGGCCCTGGGACTCATCCCTAAAACTGAAATTGATGTGGGCCTCGGTCCTAGGACTCATCCCGAAAATTGAAACTGATGTGGGCCTCGGCCCTGGGACTCATCCCCAAACTGATGCTGATGTGGGCCTCGACCCTAGGACTCATCCTCAAACTGATGCTGATGTGGGCCTCGCCCACAAGCTAATACTGATGTGGGCCTCGACCCTGGGACTCATCCCAAAATTGCAGATGATATGTGTGGGCCTCGACCCTGGACTGATACTGATGTGGGCCTCGCCCCTAAACTGATACTGACGTGGGCCTCGCCCCAAATTGATACTGACGTGGGCCTCGCCCCCAAGCTGATACTGATGTGGGCCTCGACTCTGGGACTCATCCTCAAAACTGAAATTGATGTGGGCCTCGACCATTGGACTCATCCCCAAAACTGAAACTGATGTGGGCCTCTGTCCTGGGACTCATCCCCAAACTGATGCTGATGTGGGCCTCGACCCTGTGACTCATCCCAAAATTGCTGATGATATGCGTAGGCCTCAACCCTGGACTGATACTGATGTGGGCCTCGCCCTTAAGCTGATACTGACGTGGGCATCGCCCTAAACTGATACTGACGTGGGCCTCGCCCCCAGATGATATTGATGTGGGCCTCGCCCCAAACTGATACTGATGTGGGCATCGCCCCTAAACTGATACTGATGTAGGCCTCGCCCTAAACTGATACTAATGTGGGCCTCGCCCCTAAAACTGATATTGATTCATTCCTGAAACTGATGTACTGTACTATTGCTGCTTCTGGTTGGCTTGCTTTTGCCGATTTCTCTCTTTTTCTTCTTTGAAACCTGTTATTACAAAACAGAACAAACACAAAAAGAATGCAAATATGTTACATGTATGCATGCATGCATGAATGAATTTCCTATTTCGTTGGGTTAAGTCTTCCGCCAATTCCCTTGGTGACTGCTCGGTCTTCTCTTCCTCAGGCAAAATACTGCTTCAACATGTCCACGTTGATTGGCCCGGTGAACTCGTTTCCTTTTAAGTCTGACAGTCTCACTGCCCCGTTTCCCAATTTCTGAATGGCTATCATGTCTTTTCTGCTAGCTTCTTCCGAGGATTCCCCGTGTTCTAAACATCACTGAGTATCATAGTACCAGGGTTGAATGCTTTTGCCAAATATACTCATGTTGCAGGTTGAAAGGAAGAGACTCGGGAAGTAAGTGAAATGAACGTCTTTTTTAAGTAGACAAAATCAATGTCTTTATTAAAAATGCAAGATCAAATAAACTAGGAGGAACAGCTTCATCACTCGCAGCATTGCCTTCTTCATCGGCCTATGGTTCTCTACTGTTGTCGTTCCCTATCCCCATGGAAGAAACTGGGTGGTTGAGAGTTTGGAGGACAAAGCTTTCGGGCAGGCCGGAGTTGATCATGTAGGTAGGCAGTGGGACGGAGTGATAGTTCGGTAGGGGGTTCCGGTGTGTGTTGGGTTGTTCTTTCTCAGGATCGGGTATTTTATGGGCATCAATGAGGTTTTGGATTTCATGCCTAAGGTGGGTGCAGCTGTCAGTTTTGTGGCCTCTCCTCTGATGGAAGTGAAAATACAGGCTTAGGTCAAGGTTGGGTGGTATAGGATCTGGAAGTGGTTTAGGCTCTAAGGGTTTTAGGAGTCCTTGCGCCTTCAGCTTCTCAAGCACCTTAGATAAAGGTTTCCCCAGGTTAGAGAAATGTCGGTTCCTGATGGCAGCAACCTCGGTAGTAGTGGGCTTGGTCTCAGAATGTCCCCCAAAAGTCCTTCTATTCTTGCCATAGAACTTTCTATTCTCCGCTTCTTCTTCTTCGATGTCTATGACAGTCTCTCTCAGCTATCGGAAATCTGCAATCATGGAGGTCATCCTTCTCAACTTTCCGTAAATGGAGGGTTTGGTGCCCTTGATGATCATTTTGATTTGGTCATTCTCCAAGGGTCGAGTCTGCATCTTTAGAAGCTGGATTCTCCAGCGATCCACATACTCCTTAAAGCTCTCCTCCGGCTTCTTCTTGGTATTCTCCAAGTCGCGAAGCGATAGGTCAATCTCAAAGTCTGTAACATACTGTTTCAAGAAGGCCTCCACCAATTCCCTCCAATCCTCCTTAACCTTTCTTTCAAGGCTATGGTACTACACTACGGGTGGCCCCTCAAGCGACATCTCAAACATCTTCTGAACTTGGCGTTGTGACAGGCCTACTGAACTCATTACCGAGACATATTGTCAGAGATGGAACCTCGGGTCCCCGTTCCCATTAAACTTGGCTATATGCGGCATTTTAAACTGAGCTGGCAACTGTTCTTCAAAAGTCATTGCCTCATAATCCAAAAGGTCTTTGTGCTTACCCCTCATCTTACGGGTAACCGACTCTACCAGATCTCGGAGTTTCTGCAGTTCAGTTTGAGACCCTGCCATTTTCCCCGCAGCATATTCGGCTATATCATCATCAAAACCCATGATATCATCATTCAATCTAGTCGGAGGGTCTTCACACCTCTCATTCTCAGAGTCTCACTGAGCACGGGGCACAGCCATATTAGCCATAGCAGTAGTTAAGGCTTGCAATTGTTCAGTAACCTTGGTGAGATGGGTCTCCAACTGATCCATACAGGATACCTCGTTCTCTGATTCACTCATATTTGCTATCGATATTTTGATGAGTCTTCCCTTTTTCCTAACCCAACGAGAATCTATGGTGTCTTTTAAAATTCTCAGTCAGCATATATGCGTGCAATGCATGGAATATATAAGTCGGCCTCTTGTCATTTTAAAGCTTCAATCACATTATTGCAAGGTGCAAACTTGTCCCAGTTGAAAAGGCCCAACAGGTTTACACTTTTGTGATAACATGGTTAAACAACTTCAAATGATAAGGGGCCCAAACACAGGATGGTCCATCGGCATTTTAGAAGCTTTTGGCCCAATTGCCATAAAGCACGGACTTGTCCCAGTTTAAATGGCCCAACAAGCCCATACCTCATGACAAAAAGTCCAACTGAATCCAAATGAAGATGGTCCTAAATGCAAGCATAAATGAATAGCTTCTATTAGTCCTACAACTACAGTTCATGTGCGGGTTTATAGGGGTATAGACAAAGACTCTCGTCTGTGAAGGATTGCCCACAACTATGACTCCCCACTCAAGGGTTCAAGCGACCAAGTGAGCCTGCCAACGAGTTATGGTGCATGAATGACTGTCAAATGGATTTCTCATTGTAGATTCCCCAGAGGGAGGGTGGAGCGAACTCTCTTAAATACCCAAGCCTCTTAGGCTCTTATCGCCTTGGTGACAGGAATAAACAACGAGTCCTCCAAATTAGTCCATCACAGTAGGCTACGAGTACATGATTATCTAGGTGCCTTTGTAGCTTTTCCTTATAGAAAGGTAGTGAATGAAGAAAGACACCAAACCATTACTTAGCTCTAATAATGCCTTTGATTAAACCCCTTCAACCCACGCTAGACACGGTTAACTAAAGCACAAATCACAATAATTACAAGATATTATTTCGGGGCCAATTCTCTATCCCCAGTGGAGTCGCCAGACTGTAGGAAACAGAAATCGGTGACGTTGTCCCGGGCTCGCGGCCCAGTTGGGAGTACGGAATAGCCCACTGTAGGCATTGTATTTTCGCATGTGAAACCCGATGATGAGTCTCAGTTGGAGGCACTACCTTTTTAGCTAAGGATATTGCGGGAAACGGAGATCGGAAGGGGAAATTCAGAATAAGTACGTCATCAAGTTCATCTCACAAGTTCACTGTCTTCGTTAGTGCTGCGTTCGTTACTTCGTTCGAACGTCAGGCAGATTGCGGACGTTCGTGTAGCGTTTGAATTGGCGTTCGAACGGCGTCGGTGTTTCTAGTTTTGCTGCTAGTCTCGCACCCCAGCCCAATTAGCCCCCAAAGCCCATAAAACACATCCCAATTTAATTAAATTAAACATTGAATTAAATTATATATTTAAACCATTTACCAATTAATAAAACACAAAATATAATCATACCTAATAAAGATAAATCAAATATATTAACTTCCTAACCAAACAAATCACATACTAAATTAAAAGGATGTCATGCCTAATTAAAATCAATCATAACAAATTAAAAATATTGTATTCCTAATCTAAGCCAAATTTGTCCCCCCTCAATCTTTGACTTTCCTTGCTCAACACAAAATCAAATCCCTTCCTTGTGAGACAAGGTGAAACCCTAGCCCTTCTCTATATAAACAACCCCTAACCAAGACATGCACTTCTCTAGCTCATACAGATAACTCACAGAAAAATCATAACACAAAGAGCCTTAGCCACTCACGGCAATAGCAATAGGAAGAACACAAACCATTCCCCTCATCTCCTCCACTCCATAACCGAAAACAGCACCCTCCTAAACCTCCACCCATCACCGAAAATCTCCCCATACAGCAGCCCTCCATCACCGAAAATATACCTCCAAACAGCAGCCCAAACCACTCCTATTAGCCCTCAAACAGTCCCTAAAATCCCTAAACCAGTAATATAGAAACTGCACTTAATATCCTTAACATAATCACACAAGACTACACCAAAAACACACAAAAAAACACTCGGAACAGTCCGTTGAAACGTCAAAACAAGTGACCTGAACAGTGAGCAGCAAAACAGAGGCCGAACAGCAGCAGAACGGAGACCGAACAGCAAGCAAAACAGCAAAACAGTGGGCTAGGACGCTAAACTAGTGAACCAGAGAAGTTGAGGAGCTGTACCCTTCAGATGTCCGTGAAACGTAAGCCTGAAAGTTGGCAAAAAGGTTAGACCTGAGGGTATTTTCCACACTCGTTTTCTGTTTTATTATGTATTGAATATTGCTTGCATGACTGTCGTGTTGAAATGTATGTTGTGGCCCTTGAGTAGATAAATATGCATGAATTATGAGATGTTGTATGTTGTGGCTTTGGAATAAAATGAGAGATGAGTCAACTCTCGCGGTATATCGGATGGAAACCCGGACATAAATTTCATAGCCGATTCCGAATGGACGATAGTATGATCTGTACTCGGGATACAACTCCACGAACCGCTTGAGTAAACGGCACCCTCTTTTGTTTTGTGTTGCTTTGGTTTATTTATTTTTCGTCACTTGAATTCTGCATGTTGCTTATTTATGTATGATTCAATCGAGCGCATGGGCTTAGTAAGTGGAATGAAAGATCCCCTATAGGGAGGGGTTAAAGCCCTTTAGCACAATGCTTTGCCGCGCTGGTTGATGTGTGTTCGGTTGAATGCAAGATACGTTCAATCGGACATACTGAGTTTGATATTATTACTTTTAATTCTTTGTATGCATGATTCAATCGAGCGCATGAGCTTAGTAAGTGGAATGAAAGATCCCCTATGGGGAGGGGTCAAAGCCCTTCACCACGATGCTTTGCCGCGCCGGTTGATGTGTGTTCGGTTGAATGCAAGATACGTTCAATCGGACATACTGAGTTTGATATTATTGCTTTTAATTCTTTGTATGCATGATTCAATCGAGCGCATGGGCTTAGTAAGTGGAATGAAAGATCCCCTATGGGGAGGGCTCAAAGCCCTTTACCACGATGCTTTGCCGCGCCGGTTGATTGTGTTCGGTTGAATACAAGATACGTTTAATCGGACATATTGAGCTTGACATTGTTGTCTTTATTCTTTGTGTTGCATGCATCAGGTCTGGTTCCGTTCGAACGCGTTCTCGAACGCTACACGAACGCGAACCTAATGTTTACCGTTCGAACGCGTTTTCAAACGCTACGCGAACGCACACGCACTTTCTTAGTCTTATCATGCATCAGGTCTGGTTCCGTTCGAACGTGTTCTCGAACGCTATACGAACGCGAACCTTTTGTTTACCGTTCGAACGCGTTTTCAAATGCTACGCGAACGCGCACCCACTGAACTGAGTCATTTTCATCAGATTTCATACATAGTTTTCCTAGTAGCTATCCCCACATGTATGAATACAATGTGTTTAATGTATTACGATTCATATACCTATGTCATGATAACATTTGAGTAATATTTCTTGTGGTATATCGGATGGAAACCTAGACATAAATTCCGTAGCCGATTCCGAATGGACGGTAGTACGGTCTGTACTTGGGATACAATTCCACGTACCACTTGAGAAGGTGCTCACATGTGTGCTTGTGTTTTCTTGAATATAATATGCCAGCGAAGTTGTATGTTTGTTGCTCCTTTGATGTATTTTCAAGCATGCAATCTTAAAATGTGAAATATATGTAAACTTAGGTGTAAGGTTTATTTTGTACTTGTGAATTTAGAAGCATGATACTCTTGGAAATAAGTGATATTTAATCCTGATTCAATTATTACATAAATCCTTTCATTACAAGTGGCATGAGTAAGGGACCATTCCGAACCCAACGGTTTGAGGTCTTCCCTTGCGAGGGGTGAGTGCAGCCTTAAATCTCATTTTCCCGGTTCACACCGGGTGGCGACTCCATTATTCTCCGGTTTAGTCCCCCGTGGCTACTCCGTACTCCCAACCGGGCCGCGAGCCCGGGACAGCATGCGTCGTCCAGATCCTGTGTCCCCACAGTCTGGCGACTCCACTGGGGATAGAGAATCGGCCCCGAATATTGTCTTGTAAAGATTGGATTTATGTTTTAATTGACCGTGTCTATAGTGGATAAAATGGGGGTTTAATCAAAGGCATTTTAAGGCTAGGTAATGGTTTGGTGTCTTCCTTCATTCAATACATTTCTAGAAGGAAAAGCTGTGAAGGCACCTATATGGCCATCTACTCGTAGCCTATTGTGATGGACTAATTTGGAGGACTCGTTGTTTATTCCTGACACCAAGCGATAAGAGCCTAAGAGGCTTGGGTATTTAAGTGAGCCTCGCTCCACCTTCCCTCTGGGGAATCTACAACGGGAAATCCATTTGACAGTCAATCACATACCATAGCTCATTGGCACGTACCTTAGTGTATAAAAAAGAATGCGCTCACTTGGTTGCTCGAACCCTTGATTGGGGAGACCTAGTTGTGGGCCATCATTCGCCGATGAGAGCCTTTGTCTACACTCTTGTGAACCCACCCATAGACCGGGGTTGTATGGTTAAAGAAACAATTATTTCCTTGAGTATGTACTTGTGGACCATCCTCATTTGGATGCAGTTGGACCATTGTCAGAAATGCGGACTTACTGGGCCATTTAAACTGGGGCGAGTTCGTACCTTATGATCATTGGGCCCAAAGCTTCTGAAATGTTGATGGGCCATTCTGTAGAAATTATTGTTGTATGTTTGCATTATCTTTCTTTGTGCTTATGTTCGTAACATTACCATTTGGATTTAGTTGGGCTCCTTGCCATGAGATGTGTACTTGTTGGGCCATTTAAACTGGGACGAGTTCACTCCTATGACAGTTAGCCCAAAAGCTTCTAAAATGATAACGGGCCCATTTGTTTGAAAATTTTAGTTGATTTAATATGTTATATATGTTACATGCATCTCATGCACCTCATGTATACATACATCATGTTAACCCTTGTGTTCTGAAAGCCATCATGGATTCCCGTTGGGTTAGAAAAAAGGGAAGACTCACCAAAATACTGAGAACAGACATAAGTGAATCAGATATTGAGGTATCCCAGATAGATCAGTTGGAAAATGGTTTCGCCAAGATTACTGAACAGTTGCAAGCCTTGACTACTGGCATGACAAATATGGTTGTACCCCGTGCTGGGGAAAATTCTGAGAATGTGAGGCGTGATGAGCCTTCGAATGGGTTGGGGGATGATGTCCCCACTTTTGATGATGACATGGCAGAATATGCAGCAGGCAGAGTGATTGGGTCTCAGGCAGAATTTCAGAAGCTTTGGATTCAGGTTGAAACAGTTACCCGCAAAATGAGGGGTAAGAATGAGGATTTGTTAGATTATGAGGCAATGACGTTCAGAGAACAGCTGCCAGCTCAGTTTAAATTGCCCGACATGGCCAAGTTTAATGGGAATGGAGACCCGAGAGTCCATCTACAGCAATATGTCTCAGTCATGAGTTCAGTGGGCCTATCACAGTGCCAAGTCCAAAAGATGTTTGGGATGTCACTCGAGGGGGCACTTGTGGTTTGGTATCATAGCCTTAAGAAGAATGTTAAGGAAGATTGGAGAGAACTAGCTGATGCTTTTCTGAAGCAATATGTTACAGACTTAGAGATTGACTTGTCACTCCGTGATTTGGAGAACACTAAACAGAAGCCAGAGGAAAGTTTCAAAGAGTATATGGATCACTGGAGAAGCCAGCTTTTGAAAATGCAGACTCGGCCCTCAGAGAATGACCAAATCAAAATGATCATCAGGGGCACCAAGCCCTCTATTTATAGTAAGCTGCGGAGGATGACTTCGATGATTTCTGATTTTCGACAGTTGAGGGAAACTGTCATGGATATTGAGGAAGAGGAAGCTGAAAACAGAAAGTTCTATGGCCAGAATAGGCGGACTTTTGGGGGGTATTCTGAGACTAAGCCCGCTACTGTCGAGGTTGCTGCCATCAGGAACCGGTAATTCTCCAACCTTGGTAGACCTTTGTCGAAGGTATTTGAAAAGTTACAGGGACAAGGAATCTTGAAACCCTTAGAAGGCATGCCACTTCCGCACCCCCCACCACCACACATAAATGTGAACCTTTATTGTCACTTCCACCAGCTACATGACCATGACACCGACAACTGCACCCGCCTCAGGCATGAAATTCAAGATCTCATAGATTCCCATAAAATACCCAACCCATGAAAAGAAACCCTCAACCACCAACCTTCTTACATGGATGACAGTGAAGAACCATAGGCCGAGGAAGAAGGCAGTGCTGCGGATGATGGAGATGTTCCTCCTAGTCTATTTGATCCAGTTTTTTTAAAAGACATTGATTTTGTTACTTGTTCGAACTCTTTTCCTCAACGATAATAAAGACGTTCATTTCGCTGAAACTCTTCTACAATATGAGTATATTTGAGAAAAGTATTCAACCTTGGTACTATGGAATCCAGTGATGAACACGGGGAACCTTTGAAATAAGCAAACAGAAAAGATAAGATAGACATTCAGAAATTGGGAAATAGAGGCAGTGAAAATATTAGACTTGGAAGGGAATTAGTTCACCGAGCCGATCAACGTAGACAAATTGAAGAAGTAGCTTGTCTGAGAAAGAGAAGGCTAAGCAGTCACCAAGAGAATTGACGGAAGACCTAACCCGACGGGATAGGAACATTCATGAATGCATACACGTAACGCATTTTGCATCCTTTCGTGTTTGTTATGTTTTGTAATAACATGTTTCAAAGGAGAAAAAAGAAAGCGCCAAATGCAAGCGAACCAAAAGCAGTAACAGTACAATGTCAGCAGTCTTCAGGAATGAATCACATGGGCGAGGCCCATATCATCAATATCAGTTTGGGATGAATCCCGAGGGTCGAGGCCCACATCAGTATCAGTCTGGGGGCGAGGCCCATATCAGTAGCAGTTAGGGCCGAGGCCCACATCAGCATCAGTATCAGTTTGGGATGAATCCCGAGGGCTGAGGCCCACATCAGTATTAGTCTGGGGGCGAGGCCCATATCAGTAGCAGTTAGGGCCGAGGCCCACTTCAGCATCAGTTTTAAGGATGAGTCCCAGGGTCGAGGCCCACATCACTATCAGTTTTGGGGATGAGTCCCAGAGCCGAGGCCCACATCAGTATCAGTTCAGGGGCCAGGCCCACATCAGCATCAGTATCAATTTGGGATGAATCCCGAGGGCCGAGGCCCACATCAGTATCAGTCTGAGGGTCGAGGCCCACATCAGTATCAGTCTGGGGGCGAGGCCCATATCAGTAGCAGTTAGGGTCGAGGCCCACATCAGCATCAGTATCAGTTTGGATGAATCCCGAGGGCCGAGGCCCACATCAGTATCAGTCTGGGGGCGAGGCCCATATCAGTAGCAGTTAGGGCTGAGGCCCACTTCAGCATCAGTTTTGAGGATGAATCCCGAAGGTCGAGGCCCATATCATTAACAATATCAGTCTCGCCGGGTATGGCACTCTGGGGGCGAGGCCCACATCCTTATCAGAGTTCAAGAATGAACAAGCCGAGAATGGCAATCCATAAATGGAGCAGAGTTCAAGAATGAACAAGCCGAGAATGGCAATCCAAGAATGGAGCAGAGTTCAAGAATGAACAAGCCGAGAATGTCAATCCAAGAATGGAGCAGAGTTCAAGAATGAACTAGCCGAGAATGGCAATCCAAGAATGGAGCAGAGTTCAAGAATGAACAAGCCGGGAATGGCACTCCAGGAATTGAAATACAGTTCAGGAATGAACAAGCCGGGAATGACACTCCGAGAATGGAAGCACGGTTCGGGAATGAACCACCTCACAGTAACGGTTCGGGAATGGACCACCTTACAGTAACAGTTCGGGAATGGACACCTCACAGTAACGGTTCGGGAATGGACCACCTTACAGTAACAGTTCCGGAATGGACACCTCACAGTAACGGTTCAGGAATGGACCACCTCACGGTAACAGTTCGGGAATGAACACCTCACAGTAACGGTTCGGGAATTGACCAACTCACAGTAACGGTTCGGGAATGGACCACCTTACGGTAACGGTTTGGGAATGGACCACATCACAACACGGTTCGGGAATGAACCAGGGGTCGCAGCACCTCACCACCCAAATCAACTCAACACGTGGAAAGTCAAGTGGCAGTTGGCGAGTCAGGTAAGTGAAAATGCATTGCATAACTTTGATAGGATTGTCACTGTTACACATTACACAAGTCCCATCAAAGTGGGGGCGACTGTAGGTATTGCATTTTCGCAGGTGAAACCCGATGATGAGTCTCAGTTGGAGGCACTACCTTTTTAGCTAAGGATATTGCGGGAAACGGAGGTCGGAAGGGGAAATTCAGAATAAGTACGACATCAAGTTCATCTCACAAGTTCACTGTCTTCATTAGTGCTGCGTTCGTTACTTCGTTCGAACGTCAGGCAGATTGTGGACGTTCGTGTAGCGTTCGAATTGGCATTCGAACGGCGTCGGTGTTTCTGGTTTTGCTGCTAGTCTCGCACCCCAGCCCAATTAGCCCCCCAAAGCCCATAAAACACATCCCAATTTAATTAAATTAAACATTGAATTAAATAATATATTTAAACCATTTACCAATTAAATAAAACACAAAATATAATCATACCTAATAAAGATAAATCAAATATATTAACTTCCTAACCAAACAAATCACATACTAAATTAAAAGGATGTCATGCCTAATTAAAATCAATCATAACAAATTAAAGATATTGTATTCCTAATCTAAGCCAAATTTGTCCCCCCTCAATCTTTGACTTTCCTTGCTCAACACAAAATCAAATCCCTTCCTTGTGAGACAAGGTGAAACCCTAGCCCTTCTCTATATAAACAACCCATAACCAAGACATGCACTTCTCTAGCTCATACAGATAACTCACAGAAAAATCATAACACAAAGAGCCTTAGCCACTCACGGCAATAGCAATAGGAAGAACACAAACCATTCCCCTCATCTCCTCCACTCCATAACCGAAAACAACACCCTCCTAAACCTCCACCCATCACCGAAAATCTCCCCATACAGCAGCCCTCAATCACCGAAAATATACCTCCAAACAGCAGCCCAAACCACTCATATTAGCCCTCAAACAGTCCCTAAAATCCCTAAACCAGTAACATAGAAACTGCACTTAATATCCTTAACATAATCACACAAGACTACACCAAAAACACACAAAAAACACTCGGAACAGTCCGTTGAAACGTCAAAACAAGTGACCTGAACAGTGAGCAGCAAAACAGAGGCCGAACAGCAGCAGAACGGAGACCGAACAGCAAGCAAAACAGCAAAACAGTGGGCTAGGACGCTAAACTAGTGAACCAGAGAAGTTGAGGAGTTGTACCCTTCCGACGTCCGTGAAACGCAAGCCTGAAAGTTGGCAAAAAGGTTAGACCTGAGGGTATTTTCCACACTCGTTTTCTGTTTTATTATGTATTGAATATTGCTTGCATGACTGTCGTGTTGAAATGTATGTTGTGGCCCTTGAGTAGATAAATATTCATGAATTATGAGATGTTGTATGTTGTGGCTTTGGAATAAAATGAGAGATGTGTAAACTCTCGCGGTATATCGGATGGAAACCCGGACATAAATTCATAGCCGATTCCGAATGGAAGGTAGTATGATCTGTACTCGGGATACAACTCCACGTACCGCTTGAGTAAACGACACCCTCTTTTGTTTTGTGTTGCTTTGGTTTATTTATTTTTCGTCACTTGAATTCTGCATGTTGCTTATTTATGTATGATTCAATCGAGCGCATGGGCCTAGTAAGTGGAATGAAAGATCCCCTATGGGGAGGGGTTAAAGCCCTTTACCACAATGCTTTGCCGCGCCAGTTAATGTGTGTTCGGTTGAATGCAAGATACGTTCAATCGGACATACTGAGTTTGATATTATTGCTTTTAATTCTTTGTATGCATGATTCAATCGAGCGCATGGGCTTAGTAAGTGGAATGAAAGATCCCCTATGGGGAGGGGTCAAAGCCATTTACCAGGATGTTTTGCCGTGCCGGTTGATGTGTGTTCGGTTGAATGCAAGATACGTTCAATCGGACATACTGAGTTTGATAATATTGCTTTTAATTCTTTGTATGCATGATTCAATCGACGCATGGGCTTAGTAAGTGGAATGAAAGATCCCCTATGGGGAGGGCTCAAAGCCCTTTACCACGATGCTTTGCCGTGCCGGTTGATGTGTGTTCGGTTGAATACAAGATACGTTTAATCGGACATACTGAGCTTGACATTGTTGTCTTTATTCTTTGTGTTGCATGCATCAGGTCTGGTTCCGTTCGAACGCGTTCTCGAACGCTACACGAACGCGAACCTAATGTTTACCGTTCGAACGCGTTTTCAAACGCTACGCGAACGCACACGCACTTTCTTAGTCTTATCATGCATCAGGTCTGGTTCCGTTCGAATGCATTCTCGAACGCTATACGAACGCGAACCTTCTGTTTACCGTTCGAACGCGTTTTCAAACGCTACGCGAACGCGCACCTACTGAACTGAGTCATTTTCATCAGATTTCATACATATTTTTCCTAGTAGCTATCCCCACATATATGAATACAATTTGTTTAATGTATTACGATTCATATACCTATGTCATGATAACATTTGAGTAATATTTCTTGTGGTATATCGGATGGAAACCCAGACATAAATTCTGTAGCCGATTCCGAATGGACGGTAGTACGGTCTGTACTTGGGATACAATTCCACGTACCACTTGAGAAGGTGCTCACATGTGTGCTTTTGTGGTTAGTATGTGTGCTTGTGTTTTCTTGAATATAATATGCCAGCGAAGTTGTATGTTTGTCGCTCCTTTGATGTATTTTCAAGCATGCAATCTTAAAATGTGAAATATATGTAAACTTAGGTGTAAGTTTTATTTTACATTGTGAATTTAGAAGCATGATACTCTTGGAAATAAGTGATACTTAAGCCTGATTCAATTATTACATAAATCCTTTCATTACAAGTGGCATGAGTAAGGGACCATTCCGAACCCAACGGTTTGAAGTCTTCCCTGCGAGGGGTGAGTGCGGCCTTAAATCTCAATTTCCCAGTTCACACCGGGTGGTGACTCCATTATTCTCCCGTTTAGTTCCCCGTGGCTACTCCGTACTCCCACCGGCCGCGAGCCCGGGACAGCATGCGTCGTCCAGATCCTGTGTCCCCACAGTCTGGCGACTCCACTGGGGATAGAGAATCGGCCCCGAATATTGTCTTGTAAAGATTGGATTTATGTTTTAATTGACCGTGTCTATAGTGGATAAAATGGGGGTTTAATCAAAGGCATTTTAAGGCTAGGTAATGGTTTGGTGTCTTCCTTCATTCAATACATTTCTAGAAGGAAAAGCTGGGAAGGCACCTACATGGCCATCTACTCGTAGCCTATTGTGATGGACTAATTTGGAGGACTCGTTGTTTATTCCTGACACCAAGCGATAAGAGCCTAAGAGGCTTGGGTATTTAAGTGAGCCTCGCTCCACCTTCCCTCTGGGGAATCTACAACGGGAAATCCATTTGACAGTCAATCACATACCATAGCTCATTGGCACGTACCTTAGTGTACAAGCATGCATATTAAAGAGAGGCAATTAAGTGCATAAATATTGAAGAGAGCTAACTAAACATATGATGGGGAAGGGAATGACTAGGGGAACAAACATGCATGAAACATGATGAAGGAATCTGTCCAATGTGTGCGCGTTCGTGTAGCGTTCGTAAACGCGTTTGAATGGTAAACAATATGCAAGCGTTCGAGTAGCGTTTGATAACACGTTCGAACGATAAACAGAATGTCCGCGTTCATATAGCGTTCGTAAACGCGTTCGAACAGAATGAGACCTGATGCATGATACAATAAAATACATGCGCGTTCGAGTAGCGTTCGTAAACGAGTTCGAACGGAAATAAGACAGAATGCATACGTTCGTGTAGCGTTCGTAAACGCGTTCGAATGAAATAAGACAGAATGCATATATTCGTGTAGCGTTCGTAAACACGTTCGAATGAAATGAGACAGAATGCATAAGTTCGTGTAGCGTTTGGAAACGCGTTCGAACGAGATTGCCCAAAATGGCATCTGAAATGACACAAACACATACATGGATAAACAAATACACAATATAGGACCTCGTGTGCCCGATGGAACACATTTCACATTCAATCGTGTGCACCTCGTCCGTAGTGGCAAAACATCGTGGAAAATGTAGCCTTTAGGAATTTCCCTCGAATTGAGGACCTTTAATCCACCCTAGTTAGCCCATGCGCACAAGAATGCAATGCATGCGTAAATAAAACAATGATATGCAAATGGTAAATGACATAATAAAAGGCACGGTAAAATATCGTGTAAAGGTAGCCTTCATGCATTTCCATCGAATAGAGGACCTTTAATCCACCCTAGTTAGCCCATACGCATTATATTACAAAGCATACAAATGAATGAGACAATAATGTGGAATTCCGTATATCCGATTAAACATATCTCACATTCAATCAAACACAGTTCGTCCGACGCGTAAAGTATTGTTGTAAAGGTAGCCTTTTGGACTTTTCTCCCCTCAAATTGAGAACCTTTAGACCAACATACTAACCCCATGCGCATTACATCACAATGCATAGAAAGTAAAATGCAGAAAGTAATAGCATACTAACGATTAAATCATGCTTAAAAAATAAATAACATACTAGCAACCCAATCATGCTCGAATACAAGGTTGGATGAAACAAAATGTGTGAATCTCTCAAGTGGTACGTGGCATTGTATCCTGAGTGCAAACCGCAATACCGTCCATTCGTATTCGGCTACAGAATTTACGTCCGGGTTTCCATCCGATATACCACAAGAGAGAACACATGTTCCATTCATTCAAGGACCACAACATATATCAACAAACGACTCTCATGCGAAGGAATTCTAATAAACAACAAAAAAGATGAGAATAAATAAGAAGGGTGCCCTCAGGTCTAACCTCTTAGGACGTCTCTCGAAAGTGCGTTACACGGCCGTTGGAAGGGTTGATACTCCGCAACTCCTCCGGTTCACTGGTCCACTACTCTCGTTCGCTGCTTCGCTGTTTTGAGCTGTCGTTTCCTCTGTTTTACTGTTGTTTTGCTGCTGTTTCTTGCGGTAATTTAAGGGTTTTGAAGTGCAATTTTTTTGTCACTGTTTTTCTATATTAAGGGGACTATTTTTTGCTACTGTTTTTGGTGTTTGGGCTGCTATTTGGGGGGTGATGTTTCGGTTACTGCAGTGCAGTTTCGGGGACTATTTTCGGTGGTTACAGTGGTGTGTTTTAAGGCAGTTTAGGGACTATTTTGGTGATGTAAGGGGAGTGTTTTCGGTGATGTTATGGTGTAGTTTGGGGACTATTTCGGTGATGTAAAGAGGAGTGTTTTCGGTCTGGTTGTGCGGCAATGTAGGGGGTTTGGATGTGTGAGTATTCGGTTGCTAGAGAGAGGATGAAAAGATGATTATTTGTTTGCTTGTTCTTGTTGTCTTGGGCGTGTCAGCTAGGTTTATTTCTTTTGTGTTTTTGTGAGAATGAGCTAGGGTGTGAAAGGTTGGTGAAGGCTTCTTTTTATAATGGTTTGCTATGGTTTCTAGGTAAGGAAGGGAATCCTCAAAAAAAGGAAGTGTTTTGATTGTTTATGAAAGGCAAAGATGGGTTTAATTTAGGGAGTGAATATCTTAATTGGTGTTTGATTAGGGAAGAGATTTGATATGATTTGATTTGTGTCTTTTAATTAGGGAATGTGATTTGTCTTGATTAGGAATATGATATATTTGATTAGATTAGGAAGGGATTTGTTTTTATTAATTTAGTTTAATTTGTGATATGTATTTTAAATATTTTAATTATTTTTGGATGGGTTTTGGTGGGCTAATTGGGCTTGGGCGTGAGGCTAACAGCAAAACCAGAAGTACCGATACCGTTCGAACACCGATTCGAACGCTACACGAACGCCCGCAATCTGTTTGACGTCCGAACGTGCTCACGAACGCAGCACGAACGCGAAAGCAGTGAACATGTGAATTGAATCTGATGACATACTTATTTTGAATTTCCCATTCCGACATTCGTTTTCCGCGACTTCCGCAACCTAAAGAGTAGTGCCTCCGTACGAGACTCATCATCGGGACTTATATGCAAAAATACAGTTCCTACAGCCTTCATTCTGGAGATGGAGTTCAGAGATTGGGGCTTTGTTCCCCCTCTTAAAGTTACTGGTGCTTGGAGAAGGTCTGAGCACTAATCATATCTTATTCTCATACCTTCAGTAAAGATATACATAAGTAATTTCCATCACTACTGCGTTAATTTACTATCCGATATTGGTACTGATTGATGTCTATTTGTATTTGCTGCTGGAAATATTATGAGGTCTGTCTCCTCCAATATTAGGGTCACACACTATGAGAAGTATATGTATCCCTTCAAGAATGACTCTCTTGATCCAAAGTGCCTCTGCAGAAAGGCCCTTCAGGAGGTGATAAGGTAGATGCCAGTGGTGAGGCATTTAACTTCGAAATGAAGTTGAAGAAGGCTTACATGCTAGGCTTCATAATGTATCTTTGGAATCAGCTAAAGACATTAGCGGATTATAGACTAAGAATCAACTGGGGAATGGTCAAGAGATATTCGTAGGGTAGTTCCAGCCATCCAACCATTACCTTAAGGGAAGTTTTCTCGAGAAGCCACTGACTCCACCGAAGCATGAGGAATAAAAATTTTGGGGCATCTGAAGGTCTCTCCGGGTGCTAAGGTGGCTTCTATGCCAGACAATGGAGGAGCAAGAAGCTCAAAGGCCTATTCGGAGCCCAAGAAGAAGAAAAACACTACTTCGGAAAGTAAAAAAAGAACGATGAAAGTTCGTAGAGCATCTCTCATCCCCATCAAATTGGAGGAAAATCCCGTTGAAGGTAATCTTGGCTGGTGAATTTCACCAACATAAGTACGAAAGAACTTATATTTTTCTAAGTCTAATGCACTCGTTTCTGTTTGTAGTGAGTCGATAGGAGAGAGAAAATGCTGACCCTAGCCAGTCAACTGCCAGGTTGGAGGCAATTACGAAATTAAGGGAGGAATTATCCAAGACAATGCCTTCCCTCCCCAAAGTCATGGTTCCTATCTTCGCTGCTCCAGTCCAAAACATCCCAGAGCTCAAAGTGGATTTTCCTATGCCATGTCTCCTTTTGACTGCTCGAACAAATGACATCCTAATGAGTACTCCAATCCTTCCACAAATTGCTATGATTCCACAAAAGAGAACACATCAACAATCTGAGGACGTTCTTGGAATATCATGACACAAGCCAAAAATGGAAACATATGGGGCTGTTGATGGAGCTGTTAGAAATGTTTCTAGGGTTGCTGAGCCGGTCACTGAAGTAACTTCTCATGCCTCATATATGTCTGCTTCTGCTACGGAGGTGAGACCTTTTGAAATAGTTTTTACCCCGCAGGTAGCAGTTTCAATCTCTCATGCATCAAAGGCTTTGGGTGAACTTTCGACACTCCGAAAAAGAGTGATTAAGAGAAAGGGCACTAGAACTACGGAGACGGAGGCAGCTTCAAAGGTTGCAAGGGTGTCTGAACCCATTCTTACTCTGATCACACACACATGTATAATTTCGTACTTTGAGCTTACTATGTTGTATTTTACCTTAGATTTTTCTTACTTTATTTTTAATCTTAAGGATGAGGGTGGTGGACTTGTTGTTGAAATTCCACCACCCTCTTATGTTGGAGAAAAGTCTATAGCTCAAATAGATGTCGGAGAAGGGCCGTCAGCTCTTACCAATATTGGGGAGGAGCCTCTCGCTTATGTCTCATTTCCAATGTTCTCTATTCATAGGGGGAACATCCGAAGGGGAGAGAACTTTAGGGGTTCTATAAGGTGATTCCAATGAAGACGAGTCACCTCTATCATGTGATCATCCTCTCGCTATCCGGAATGGATATCTGGATATCTGTAGGTCGGCCTTCATGAAGCTAAGCTGATCCTTTGTAAGGGTGAGACACTCTAGAATGACCTTCCATCATGTTATGGAGTTCTTCAGTGTCTCTACACTCCAAGGGACAAACCCTACCTCTGAGGCCGACACAGAGACAAGTTAGATCAGTCTTTCTCCACGCCATGATCACGGTAAGTAGTTTGTTCATTTTCCCTTAAGTATTTTTTGGTGAAATAAATTTCTAAGTCTTTTGACTCATAATTTACAAGCTATCCAGGATTTGATGCAGACTCTTTCTGATCAGGACAAGAGGATAATTGCCCTAAATAATGCTAGGAACATAGGGAAGGAATTGTCCTAGAAAGTAAGAAAGAATTGGTGCATCTCCAAAAGTTTTTGAATGTTAGAGACTCGGAGCTGACAAAAGCATAAAGTTCATTGAATTTAATTGAAAAGAAGTTAGCTTTTACCTAATTGCCTGAGTTAGAGAAGCAAAAGCAGAATGTCAATGCTGCTGCTGACCGATTATCTATCAAGGTTAGAAGCTTGAATAAGAACTTGCTTATCTCTAGTCTTCATTGTCTTCTGAAGTAGCTACGAGGAAAATACTAGAGGAGAGTTACTCCGAACAAATTTCAAAGCTACATAGGGATTTTTTCATGTTAATGTTGGCTTATTCCGTCGTTTCTTATCGGAATGGATTTTTTCCCAGAGTACTTCGTGTTGTAGGGTCCATCCTCCATAATGGTTTCCTGGTTGGTCTTCATGAATTTCTAACAACACCTCTCTCGCTTCTGGCTCAGTTAAACATATGAGGAGTGGCCTGGAATAAGATCTCTGATACAACTCTCCATCTACTAAGTAGTATCTCTTGGATTTTTCTGTATCCAGCGGGCCTAATTTCTATTATCTGATAGCGTCTGATTCTGCAGATAAATAATACAAGGGTTCATCCAGAAATTATCCGAACTCACACTCACGACTTCTCGTCCCGATTATGAAATTGAGGGTTTGTTAAAAGTTACGATGCAAGTTTCTCTCCATAATTTCTTCACCGCTCTAAAGACCAATGTTGCCAAGCAGTCTGCCTCTGAGTTCTCTACTTGGGGGATCTTTCATATCTGATAACTTTCAAAAGATGGAGCCATCTACCTTGCCAGACTCAAATAACTCTCTATTCGGAATTCTCTGGTCAAAAAGTCTTTATGCCATTGTGATACCACTAAAGCCGAGTCATTTAAACATATATCTTTTTTACACAAAGACTTCTTACAAGCCTGATCCATACTATCAAGGCTTCATTATTTATTGCTGAGAATGATAGTTGAATTGCCTCTTCTATCACCAATCCATCCGGACTAGCAAGATACAAACCAATTTCGGCTCCGGAATGATTGCTCGATCCATCCACGTAAATATTTCATACCTCATCTTTCATATTGTTCAAGTGAAGAGTTTTATCTTTCAGATTCGGTTCACATTCAAGCAAGAAATCCGCCAACATCTGACCTTTCTTGGTGCTCCGAGATTGATATTCAATGTCATACATAGAAAACTTCATTTTTATCTTCTCAACTTGCCCCATAATGTCTGACTTGTTGATAATAAATCGTAGTGGATAAGAAGTCATTACCACTATCTTGTGACTCTCAAGTAATGTCAAAACTTCATATTTGCATGGTGAATGGCCAAAACCAATTTTACTGTTGTCGTGTATCATATTTCTTCATCGAGTAAAGTCTGACTGGCGAAAAATATTGGCTTTTGCCTTCCATCTTCTTCTTTCAGCAGTATAACATTGGTAGAGTAATGGGATACTTCTAAATACATAAACAAATATTCATTTGCCGTGGGTGCTATCAAAATATGAGGCTGCTTCAAATAACCTTTCGGCTGCTCCAAAGTTTTAGCTTGTTCCGAATCTGATGATGTTCCGTTCCCAAATCTGATGACTTGAAAGAAATCCTGATATTTATCTGACATTCTGGAAATGAACTTGCTAAGGGTTGTAACCCTTCTAGTAAGTACTTGGATATCTCTTTTCTTATTCATGGTGGTGATCTTCAGCAAAGCCTTAACCTGGACTGGATTTGCTTTAATCCATCTCTGCCTCACCACATGTCCTAGGAAGTTGCCTGATGAAACCCCAAAGGCACACTTACTAGGATTGATTCTCAGATTGTGCTTACAAACCACTTTAAAGACTTTAGCCAATTCTGCAATATGATCACGAGCTTATAAAATTTTTACCACAATGTTATCAATATATGCTTCAACAATCTTCCCGATCAATTCTTGGAAAATGTAGTTAATCATCCTCTAATAAGTGGATCATACATTCTTCAACCAAAAATGCATGACTTTATAACAATACGACCCTGAGGTTTTGTGAAAATTGTCTTTTCCTGATCATCCGGGTGAAGTGGGATCTGCTTGTACCCACTATACGTATCCAAGAAAGATAACCTATCATACCTTGTAGTCGTATCCACAAGTTGATAAATCTTCGGAAGCAGATGGGGATCCTTTAGGCATGTTTTGTTCAAGTCCGTGTAATGAACACACACTCTCAATTTCCCATTCTTTTTTTGAACCACTACCACGTTAGAGACCCATTGTGTATAACTTACTACTTTTATGAAGCCAACGTTTAATAATCTGTCAGCTTCTTTGAAAATAATTTGATTCCTCTTTAGATCAAATCTTCTCTGCTTCTGCATAATAAGTGTTGACACTCTGCCTATGACAGGCTAAACTCGGATCTATACCCGGCATATCTTCATACGTCCAGGCAAAGATATCTTCATTTTTTAGGAGAAACTTCATCAGTTCTTCTTTCATATGCTCTGTCAACTTTATTCCGACGTGTACCACACTTACAAGGCATGTCAGATCCAATGGTCATGATTCAAATGTTTCAATATTCAGAATCTTGTACTCACTATCATCCACAAACCACTTCGGGGTTGGATCATGTAATTGCTATTTGTCCATCTTATGTGGCCTTTCTTCCTCCAAAATGCTCTTGCCCTTATTTCCAACTTTATCATATGCAGAATGAACAGTTAAGGTGTAACACTGCATGGATGTCTGTCGACCTCCCTTTCTATCAAACGTCTCATTCTCGTCCAAGTTAACACACTTTACCACTTGGTGAAGTGTAGAGGGGATATCTCCCATGCTGTGAATCCACTGCCTCCCGACTATGACATTGTACATAGAAGGTGCATCAACCACCAAAAAATATAAATACAACGTCTTCTCACTTGTAGTCATGGGCAAAGAGACTATTCCTCATACATTTAGTATTGTTCATTCAAAAGCAATGAGAGGTACATAACAATGATGTAAGTCTTGTTGCTTCAATTTCATCTTCTTGATTGTATCCCCAAACAAAATGTAAGCACTGCTTCCACCATTGCTTATGATACGTTGTACTTTTATACTGCCAATCACGAGAGAAATAAACAAATGATCCATGTGAGGAAAATCTACATTACTTAGATCATTTCTCTTGAATATGAATGAGGCCCGATCTTCACTGACTACCCTAATGGTGGCTTCCGGAGCTTCTTCTACTCTGGACCTATTTGCCTAATAGGTTTTCCTGTCATGTGCTTTCCAAGACTCTACAAATTCACTATCTACTAACCTCATGTGAATTGTGCATGTATGTCTTGGCTTGTTCTTCATCTCCGAAAATTGGGCAGTCACTTCATCCACCATCTATCTTCTCTAATGGCTTATTGTAGGACACGGAAATCGGCGATGCTGTCCGGGGCTCACGGCCCGGTTGGGAGTACAGAATAGCCCGCGGGGGAACTAAACCGGAGAAATAACATGGAGTCGCCACCCGTGTGAACCGGGAAAATGATTTAAGGCCGCACTCACCCCTCGCAATGGAAGACCTCAAACTGTTGGGTTCGGAATGGTCCCTTACTTAAGCCACTTGTAATGAAAAGATTTGTGCAATAATTTAACCAAGCCTAAGCAACATATATTTCCAAGGATAATCTACTTCTAAGTTCATGCATAAAAAAAATAAATTGGAATAACGGTAAGCATATAATTTCATGAACACATTATATTGATAAACACAGAGACGCAAATAAATAATAATTGTTCAAGCATGCATATTAAAGAGAGGCAATTAAGTGCATAAATATTGAAGATAGCTAACTAAACATATGATGGGGAAGGGAATGACTAGGGGAACAAACGTACATGAAACATGATGAAGGAATCTGTCCAGTGTGTGCACATTCGTGTAGCGTTCGTAAACGTGTTCGAACGGTAAACAGAATGCAAGCATTCGAGTAGCGTTTGATAATGCGTTCAAACGATAAACAGAATGTCCACGTTCGTATAGTGTTTGATAACGCGTTCGAACAGGATAAGACCTGATGCATGATACAATAAAATATATGCGCGTTCGAGTAGTGTTTTGAGACGCGTTCGAATGGAAATAAGACATAATGCATACGTTCGTGTAGCGTTTGTAAACGCGTTCGAACGGGATGAGGCAGGATGCAAACGTTCGTGTAGCGTTTGGAAACGCGTTCGAACGGTAAACAGAATGCAAACGTTCGAGTAGCGTTTGATAATGCGTTCAAACGATAAACAAAATGTCCACATTCGTATAGTGTTTGATAACGCATTCGAACGATATAAGACCTGATGCATGATACAATGAAATGCATGCGTGTTCGAGTAGCTTTCTGAGACACGTTTGAATGAAAATGAGACAGAATGCATAAGTTCATGTAGCGTTCGTAAACGCATTCGAATGAGATAAGGCAGGATGCAAATGTTCATGTAGCGTTTGGGAACGCGTTCGAACGAGATTGCCAAAATGGCATCTGAAATGACACAAACACACCTATGATTGAATAAATACACGATGTAGGACTAGTATGCCCCATTGAACATATTTCACATTCAATCGAGTGCACCTCGTCCGGCGCAGCAAAACATCGTGGTAAAGGTAGCCCTTAGGCATTTCCCTCGAATAGAGGACCTTTAATCCACCCTAGTTAGCCCATGCGCATTATAATGCAATGTATGCATAAATAAAGCAATGGTATGCAAATGGTAAATGACATAATAAAAGGCGTGGTAAAGCATCGTGGTAAAGGTAGCCTTCAGGCATTTCCCTCGAATAGAGGACCTTTAATCCACCCTAGTTAGCCCATGCGCATTATATTACAATGCATACAAATGAATGAGACAATAATGTGGAACTCCGTATATCTGATTAAATATATCTCACATTCAATCAAACATACTTCGGCCGGCGCGGCAAAACATAGTGGCAAAGCTAGCCCTTTGGCTTTTCCCTCGAATAGAGGACCTTTAATCCACCATAGTTAGCCCATGCGCATTATATTACAATGCATACAAATGAATGAGACAATAATATGGAACTCTGTATATCCGATTAAACATATCTCACATTCAATCAAACATACTTCGTCCGGCGCGGCAAAACATCGTGGCAAAGGTAGCCCTTTGGCTTTTCCCTCGAATAGAGGACCTTTAATCCACCCTAGTTAGCCCATGCGCACTATATCATCATGCATAAATAAGTAACATGCAGAAAGTAATAACACACTAACGACTAAATCATGCTTAAAAATAACATACTAATGACTAAATCATGCTTAAAACGCAAGGTTGGATGAAACGAAATGTGTGAATCTCTCAAGTGGTACGTTGCATTGTATCCCGAGTGCAAACAGCAATACCGTCCATTCAAATTCGGCTACGGAATTTACGTCCGGGTTTCCATCCGATATACCACAAGAGAGAACATATATTCCGTTCATCCGGAAATCCATCATGCACCAATCCACAATACTCATATGAAATAAAGTACTAAAATAAATAGAAAAACAAAAGATGATAAATAAAGAAGGTGCCCTCAGGTCTAACCTCTTTTGTCCTCTCTCGAAGGCGTGTTACACGGCTGTCGGAAGGGTAGATGCTCCACAACTCTTCCGGTTCACTGGTTCAATGTTTTTATTCACTGTTTTGTTGTTTGGGCCGCTGTTTTCACTCTGTTTCGCTGCTGTTTTCACTGTATTTTCTGGTCACTATTTTAAGGTAAATAAGGGACTGTTTTGGCGATTTTGGAGGTGTGTTAGGTTACGATTTTGGAAGGGTTTATGGGCAGTTTTTAATGCAGTTTTAGGACAGTTTCTGGGCAGTTTCAGGGGCGTTTTCAGGGGTCTAATACGTGGCAAACTGGGCAGTTTTATGAGGGTATGTGCGGCAGTTTAAGGGACTGGACAATGTGCAGTTTTCGGTGGTGGGCAGTGAGTGTTTTTGTCCGTGCAGTGGCTGGTCAGTGAGCAGTATTCGGTGATGGGCAGTGAGCGTTTTTATGTGTGCAGTGGGGGATGTTTTCGCAGCTGTGAAGGGCAGTGTTGTGCGTGTGCAGTGGGGGTTTTATGCGTGAGTGTTGAAGGAGGCAGGTGGCGTTGAATGGGCTGTTGAATGGACAGATTTGATTTGTGAAGTTGAGGGGCTGCTGTGGAGTTTATTAGGCGTGAGTGGGGCTGTTGAAGGCTTGTTACGTGAGTGTTATCGTGGTGTGCGTGAATTGGGGCTGCTTAGGGTTATTGGATGCGTGAAGTAGGCTAGGGTTTCTTTGTGGTTTTTGGTCAGAATGAGCCAGTGGGGTCGAGAGAGAGAGATGCAGTGGCGTGAAGCTTAGGGTTTATTTTTCTTGGAAAAGTTGCCATGAATGTTGAATGAGAGAAGCCCAGGGAGTTTAGGGTTTTGTGTTATTTTTATAGTGATGTATTAGGGTTATGCATGGGTTTTGAAAAGGAAACAAATCAATTAGACATGTGTGTATTTTAATTAATTTTAAAAGGGAAATAAATTATGTAATTTTGGTGGGGAATATCTTTAAATTTGGTGAGTGAATTATTAATTGAATTTAGATCTTTGGTAATTATGAAGGTGAATTATTTAATTTTGGAATGAGATTTGTTTTGATTTAATTTAATTTGATTTAATTTAATTTAATTTAATTGGATTAATTTAATTTAATTTGTGACATGTGTTTTAAATATTTTTAATTATTTTTGGATGTGATTTAATGGGCTTGGGCTATGTGGGCGTGTGGCTTTGGTTTTGGGCTTTGGATGTGTTTTAAAACAGAGGTCCAACAAGCAAACACGAAGCTAAACAAGCGAATTAAATCCAATAAGACGTCAATTCCTGACTCTTCCCTTCCGACGTCCGTTTCCCACGACTTCCACAATTTAAAGAGGTAGTGTCTCCATGTGAGACTCATCATCGGGACTTACATGCAAAAATGCAGTGCCTACACTTATCATTGCAATCTCCACCGGGGGACACTCATCTTCCGTCGCACTCAGTCCTGCCTTTCGGGTCATTTCCTGACTTCTGGATGGTCCATCAGTCTGCATATACTGTTGTAGTTAGCCATTCCAGAGTAGTCATTGAATCTGGTTCCTCAAAGTAAAATAATTGTCGGTCTTGTGCCCTATATCGTTATGAAAGACACATATAGGTTTCGATCTCTGGATGCATTAGAGGTTCGGATGGGTTTGAGTTCTCTGAACTGTTGGAGTTGGTGTTTGGAGCGCCAATCTGAATATTGTATTGTACATTATATTTTATTATTTATCAATAAAATAACTATATTTTCATTTCAACCTAATTAATAGTAATTATTATGTCATAATGCATATAAGTTTGATATATAAATTTTGGTGAGAATGACATTGACCTTAGAATAGTCATGTAGCAATATTGGAAACTAGGTGGTCCGATATTGGGATAATATTACTATTATAAACTATAATTAAAATAAGTATTCCTAGACGTTGGTTTTAGAATACGGTCGAATTCCTATAACCTAGAAGACTAGCATATGTCGTATATTGGAATTGGAGTTCCAATGGTTTAACCCGATAAACCATGAGCATGGGAAGCTCGTATAGACATGTAGGTATTTGTTGGAGCGAATATTGAATGACTCACAGGTGATTCCTAATAATTAGAAGTACACACCACCATCAATAGGAATCTTCTCGAGTCGAGTAGCATATGTAATCCTTTGACTATAGGATAATATTGATTTTGTGTGTGATCCTTCGCACTTTGATGCCATGTATGTCAGAGACCTTTCATGGTATGATCGCTAGATGTTCGTTGGATGTAGACTGATGCACTTTTTAATCAAGTGTGTATCAAGATAGGATCCGTCGGTCCGTATGTGTACCATAAGGGGTTAAGGTATCATGTGAGTAAGTCATGTATTTGAATTTTGCCTCTGTAATCTTAATTTAATTATGCATATGTCATATTAGATATGCATTGCATGTTTTAAGATATTGTCATAAATCTCCCATGATTAGGTGATTACTTTTAAGTGATAGTATTAATAATGTTGGAGCATTATTGGATGATCCGTTTTTTCAATACGAATGTGAATGATTTCTTATTACTTATGTGCAATACTGTCAATAGTGTGATGGTATAAGTGGTCAGAACTTAGGTCGCTTCGGTAAAATATTAGATGTAGTATAATGAGTTGACGTAGTCACCCAATACCATCATTATTGTGAGGGTGTACTTACGAAGCTCATTAGTGCACATTGGCAAGTATACACCTTGAACACGTCTTAATCCAATATCGTCATGATTGTGAGGATAAGAAACGGTTCAGGACCAAACTTAGGAGTCACATAGATGTGATTGACCTTTAAGGTCTACCTAATGAGTTTATAAAGGCCAATACTATCATTATTATGAGGCTAAAGTAAGTATCATAGGATCTACTTCCCGCTATGAAATTTTGATTGTCAAATTTCTATTTTTCCATTAAGAGAGATTACAGAATTATGTAAAGTAGTGGGAAGGCACTAATAGATTTAAAATCCATAATCGTATTAGTGTTTTTATATTGAAATAAAAATGTCATGACAATGTTTAATTATTATCTTGTAGATAACGGTCGCAAATCCATTAGCGCGACTTTTGGATTCTAATAAATTGAAAAGTGCCGAGAACTATTTTGAGTGGGAAATGAACATTCGCCTTATCTTGGAGTCAGAGCGATTGAGCTATCTGACACTTAATCCATTGCCTGTCGAAATCGATCCTGATTCCACTCTCGAAAAGTGGTTGACATTTAAAAAATATAAGGATGATAACCTAAAGGTGTAATCTCACATTTTAGGATCGATGGTTCCAAATTTTCTCAGAAAATACATAGAAGTATCTAATGCTTGGAACATTATTAGAACACTCAAAGAGTTATTCGAAGCAAATCAAGAAATTGAAATTTATTGGAGATCTAAAGAATCATTCCATGCTAGGCTCAGGGATGGAAGAGAGGTCAATATTATTTTTTGAACATGATAGATCAGATCTGATATTTGGAATGACAGAGCATTATGATCGATGAATGGCTAGGCTGAAATTTGATTTTTTCTTTTTTTCCAGTACTTACGCTGGATTTGTGTTAAAATTTCATATGCATTCGATGCAAGCCAGATATGAAGAACTTCATAACATTTTACGCATGGCGGAGAATGATTTGAAGAAAGACAAACCCACTTTGTACCTCTATGGTGGAGCAAGCTCTTCAAATACTTCTAGGTTGTCGAAAAAGGTCAGAATAGGAAAGAAGAAGATATCAAATAGATACTCTAAGAAGAAAAAAACTACAAGACTGCATGTAGCTTGTAATGTATGTCTACACTGCAAGAAGTCTGGACACTAGAAGAAAGATTGTCTAAAGCTTAAAGAAAAGGCAGGACCCTCAGGTATGCTTTGTATTTTTCCTATTATTGACATCTCATTAGCCTTAGATTAAAATAATGGATAAGAGTTACACACCAGCAGTCCAACTCATATTTGAAACTTCATGCAAGTTATGAGGGTTAAAAGAAGGCTAAACAAAAGGGAGATGTAGTTTAGAGTTAGGAATGGCGAGACATTGGATATCAGGACCATATGAACGGTTGTTCTAAATCTCCCTAATGGATGTAAATTAATTTTACATGACTGTTATTATGTACCCTCTCTTATTAGATAGACAATATCGTTACCAATATTGGATAAAGAAGGATATAAAATAAACATTAAATATGATGCATTATGTTTATATGATAAAGACAATAACTTGATATATGAATGTTTTTTTATCTAACGATCATTATGTTTTGGAAACATATTGAGATGTCTTTAATATAGAGGAAAATAAAAGTGAAAGATTTGAATTAAATAATATTGAATTATAACATATGAGATTGGGCCACATAGGTTTTAAACGTCTATCAAAATTAGTTATAGATGGTTTAAATAAAGATTTTACCTTAGATCCTTATTTGATTTGTGAGTAATATATCCAATGGAAAATGATAAAATCCCAATTTCTTAGTGTTGGACACCGTGCTGAAGATTTATTGGAGCTAGTACACAGTGATGTGTGTGTTGGAGTTGGTGCTTGGAGCACCAATTCGAATAATGTATTGTACATTATATTTTATTATTTATTAATAAAATAAATACATTTTTATTTCAACCTTGTTAATGGTAATGCCATTATGCATATTAGATTGATATATAAATATGCTAAGAATGACATCGACCTTAGAGCAGTTATGTAGTAATACTTGACATTGGGTGATCCGGGATAATATTACTACTATAAACTATTTTTAAAACAAATATTCATAGTTGTTGGTTTTATAATACAGTCGAATTCCTATAACCTAGAAGACTAGCACATGTTATATATTGGAATTGGAGTTTGATGAGCGGAAAATATATCAATATTTACCGCCCCTTTAACTTAATATTTTGTTTAGTTTCTCGGGTTTGATGAACGTTTTGATGTGTTTTAGTTTATTTTGCAGATAAAATAATATCGGGTCTCAATGAAATCATTTAGGACGAAATATGGGTCAAATAAGGGTAATTATTGGACTTGATATTTTAATTTTGGAGATTGGAAACTTGAAAGGGCGTTTTTGACAAAGTGCAGTTTTGGAAATTCCAATTTTGCACATCTGTCGTATTTTGGGCATAACGTTTTACTCCGATATCGGATTGAGCTAATTCAAGTGCCAGATTAAAGAAGACTCAAAGTTCTACAACTTTTAAAGACAAAATATTTTCTAATTCTGAATATTTCATGACCGAAATTGATGAACCATCCAGAAGTGTGTTGTGTGTAATTATTAAAGTCAGTTTCAATCATTTTCAAAGTAAAAAAATAAATTAATAAATAAATAATAAAATCATCAAATCATCACCAAATATGATAAGAAATTAGTGGAGCAATTAATAATGGATTGGTGGAGTAATTAATGGAGAAATTAATAATGGATTTGGTGGAGAATTTGATGGATGATTTGATGGAGGCAAAATTTTGCCTATAAATACCAAGCCATTTCATTTGTAAAATTCATACTTTCTTCTTTGAAATTCCTAAAGAATAATAAGAAGATTGTATCTTGTTTGTTTATTTTTACACAGCTTTCAGTATTAATTTCCTTTCCGCTTTCGCACTTTCTTTTCTTTATTTTCAGTTTTTACTTTCCGCAATTTACTTTTACGCACAATCTTTTCCTTTCTTTACTTTTGCTTTTTCAGTTTTATTTTTCAAGCAATGGGGAGGTAATTCTCCTTTGCTGGGGTGAAAGGTAAAGCTTTTATTATTTCTATTTAGATTAATCTCCCTTAATTATAATATATAAACTATTTAAAATTTGACTTAATGAGGATACCGCTATATTGGCCGGTTGGTAATTAATTATAAATTGGTTTTAACCTGACTAAGTATGTATACCGCCTGGTTGGTCGGTTGGTAATTAATTATTAATTTGACTTAATCAGGATACCGCCTTTATGTCTAGTTGGTAATTATTACGTAAAGTTAATATATTATATTAAGGGAGATATCTAAAATAGTAGTAATAAAAGTTTATCCTCTAACCCCATCATTTTCTTTTATTGTACTTTTACTTTATTTAATTTCAGTAATTTACTTTTCAGCAATTTACTCTTCAGCAATTTACTTTTCAGCAATTTACTTTTTTTTTTACTTTTTACTTTTTACTTTTTTTTACTTTTCAGCAATTTACTTTTCAGTATTTAATTTTCAATATTCTACTTTATATCTTTTATTTTATTTAAATTTTTACTACCCGTAAATATGTGTCGTAACTAAGCCAGTTATCTGGGGTTGTGATGAAATCCAATATCATCGGTTTATAAGGGGTTAGATTATAGTTTGGGTAATATAAAGGTTTATTTATTGAGTCCTAATCTTAATGCTTTTTATCAACTAGCCATTAATAAAATTGATTAGGTAAACTTAAAATGAATTTGGAAAATGGATTTTTAGGATAAATAGACCTTAGACTCAATAGCCCCGATCTTCTTTGAGGATAGATAACCCTTTAATAGATTTCCTTCAGGATAGAATATACCTGTCGGGCGGGGGTAGCCATAATTGGAACTTAAACTTAATGAATCCAGGTAATTTGGTTGACATAGACATATGGTTCAATTGGAGTTATACTGGGTATTTATAATCGACCATCGGAAGAGGCTTTTACATAATTTAGTGTTCCAGGTTAATAAATTAATATATTACCCAACTGTAAGATAACCACTTCATCTTTAATAGATATTGGAAGGATTCACAACCCTGGATAGTTTTATAAATTTGAATTTTCTTCTTCAATCTACTTTCAAGAAATTTTATTTACTTGTTTTAAGTTTTAAAGTCACCACCCAATCAAACAATCAATCTATTAGATACTTGTAAACATTTGACCTCATAAAAAATTAATAGCAAAGGTTTTAAGTCCTCATGGGATCGATACTTTTTATACTACTTGAACGATATGTGTGCTTGTGTTATACGCGTGTGATTACGCACCGGTCAAGTTTTAGCGCCGTTGCCGGAGACTTATTTATCTTTCACTATTAGTTTAGGGGTTAGATACGTTACTTGTATCTAATTTTTTTTACTTATTGTTTTTGTTTTCTTATTTTTCAGGTTCTCATAAACTACATGAGACGAACCAGAAGCTTTGAACTTCGACCGCTTGACCCAGAAATTGAAAGAACCATCAGACAGTTGAGAAGGGAAAGACGAGAAGGCCAAGAAGCTTTAGTCAACATGGAACCTGAACCTTTGGAGGTTGCACCACCAATTCCCATTCGAGACAGAACCATTTCGGTGGTTGACGGCTTCATTTCCTGTATTGTACTTCCTCCTTTACCAGCAAATGCGGGTGACATCAAAACATGCATCTAGATGATTCAGCAGTCAGTACAGTTTGGGGGAAATGCAACTGAAGATCCTAATGCCCACATCAGTAACTTCCTGGAAGTTTGCGACACTTTCAACTACAACAGAGCATCAGAAGAAGCAATGAGACTGCGAATTTTTCAATATTCCTTGAATGACAGAGCTAAAGCTTGGCTACATTCGTTACCAGCAGGTTCCATCACAACTTGGAACACTCTAGCCACCAAATTCCTTGCAAAGTACTTTCCACCACAAGCCAGAACTGCAAAGTTGAGGAATGACATCACATCCTTCGTGCAACAAGATTAGAATCCATTTGCGAAGCTTGGGAAAGATTCAAAGATTTACTCCGGAAATGTCCTCATCATGAGATCGCAAAGTGGCTACAAGTCCAAACCTTCTACAATGGACTTTCTGGAATAATGAGAACCACAATTGATGCTGCTGCTGGAGGAGCTTTGATGGCAAAAGGAGAAGATCAAGCCTGGGACTTAATTAAAGAAATGGCCAACAAAAACTCCTTGTGGCCAACAGAAAGGAGCATGATTCAAAGAATTGCAGGAATTTATGAAGTTGGAGCCAACACAGCACTGAATTCCAAGCTGAATGTGATTTGTAAAATCTGGAAACTCTTAACATGAAAGTTAATGGTGGATCCACAAGTTCACCAATTGGAGGAGCACCTGAGTCAGAATCTTTCAACCATCATAAAGAAACGGCGAATTATGTCAAAAATTTCAACAGACAGGGGAACAATCCATATTCCAACACCTACAACCCAGGGTGGAGGAATCATCCCAATTTCGCATGGAGCAACAATTCAAGGCAAATGAACAATCCACAACCCAGATTCCAACAACAAAACAAAGGCCAGGAGCAGGCAAATGAATCAGGAATAACAGAAGTGTTGAATCACTTGAAAAAGATAGAAGCAAATCATGACTCTCAAGCAGCAAGATATGATGCTATATTTCAATCCCAAGCAGCATTAATTCAAAGTCAATCAGCTTCTATTAAAGCATTGGAGAATCAAATTGGACAACTGGCTAATGCTCAGAGTTACAGACCGCCAGGTTACCTTCCTAGCAACACTGAACCAAATCCGAGGAACATGGGGAAGAAGCAATGTCATGCCATCATGTTAAAAAGTGGTACTGAAATCAACAAAGATGTTGGAGCCAAAACAACTGCTGAGGAAGTTCCAAAAGAAACAAAGCAACAGATGGAGGAAAAAGAAGAAAAGGAAAAAGAACAGATCACTCCACCTACACTTTTTCCTCAGCGTATTCAGAAGAATAAACTGGACAAGCAATTTGCTCGATTCTTGGAGGTGTTCAAAAAGCTGCATATCAACATTCCATTTGCAGAAGCGTTGGAACAAATGCCCAGCTATGCCAAATTTATGAAAGACATTCTTTCACGAAAGCGGAGATTGGGAGATTATGAGACAATAGCATTATCAGAAGAATGCAACGCCATCATTCAGAGAAAACTTCCTCCAAAGTTGAAAGATCCTGGCAGTTTCACTGTTCCTTGCACTATAGGAGAACATGACTTAGGTGCTAGTGTTAACTTGATGTCTTTTTCAATTTTCAGGAAACTGCAGATTGGAGAAACAATGCCCACTTCAGTCTCACTACAACTTGCTGATAGAACGCTCGTATTTCCGAGAGGTGTAGTTGAAGATGTGCTAGTCAAGGTTGACAAATTCATTTTCCCAACAGATTTCATTTTCCTTGATATGGAGGAAGACGCAGACGTGCCAATCATCCTCAGGAGACCATTCTTGGCTACAGGTCGAACCATTATTGATGTACAAAAAGGAGAACTAACCATGAGGGTACAAGACCAAGAAGTAACATTCAATGTTTTCAAGGCCATGAATTTCTCAGATGATGAAAAGAATAAGGAATATTTCAGACTTGATGTGATACATAGTACCGATCAGAACTCTGATGAAAGACAAAGTTCTACTGACAAACTTAAAACATGTCAATTACCTGTGGAGCCTGAAGATAAAGCGCATTGCGTACTGAAGAAGCCTATTCTTGCACTACAAGCAACAAAAGAGAAAAAGTTCCACCAGCTCAACGAATTTGAGGAATTTCACATACAGCCTTTTGAGGATGCTAAATTGTACAAGGAAAAGGCAAGGAAAAGACATGATGAGAAGTTAGTGCGCATACAACTGGAACCAGGGCAGAAGGTACTGTTAAACAAATCAAGGGTGAAATTCTTCCCATGGAAGCCAAAATCACGGTGGTCAGGTCCATTTGTGATCACCAAGGTTTTACAAGACAGAGCCGTTGAGATACATGATCCTGACTCCAACAAAACTTTCAAGGTTAAAAACAAGCGTGTCAAGCACTACTGGGGAGAATCATTTGAGCGACAAAAAGAATGTGTTACACTTTTAGATCCAGCTTAACGCTCGCAGGGCGGCAACCCATGCAATTTTTGTATATATTTTGATTTGGTGTGATTTAATTTGGTGTGTTTAGTTTTTGCAGATTTAGAAATTTCAAGATGGAAGAAGCTCTCGCAAAACTTCACAAGCAATTTCCTTCTCTCCCTCAAAAATCTCTGATAAAAGACTACAAAGCTCGTTTGGAACGGATGAGACTACTGATGATCAAATGTATTCCTACTGACATTCGTTGGATTATTGAAGCACGGGTCCGATTGGCAGGTGAGTCTTCTGACTCTTTTATTTCACATCTGCCTGGTTTAGGAAGGAGCACTTATGCTAAAAAGAGAAGAGCCAAAAGAATGTGTGTTTGTTATAAATGTGCTCGCATGTTTTGTAATACTCGTTGTCGTTATTTAGGAATGGTGTCTGATAACCGCGAAGATAAGATTAACGTCATTAGGGATGGCTTGAGTAAGGAGTCTTTGGATGACATATCTAAAACTCTTGAGACGCATCCCAGTGGATGAGTGTATCACGAGATTCGTGTGTTATAAGCACAATTCCAAAAAGGAAAGACAACTGTTAAGTCTCGGGAATCTGACTAAAAAAGACCCTGTTTGCCAATTTATAAGAAAATTGGATGGGAAGCTTGTCCCTGACGCATAGACGTCAATCAAGCCGCTACTTTTCTTGCACATATTATATCTCTTTGTCTTTTCCTGATAATTGTGATTTGTTTTGTTGTTTTCTTTTATTTTCTCCGACAGGATCCAGACCTTTTTGACTATCACGATTTATTTTACTGTTAAACTAATAATTTTCATTTGGCAGGTACTAGTGCTATTATTTTACTCACCCTTTTCAGGTGTTATAAATTCAACTCACCATTACACTTTTGAAGACATCCAGAGTAAAACATGGAAGCCACTTCAAGAAGACGAGTTGAAAACATCTGTGTGTTTTACGGTAGTAGTGTTGGTACTAAACCACAATACGTAGAAGCAACACAAGAATTAGGTCGAGTCTTAGCTGCAAGAAATATGCACTTAGTATATGGCGGAGGCAATCTTGGACTAATGGCGATCGTTTCAAAGGCCGTATATGAAGGAGGTAGTAACATTTTAGGAATCATCCCAAAACCCTTGGCAGAGGCAAATCTTATTGGATCATCAAACGGAGAGGAACTGATCGTGCCAGGTATGTCTGAACGACTGGTAGAAATGATTAACCGTGCTGATGCTTTTATTGCTTTGCCATGTGGCTTGGGTACATTAGAGAAATTTTTACAGTGTTATCTTGGGTGAACCTGAACATACACCAGAAACCGCTTGGACTGTACAACGTTGAAGGATTTTATGATTTTCTTTGTTTGTTTCTTGATGATGCTCGAAGAAATGGGTTCTTGTCAAAACCTATGAAAGAACTCCTCTTTACTGCCAGAACTGCTCCGGATCTAATTGACCAAATCTTAGCCTATGAACCACAAGTTGACCCTATCCTTTCAAAGATAAATTGGTCCGAGGATGATCGTGGTAAGAGGCGTCGTGTTAATCTGGATCTTAACCTTTAACTTTTCGTGTAGAATTTCATCTAACCAGGTACTATCTTCTAAACTCTTCTTCTACTGTTTAAGACATTGGGGACAATGTCTCATTTAGGTTTGGGGGAGGGAATTAGTTGATTAGTATCTTCTTTTTAGTTGTGTGTTGTTTTTATTTTTAGTTCAAATTTTTTCGAAAAATACAAAAAATTGAAAAATTTTCAAAAATTACAAAAATACTTTGCGTTTTTGTGTTTTTATTTTGACTTAAAAAAAAGTGAAATTGGTAAGAGATAGCTGAGTAAGGAGTTTCCACTCCTGAGACGTATCTCAAACCTATTTCGAAACAAGTTAATTTTTGTTTATTTCATTTTAAATTATTTAATTTGTAAATTCTCCATAAAACGGACTAAAATGGATCTTCATATGCTCAGTTGACAGGTATTATCAACATACATGGAAACATACAGACATGAGCTATAATTGAAAAGTTTGTAATATTCAATGCTCTAGTTTAAATGGAGGAAGCATCTCCGAAAGTGATGGAGTAAAAAAAAAAAACATCCGAGATCCGAGTTATTAAGTCTGTAAGGGTGTCTTAACACCCAGTGCCCTAAAGCTAACTGGTTTAGGAGTCACTAGTCCAAAGCTCGCTACATGATCGAGGATGTTCCAAAATATATATATCTAAAGTCTGAGTAATTAAGTCCATAGGGGTGTCTTAAACCTGGTGCCCTAAAGCCAACTGGTTTGGGAGCCACCGACCTAAAGCTTGCTACATAGACGGAAGATATTGTATATAAATAAAAAAAATATTTAAAAAAAAATCAAAAAAATTATTCCATTGCCATAAAAAAGGTGTGAAATCTGATAGAACTTTAGGACAAAAATATTACTCTCTTATCAACTACACTTGTGACTGTTGTGGGCAAAAATGAGATTGATTAATACTTTGTTGGCTTGTATATGGAGAATGGTAAATATAATCGGAGAATTTACTTATTCGGTAATTTAGAAAGAAACAAAACAACTAGTAACTTGGAGTAGAAGTTTCACCTGATTAGTCACTAACTTTCTTTATTCTCTTTTCTCTTGTCTTTTTGCTTTTGTGTGTATTAGTTTTACTACCATTTTACTTTTGTAAAATGTTTGTGGGTATCATTGCTGTAAACCCTCACGAGACTACAACTCGTCCACTAGGGACACCTAGGGGTTTAAAGGCTTGTTGCATACGCTAAATGCAACCGTGATCCCTACGAAAGTGGCTTAGTTTAATATATATATATTTTTTTTTTGCTCGAGGACTAGCAAAATGTTAGGTTTGGGGGTGTGATGAGCGGAAAATATATCAATATTTACCGCCCCTTTAACTTAATATTTTGTTTAGTTTCTCGGGTTTGATGAACGTTTTGATGTGTTTTAGTTTATTTTGCAGATAAAATAATATCGGGTCTCAATGAAATTATTTAGGACAAAATATGGGTCAAATAAGGGCAATTATTGGACTTGATATTTTAATTTTGGAGATTGGAAACTTGAAATGGCGTTTTTGACAAAGTGCAGTTTTGGAAATTCCAGTTTTGCACATCTGTCGTATTTTGGCATAACTTTTTACTCCGATATCGGATTGAGCTGATTCAAGTGCCAGATTAAAGAAGACTCAAAGATCTACAACTTTGAAAGACAAAATATATTCGAATTCTGAATATTTCATGACCGATATTGATGAACCATCCAGAAGTGTGTTGTGTGTAATTATTAAAGTCATTTTCAATCATTTTCAAAGCAAAAAAATAAATTAATAAATAAATCATCAAATCATCAAATCATCACCAAACATGATAAGCAATTAGTGGAGCAATTAATAATGGATTTGGTGGAGTAATTAGTGGAGAAATTAATAATGGATTTGGTGGAGAATTTGATAGATGATTTGACGGAGGCAAAATTTTGCCTATAAATACCAAGCCATTTCATTTAAAATTCATACTTTCTTCTTTGAAATTCCTAAAGAATAAATAAGAAGATTGTATCTTGTTTGTTTATTTACAGCTTTCAGTAATTAATTTCCGCTTTCGCACTTTCTTTTCTTTATTTTTCAGTTTTTACTTTCCGCAATTTACTTTTACGCACAATCATTTCCTTTCTTTACTTTTGCAGTTTTTATTTTTCAAGCAATGAGGAGGTAATTCCCCTTTGCTGGGGTGAAAGGTAAAGCTTTTATTATTACTATTTAGATTAATCTCCCTTAATTATAATATATAAACTATTTAAAATTTGACTTAATGAGGATACCGCTATATTGGCCGGTTGGTAATTAATTATAAATTGGTTTTAACCTGACTAAGTATGGATACCGCCTGGTTGGTCGGTTGGTAATTAATTATTAATTTGACTTAATCAGGATACCGCATTTATGGCTGGTTGGTAATTATCACGTAAAGTTAATATATTATATTAAGGGAGATATCTAAAATAGTAGTAATAAAAGTTGATCCTCTAACCCCATCATTTTCTTTTATTGTACTTTTACTTTATTTAATTTCAGTAATTTACTTTTCAGCAATTTTCTCTTCAGCAATTTACTTTCAGCAATTTACTTTTTTTTTCTACTTTTTACTTTAACTTTTAACTTTTTTTTTTTACTTTTCAGCAATTTACTTTTCAGCAATTTACTTTTCAATATTTAATTTTCAGTATTTTATTTTATGTCTTTTATTTTATTTAAATTTTTACTATCCGTAAATATATGTCGTAACTAAGCCAGTTATCTGGGGTTGTGATGAAATCCAATATCACCGGTTTATAAGGGGTTAGATTATACCTTGGGTAATATAAATGTTTATTTATTGAGTCTTAATCTTAATGCTTTTTATAACTAGCCATTAATAAAATTGATTAGGTAAACTTAAAATGAACTTGGAAAATGGATTTTAGGTTAAAGACCTTAGACTCAATAGCCCACGATCTTCCTTGAGGATAGATAACCCTTTAATAGATTTCCTTACAGGATAGGAATATACCTGTCGGGCGGGGGTAGCCATAATTGGAACTTAAACTTAATGAATCCAGTAATTTGGTTGACATAGACATATAGTTCAATTGGGTTATACTGGGTATTTGTAATCGACCATCGGAAGAGGCTTTTACATAATTTAGTGTTCCAGGTTAATAAATTAATATATTACCCAACTGTAAGATAACCACTTCATCTTTAATAGATATTGGAAGGATTCACAACCCTGGATAGTTTTATAAATTTGAATTTTCTTCAATCTACTTTCAAGAAATTTATTTACTTGTTTTAAGTTTTAAAGTCACCACCCAATCAAACAATCAATCTATTAGATACTTGTAAACATTTGACCTCATAAAAAATTAATAGCAAAGGTTTTAAGTCCTCGTGGGATCGATACTTTTTATACTACTTGAACGATACATGCGCTTGCGTTATATTTGTGTGATTACGCACCGGTCAGAGTTCCAATGGTTTAACTCGATATATTATGAGCAAGAGAATGTCGTATAGATATGTGGGTATTCATTGGAGTGAATACCGAATGACTCTCATGTGATTCTAAATAGTTGGAAGTACACATCATTGTCAATAGAAATCTCCTCGAGTCGAGTAGAATATATGATCCTTTGACTATATGATAACATTGATTTTGTGTGTGATCTTCCACACTTTGATGCCATATATGTCAGAGACCTTTCATGGTCTAACCACTGATGTTTGTTGGGTGTGTTTATTAAACATATATGATGACCTCGACTTGTATTGTTTAGAAAGGTTGTTCGTGTTCTTCATAAATTTGGAGGTGGCAGAATTGAGTACATATAAGCTAAGCTTGTATGACGAACATGTCTGGATTTAGAGAGTCTCATAATATGAAGTGTACTCGTTGAACGTTTAGGTAGTCAATACTGTTTGATAATAAAAAATATTTGATAAAATAATTATCAATTAAAATAATTAAGTGTTATTGGATAACATTAATTATTTACTTTGACCCAATTAGATTAATTGAATTAATCCAAAATCACACAAGGGTTTCGTTGTAATTTCATAAATATCTATACCATTGGAGAATAATTTGGTAATTATAAATGTATAATAATAAATGTATTTGGCTTGATTTAATTGGATTAAATCAAAGTGGTAAACATTGAACTAATCCACTGATTAAACTTTATCTTGATTTAATTGGATTAAATCAAATTGGTAGACAAAGGTGATTAGTCACATCTAATTATACATATTTCGACAAATTGATTAAGCCCACATAAAAGTTGATTAAGACTTTTATTGATTAAAAATTGCATAAGTTTTGCTATAAAATGCAAGCTTGAGCAAGTTTTTAAACAAGATAAAATAATCTTAAACAAACATTAAGCAAAAGAAAGAAATATTAGCCTAAGTAAAGTTTTTTTGGAGAATCTTTGGAAGTTTTCTACAACAATAATGAGAAGAAGATTGGATATTCGAATCAAGCTTACTAGCGTTGGAAGATCTCTACAACAATAAGGAGAATAAGATTGAATCTTCGAGTCAAGCTTGCTAGCTCTGGAAGTTCTCTACAATATTTCAACAATGAGAAAAAAGATTGGATCTTAGAATTAAGCTTGCTAGGTAAGTTTGATCTTCTCTAAAGGTGTGTTTTCATTAGTGAGTTATTATCATTATTGAAACATATAGTGGTGTATTATGTATTGAATACATAATAACATAGCTTGATTTTAAAATTAGGCAAATGAATTGTGTATGGATGCTTTGGAAGCATAAACACATTATACTTGTGATTGGGTCAAAATTTTCATGTTGAACATGTAATATTAAATTAGAGTTTACAACTCTAGATGATAGCTTGGAGTTATGGTTACCATTCTAGAATCACTTGACCACCTTTGAGTGACATAGAAGTGTTCATAAGTCACCTCATTATGGGATTCTAATTTGGTTTGTGTTTTAATTCAAAGTAATGCATAAATGTATTTATAATACATGTATGTTTATTGTATAACATGTTTTGATGTTGGATTTGATGTTAAAATTGGATTTTTAGGTGTATTGAAATGTTTGGAGAAAATTGGAAGTGTTTTGGATTGGTATCAAGATAAATTTGCTCACTGCCAACATTTTACACATGGCAGCATCTCTACTCGGATCTCTGGCGTCACGACACTCAGCTCTCAGAGCTGTGGGGATCACGATGCTCACCCTTGCATGTCGTGATACCGAGCATTCACAGATTGGGCATTTTGACTCCTAAGTCTGTTCGTCATGACCGATCCGACCCTAGGGGTCCCACAACTGTCCTAACAAAATAGTATCGGCGCAGGTTTTATCCACATAACTCATGTTGCATGTTTGAAATGTATTTGAATCTATGCCTTTATAATTTAATTTAATTATACATGAGTCATATAGGATATGCATTGCATGTTTTAAATTAAAATTTTTATTTTGACCTAAACATGTTAATGTCTTGATTGTCATAAATCTCCCATGATTAAGTGATTACTTTTTCTTAAGTATTAGAATTAATATGTTGGAGCATTATTGGATGATCCGTATTGTCAATAAAGAGATGAATGAGTTCTTATTACTTATGCACAATCGTCATTATTGTGAGGGTATAAATGGTCGGAACTTCGGTCGCTCCGGTAAAATATTAGATGTAGCGTGATGAGTTAACGTAGTAACCCAATACCGTCATTATTGTGAGGGTGTACTTACGAAGCTTATTAGTACACATTGACAAGTATACACCTGGAATACGTCTTAATTCAATACCTCATTATTGTGAGGATAATAAACGGTTCAAGACCAAACTTGTGAGTCACATGAATGTGATTGAACTTGGAGGTCTACCTAATGAGTTTATGAAGGCCAAGACCATCATTATTGTGAGGCTGGAGTAAATATCATGGGATTCACTTCCCGCTATGAAATTGTGATGTCAAATTTCTATTTTTCCGTTAAAGGAGATTACAGAATTACTTAAAGTAGTAGGAGGACACTAATTGATTTAAAATCCATAATCGTATTAGTGTTTTTATATTGAAATAAAGATGTTCTGTTAGTGTTTAATTGTTGTCTTGTAGATGGCTGCTGCAAATCCATTATCACAACTTTTGGATTCTAATAAATTGAAAGGAGCCGAGAACTATTTTGAAGGGGAAATGAACATCCGTCTGGTCGTGGAGTCAGAAAAGTTGAACTATGTGATGATAAATCTATTGCCTGTTGAAATCGATCCTAATTCCACTCCTGAAGAGCGAGATACTTTTGAAAAATGGAAGGATGATAACCTTAAGGTGAAATCCTATATTTTAGGATCGATAGTTTCAGATTTGTTAAGACAGTACATAGAGGTATCTGATGCTTGGAACATTATGAGAACACTCAATGAGTTATTCGAATCAAATAAAGAAATTGAAATATATCTAAGGAATTATTCTGTGCTACGTTCAAGGATGAAAGATCGGTCATTATTTATGTTTTGAACATGATATACCATATTCGATATTTGGAACGACAAAGCATTATGATCGATGAACGGTTAGGCCGAAATTTGATTATATCTTCTTTACCTCGGTACTAACATTGGCTTTGTGTTAAACTTTCATATGCATTCGATGCAAGTCAGTTATGAAGAACTTCATAAAATATTTCGCACAACATAGCATGATTTAAAGAATGGCAATCCCACTTTGTACCTCCATGGTGAAGCAAGCTTTTTAAAGACTTCTAGAAAGTCAAAGAAAATAAAAATAGGAAAGAATAAGATATCAAAGAGAAACTCCTCGAAGGACAAAGCTACAAGACCGTATATAGCTCGTGATGCATATCTACACTACAAGAATTCTAGACACTGGAAGAAAGATTGTCCAAAGCTGAAAGGAAAGGCAGAACCCTCAGGTACACATCATATTTTTCCTATTATTGACATCTCATTAGCCTTAGATACAAATAGTGGATGGGTATTAGATACCGGAAGTCCCACTCATATTTGCAACTTCATGTAGGTTATAAGGGTTAAAAAAAGGCTGAACAAAGGGAAATCCAACTTAGAGTTGGGAATGGCGAGATATTGAATATCAAAGCCACATGAACAGTTGTTCAAGATCTCCATAATGAATGTAAATTAATTTTACATGACTGTTATTATGTATCATCTCTTATTAGACAGATAATATCGTTGCCAATATTGGCTAATGAGGGATATAAAATAAACATTAAAGATGGTGCTTTATGTTTATATGATAAAGAAAAATATTTGATATGTAAATATTCTTTATCTAACAGCCATTATGTTTTGGAAACATATAAAGATGTCTTTAATATAAAAGAAAACACAAGTAAAAGATCTGAATTAAATAATACTGAATTATGACATATGAGATTGGGCCACATAGGTTTTATACATCTATCAAAATTGATTAAGAATGTTTTGATTGAAGATCTTACCTTAGATCCTTATCCGATTTGGGAGTCATGTATCCAAGGGAAAATGACAAAGGCCCAATTTCTTGGTGATGGACACCGTACTGAAGATTTATTAGAACTAGTACTCAGTGATGTGTGTGGTCCATTAAATCATGTCGCTCATGATAGTTCAACATACTTCATGACTTTCATAGATGATAATTCAAGATATGGATATGTCTATTTGATGAGACATAAATCGGAAATATTTGTAAAGTTCAAAATATTTCGAAACGAAATAGAAAAATAAACTGGGAAATTCATCAAGTGCCTTCGATCAGACTGTGGCGGTGAATTCAAGAAAGACGAATTCAAAAATTATTTAAGGGAGAATGAGATTCTTGCCCAATATAGTCCACCAGGAACTCCTCAGCATAATGGTGTGTCTGAACGGAGAAATCATACTTCATTGAATATGGTACGATCTATGATGAGCTATACATATCTTCCATATTACTTTTCAAGTTACGTTTTACTTATTGCTACCCACATACTTAATAAAGTTCCATTGAAAGCTGTTTCTACGACCCCATATCTCATATGGTACGGTAGAAATCAAAATCTTAGATATTTAAAGATTTGGGGTTGTCCCACATATGTTAAAGTCACGTAGCGGGATAAACTAGTACACATGGGGTATAAATATAGGTTCGTTGGGTATCCTGAAAATTCTTTATGATATCAATTCTACGATTCTGAGCAACGAAATGTATTTGTTGCTCGTTTTGCCACTTTTCTTGAAAAAGAATTTCTGAGAGAAAGTGAGAACTGTAGAAAGATTGAACTCGATGAGTTTGATCCCAACATAGAGGAACCGAAGATGAAACAGAGATCCAACTGGATGAAGGATCTAAACACAGGTTCTACGTAGGTCGAATATAATATCAAGGCCTCATGAGAGATTATTTTTAACACCTAATATGAGCCTTGATATTCTCCTCTTGGAGGAAACGGATCCAACTACGTATAAATCGGAGATGTTGGATATCGATTCGGGAAAATGGCAGGATGCCATAAAGTCCGAGATAGATTCTATGCATGACAATCAAGTCTGGGACTTGGTTAAACTTCCTGAATGAATTAAACCTATTGGTTGTAAATGGATTTATAAAAGGAAGCGAGGGTCCGATAGAAAGGTGGAAACCTTTAAGGTCCGACTGGTAGCGAAGGGTTATACTCAACGTCCTGGGATTGACTATGAGGAAACTTTTTCACTAGTAGCCATGCTAAAATCCATTAGAATTATTTTAGTCATTGATGCATATCACGATTATGATATATGACAGATGGATGTGAAAATCACGTTCCTAAATGGATTCCTCGATAAGGATATCTATATTGAACAACTAGAAGGTTTCATATCCAATGAGACTTCAAACTTGGTTTGCAAGCTGAAGAAGTCTATTTATGGACTTAAACAGGCATCCCGAAGCTGGAATCGTCATTTTGATGAGATAATTAAATTATATGAATTCATCAAGAAAATTAGTGGGAGCATGATAGTATTCATTGTATTGTATGTAGACGGTATCCTTATCATTGGGAATGATATATGATTGATGCAAATTGTGAAAACCTATTGATACGACATACATCTTTCGAAGAAAATGACACCTCAGACTGAGGAAGATAGAGTTAGAATGTCTAACTTGCCATATACTTCTTATATTGGAAGCATTATGCATGATATGTTATGTACGGGACCTAACATCAGTTTTGGCATCAGTGTGACTAGCCGATATCAATCTGATCCAGGTAATGATCATTGGATAGTCATGAAACATATCATAAAATATCTTAAGGGTCATAAGGATAAGTTTCTCATATATGGAGAAGATGAGCTACAAGTTAAGGGTTATACAGACTTCGACTTTTCAGGTAGATTTGGATAGTAGAAAGTCTACATCCGGATGTATATTTACCTTTAATGGTGGTGCGGTTAGTTGGCGATGGTCAAAGCAAGGCTCAACAACTGATTCCATAACTGAGGTGAAATTTATAGCTGCTTCAAAAGCTTCTAAAGAAGCTATTTAGATTAGAAATTTTATCACGAAACTTGGCATGTGCCTAGTATTGAGGATTTGATCCCATTGTACTGTGATAATAGTGAAGCCATTGCGCAGGCTAAGGAGCCGAGAGTGCATTCCAAGTCTTAACACGTGGAAAGGAAATATCGTGTGATTAGATAAATCATTGAACGAAAAGACATATTGGTCTTAAAGGTTCAAGGACAAGAAAATATAACAGACCCGCTTACTAAAGACTTAACTCATAAGTTATTCGATAAACATGTGGAGGAGAAATATGTGGAGGAGATGAGACTTCAGTACCAGCTGGATTGGCACTAAGCAAGCGGGAGTTTGTTGGAGTTGGTGCTTGGAATGCAAATCTGAATAATATATTATACATTATATTTTATTATTTATTAATAAAATAACTACATTTTCATTTCAACCTTGTTAATGGTAATATCATTATGCATATTAGATTGATATATAAATATGCTAAGAATGACATCGACCTTAGAATAGTCATGTATTAATACTGGATACTGGGTGGTCCGATATTGGGATAATATTACTGCTATAAACAATTTTTAAAGCAAAATATTCATAGTCGTTGGTTTTGTAATACGGTCATATTCCTATAACCTAGAAGACTAGCACATGTCGTATATTGGAATTTCGAGTTCCAATGGTTTAACTCGATGTACCATGAATAAAGGAAGCTCATATAGACATGTGGGTATTCGTTGGAGCGAATACTAAATGACTCACATGTGATTCCTAATAGTTGGATGTACACACCACCGTCAATATAAATCTCTTCGAGTCAAGTAGCATATGTGATCTTTTGACTATAGGATAACATAGATTTTTTGTGTGATCCTCCACACTTTGATGTCATTTATGTCAAAGACTTTTCATGGTCTGACCGTTAGATATTCGTTGGGTGTAGACCGATGCATTCTTTAATTAAGTACATATCAAGATAAGATCTGTCGGCCTGTATATGAACTATAAGGGGTTTAGGTATACATGTGAGTAAGTCACGATTCTTAAGACTTTGGCCAAAGCTGATCACCTAGGGTGGATCACATATATCAGAAATGATTTCTAATTAGTTTTAAAGAATCGTGGACATGTCGACATGAGATGTGCACTTCGGAAACTTGACAGTATAATCTATGTTTCCTAAGCACAACTTGGATAGCCTACGACGGAGGGATTGTTTAACATATGTGACGACCTCGACTTGTATAGTTCAAAAAATTCATTCGTTTTCTTTGCAAATTCAGAGGTGGCCGAATTGTGTATATATGAGCTAGGCTTATATGATGAACGTGTCTGAACTTACAGAGTCTCACAATATGAAGTGTACTCATTGAGCACTTCGTAGCCAATACTGTTTGATAATAAATAATATTTGATATTATAATTATCAATTAAAATAATTAAGTGTTATTAGATAACATTAATTATTTACTTTAACCCAATTGGATTAATTGGATTAATCCAAAATCACACAAGAGCTTTGTTGTAATTTCATAAATATATCTACCATCGGAAGATATTTTGGTAATTATAAATGTGTAATAATAAGTGCTTGATTTAATTGGATTAAATTAAAGTGGTAGACATTGAACTAATCCGTTGATTAAACTTTGTCTTGATTTAATTTGATGAAATCATAGTGCTAGACAAAAGTGATTAGTCACACCTAATTATACATATTTGACAAATTGGATTAAGCTCACATAAAAGTTGATTGAGACTTTTATTAATTAAAAATTGTATAAATTTTGCTATAAAAGGCAAGCTTGAGGAAGTTTTTAAACAATGCAAAACAAGATGAAACAAACATTAAACAAAAGAAAGAAATATTAACCTAAGTAAAGTTTTTGTGGGAGAAGCTTTGGAAGTTCTCTACAACAACAAGGAGAAGAAGAATGGATCTTCGAATCAAGCTTGCTAGCTTTGAAAGTTCTCTACAATAACAAGGAGAAGAAGATTGGATCTTCGAGTCAAGCTTGCTAGCTTTGGAAGTTCTTTACAATATTTCAACAAGGAGAAAAAGATTGGATCTTGGAATCAGGCTTGCTAGGTAAGTTTGATCTTCTCTAAATGTATGTTTTCATTAGTGTGTTGTTTTTATTAATGAAATATATAGTGGCGTATTATGTATTGAATACATAATAACATAATTTGATGTTAAAATTAAGCTAATAATTTGTGTATGGGTGCTTTGGAAGCATAAACACAATATACCTTGTGATTGGGTCAAAATATTCATGTTGGATATGGAACATTAAATTAGAGTTTGGATCTCTAGATGATAGTTTAAAGCTATGACTACCATTCTAGAATCACTTGACCACCTTTGAGTGATCTAGAATTGTTCATGAGTCACCTCATTGTGGGATTCTAATTTAGTTTATGTTTTGATTCAAAGAAATACATATATGTATTTAGAATACATGTATGCTTGTTGTATAACATGTGTTGATCTTGGTTTTGATGTTAAAACTGGAATTTAGGTGTATTAAAGTATTTGGAGAAAATTGGAAGTATTTTAGATTAGATTCAAGGCAAATTTATTCACTGCCAATATTTTACATAAGGCAGTGCCTCGACTCAGATCTCTGGCGTCGCGATAATCAATTCTCAGAGCTGCGGGTATCGCGACGCTTACCCCTACGCGTCGCGATGCCGAGCATTCACATATTGGGCGTTGCGACTCTCAAGTCTGCGCGTCGCAACACGCTGAGAGTTGCTGCCCATGAGCGCTGAAACTTCATTTTCTCCGTTACGTAGTTTCCAGACTTCGATTCAGCCCCGGTTTTTTTCTACGATCTCGTAACGGAATATAGTATTCCACGAAATAATTTAAAAATACACCCATATTTGACTACCATGGGTAGACCCATTTCAACTGTGCAGGGCACTGATCCGACCCTAAGGGTCCCACAACAGCCCCAACAGTGTGTGGTCCATTATATCATGTCACTCATGATGGTTCAACATACTTCATGACTTTCATGGATGGTTAGTTAAAATATGAATATGTCTATTTGATGAGACATAAATCGGAAACATTTGAAAAGTTTAAAAGATTCTGAAATGAAGTTAGAAAAAATCGGGAAATTTATCAAGTGCTTTCAATCAGATCGAGCTGGTGAATTCATGAGCGATACATTCAGATGTTATTTAAGGGAGAATGAGATTCTCGCCAAATATATCCCACCATGAACTCCTTAACACAATGGTATGTCTGAGTGGAGAAATTGTACTTTATTAGATATGTTACGATCTATGATGAGCAATACAGATCTTCCATATTACCTTTAAGGTTATGCTTTACTTACTGCTGTCTACATACTTAACAAAGTTATATCAAAATATATAGTTCTAACTAAGGCAGTATGTATATGTTGTGTTTTAGCTATAATCAATTAATTGGGCATAAACTATATACTATTACATGGAGTGTTTATAAATTGGCATATATTTCTACGATATAAATGATTCAACTCATAAAAATACATCATGATTGCAATGGGTCGTGATCTCTTCACTGGTTTGTTTTACACTCAAGATTAATCATTTTACACTGTTGCCAAGGATTTTTAATCCAAAATATAAAGTCATATATTGGTGTTTTAACTTTCAATTCTATGATAACTCAATATAATCCATTGTTTTAATTGTTAATTCATTTTCTTTATTTTTTTGTTGCAAATGTTAGAAATCTCGTCGTTAAACCACCCGATTCGGGTTTAATTTGTTGGGATTTGTATGCCCGACAAGCAAATATGTTCGAAACATGATTGATTAATAAATTTTTGATTCTATTTTATTCCATGTATGCATTTTGATTTGCTTTATAAAATTCATGAAAATTCCGTGATTATTTATGTAGCTTTAAATTAACATATATGTGTATGTAAAATGTTACATGCATATATGCATGGATAAAATTTAAAGAGTAATAATCAAAATTTGTCCATGACTATGATTTGAAGTTGGGAATCTTCAAATCCAAAGTCATAAATACAGTTCATTCATTATGAATGGTATAGTTCTATCCAGACTATATTATGTAGAGACATAAAAATGAATGTATTTTATATAATAAGATTATATTGGACAGGACCCGATAAAATTGAAAAGTTCTAATAATTCCGTTAAATATGGAACATCAATTTTATCATAATGATGGTCATATATGTGATGATCTTAAATCATTATATTTAGCAGACTCATATTCATAAAATATTCTTTAATTACTCGGTATGGTTTTGTATTTCACTACAAGAAAAAAGGCTTTTACTGATACTAAATTAGTGTCAGTAAAGGGTTTTACTGACACTATATAATGTGTCAGTGTTGCCGCAGCCAGAAATCACTGACACTAGTTTCTAGTGTCAGTGATTCTTAGTGTCAGTAAACGTTAATACTGTAGTATCAGAAAATTATTGACACTATGGTATCAGTAATCTCTCACACTATTTAGTGTCAGTAAATTATTGACACTATATCATCAGTATTTAGTGATACTATAGTGTCAGTAAATTTTGTTACTGCAGTATCAGTATATCGCATATATTTGATTTTTAGTGTCAGTAATTATTGTTACTATAGTATCAATATCCGTCAATATCTTTTAAAATTTAAAAATCGTATTATTTCACAATTATATTTCTTATTTTTTGTAATTAAATAATCATAATATATATATATATATATATATACCAACTCAATGAAATAAAAAACTAAAAAATTACATTTATATAAAATTCGCAATATAATAGATTAATCGTATTAATCAATTCAACAGTATCACATGATGAATACAAAAACTCCATAGACAATCTTTAAATTAACATATATATATTTCAAAAACTACTCTTAAAGTCCCATCAAATGTCATGCCCCCACCAAAATTCATGATACTTGTTGAGAAGCCTGCAACAATCCCCCAACAATATGATATCTGGCACAAAATCTGAAATTATAAACCAAATGTTAAGAATTAGATGGACTTCCAAAAGTATCAATCCGAACATGGCAAAACTTCATTAGGTAAAAAACTATCTCCAAGTTCATGTCTGACATAGAGAACATCGAGACACTGTTAATAGAATATTTTACATCATGATTGTTTTAACTTTCAAGTCTCAAAGCAATCTTACCCACTAGCAAAACTCACAAATAAAACAAATTAACCCACCAAATTAAACCATCAGGGCATAAAACTGAAATAAAAGATATGATTCATATTGCTTTCACTGAAGTAAAAAATCTGGGGAAAAAAATTCTAAGCTAAAAGTAGAAACAAGAATGTATTAATTTACAGAAAAGAGAAATACCATACTACTTCATTAACTCAACGAACAATAGCTATGTTGTCCTTGTCATTTGTATTCTGCAAGAATAGAAGATTTCCCAATATGTCATGAATTAAAGTGAAAAAATAGGAAGTAATAATCACCTCTGTAAAACATGTCCTTGTAATTACCTCTTCATTATACTGTGTGATTATATGTGCAACATATATTGCCCAATCATCACGGAGTTGCGTTATATATTCCAGAGTGTACTCATTAATCCCCTTGAACTTTAAATATTTATAAGTTAGAATTTTAAACAGTAAGATATCTTAATTGAAAAGATATCTTAATTGACTAGTGATAAAACTTAACTATTGTTAACTTACATTGTCTTTTAGAATGTTCACATTTGTTACAATTTGCTGCATGTATTTCATCACATAATAACCGCATTCAAAACTTCCAGACTGCATTGGACACTATAAAAAAGAATTATCATATCAATATTAGTTCATTTAGACATATTCTAAATATTCTCATTGTTGCATATCACAAAAATATATATATATATCATAACTTTGTACCTTCACAGATACCCAAGTCACACTACCGCTCTTATTATTAGAATGTAAAGATTGATACACTCTAATTCCCCTACAAAAAATTATAATTGGATATCATATAAATAATGCAACAATAAACCCAATGTTAAAATAAAGAGAAAACAACTATAACTTAACTGATTAACAATTTGCATCAACTCATCAGTAGGATTATTCCCCTTAGGATCCAGATAATATATCGTGCGTCGTACTATGTCAATTGCAAGAAGCACCCAGTGAAAGCTAAATAAGAAAGAAAGGGTAATAAAAATCTGGATTACATAACTTGAAATTGAATACTAAAAAATTAAAAAATTATTACCTTGGGTTGTATGGGATCAATATGATTTGCCCCAACTCTATCATACCTAACAGTTTTGAAATGTATTGAGGTCCTTCTTTCAAAGCAACCTTTGATGGACGTATCATCTCAAAATTCCAAACTGAACTGGTTTGGCAGTTTCAGTTTTATCCATCTCATCGTATAAGTGCCTAAGACAAGATAAACATAAAAACAAAGTAAATATTTATAAAACATTTAGAACAAATGAAGAAAGAGGTAAAAGAAAACATACTTGATCCATATGTTAATAGCACAGTTTGAGACCTCCTTAAAATCCATGATTTCTTCGCAAATTGCTTTGTCTAAGTATGACTTCCAAGTAATACCAAAAATTGGTATGTCATAATCAATCTTTATCAAATTCGGAAAACAGCTCTTAACAAGCATAAAAAACATTTGCATGTATGGACTCTTATTTTGTTTTCTTGTTTGTGCAGCTGCCCTCGTGTTCTTTTTAAGAACCAGCTTTCTTGCAATTTGTTTTTTCACAACTACTTCATTTTTTGGTCCTTTACTGCAGGAGTTAACCTCGGAGATCTTCTTGGAGTCAATTTAGGTTTCGTTGGAGTTATTCTTAAAGTTGCTTCAATGTTTTGTTCTTTTGATCATCATTTGGCACACTAACTTTAATAGGATCCTCCAATATTTTGCTCTTCACAGACTTTGGTGAAGTTTTACCCACAACTAACTGAACCTGTAGGATTAATTCATTATTAGTATTTAATAATACATATATATGAAGATATTAAAAAAGACGCCAAATGTATTAACCTTTCTTTTTCCAAGTATGCTCGGGGAACGTTCAAGCTCTAAGCAAGCGCCACTTGAAGATTTTGCCTTGGGAAAGTTAGAACTACTTACTTCAGTGTTGCTGTAGGCATTCAGCCTTGCATTCATATACTCAAGTTGCGCTGTCATAAATTGAAAGCTCTCCTGATACTTCTTCCTTTCCATTGCAAACTCTGAAGATTCAGGAACTTGAAAGTACATGGATGGTGTGATAAATTGACCTATTCCTTGCACTCTAGATCCATTAGGTTGCTTCTGAATAGCCTCAGTCAAAATATCTTTCGGGCCTTGAGAATGAAAAGAACCTTCTTCAACTTGGCTCTTAAGATCACTCTAAAAAAACAGAAAAATACAAGTAAGAAATTAAACATGCTTCTATATCAGCTATTAAGAGTTATGGTTCATTTACTATTTTCATCTCTATCGCAGCCACTGCAGGTTGTAGATTGCCATCCTTATCTTTTCTTGCCATTATCCAAGCATCACTCCGATCAATTTCATTTTCGGATGTTCCAGTTTTCAATTTCTGTGCCAGGTTGTAAATCAGTTATGATTCCAGAAAATAATAAATAATAATGTAAAAATAAAAATACATACATGTCTATATAACATGCCACTGTATCCCGTGCTTCCCAAGTGATGATTGTAGGTATTTTTCGCCCTTCTCTTTGGCTTGTTGACTTTTTACCTACACAAAGATAAAATATTTTAATAAATACTTAATCATATACACACAATCAACTTTAAACGCACCTGAAATTCTGCTGACAAAACTTTATTTACAAACAACTTCCAATCGCCATCTTTTATGCTTGGATACTCAATTGGAGGTGACCTAAGTGATTTCATGTCATTCTTGTTAGGTATGATAAATTCATTTGCCAACTCACTCCTGAAGTTCCTTAAAGAAACTCCCATCAACTTTAGCACTTGTCCTTTCATCTTTAAACTCAAAGCAAATTTTTTCTATACACAAATAAGAAAAATTAGCACTATAAATATTTAACAATATAGTTGTCATTGTAAGAAAATATCAACCTGAAAATGTTGCCATAGGAACTCCTTCACCTCTAAGGGCACACGCCTCCAATCATCATATGTAATCGAAATTGTTTCCCGAACGATAACTCCTATGTAATTTCTCAGCTCATTTCAATTACCTCCATAAGATGCACTAACTTAATATAGAAAATCATAAAATTTTGTGTACCTTTCCACTTTGAGGACTGCCCGAGCACTTGGTGGTATTATAACTTTTTGAAGCGTGCTTTAAACAATGATCCTGTGAAACTTCTTTTGTTAGAAATCTACTTTTTACATTTTGATAATATAATATTACCAACAGCTCTATATGTCAGTTCGAAATCTACATAAATTCTAGTAAAACCAGACATGAAACTCTGAGCATCAAAATTGGGCCATGATGAGAAGCTCGCAAACCGTTATGCTGGATTTGGAAGAACAGAATACTTTGTAAATCAGTAAGGTTGTAAAATATTAAACATAAACATTAAACAATCACCTTATCACAGCAAGTGAGCAGCTGAATTAGATTATAAACCCCACCAAAATTCTTGTCCCGAAAGCTCTGCAGATGGGTTATGCAATTAAGTAATATCAAACTCCCTAACCTTAGTGTCAGTAAATGCCTTTTTTCTTATAGTGCAGGGGGCTGTATTGTCATGAATATGGAGCTGAAATAAGGGGCAGTGGATGATTTGGGCTTGCGGCAAGGTAAAGGCAGTGTAGAGAAGGTTTGATGAAGGCAATGTGTGCAGTGTGGATAGGAGAGTGAGCCGTGTGTGATGGTTTTGGTGAGAGTGTGTAAGTGCCGTGTGTATCTTACTTTGGGTGAATCAATTTATTGCTTACGTGATGGGCTGCATGTATGTGTGGCTTAAGGTTGAGTGTTTGGCTCAGTGAGATCTGTTTTATCCAGTTAGTATGTGTGTGTTGTTGATTTTTGGTCAGGCCATGAGTGGGTTGAGAGAGCGCAACAGAGAATCCAAGATCCAAGAGAGATTTAGGGTTCTTTGATATGTGTTACCTTCAATATGGTGAATCGCCGTGTGTGGATCTTGTGAGCAGTGTGCGCTGGAGGCGTGATTAGGGTTCTTTCATTGTTTGCCGAGAGGGAGAGTGTCTCCTAGGGTTTGTGTCTGCGTTTGTTTGAGTGTTCCTCTGCCGTGCAGGAGCTTCGAAAGTGTTGATGTCGTATGTGAGTGAGAGTCAAGAAGCAGGTGTCGTGGCTGTGAGGGTGAGGTCTGTTTAAGGGTAGGAAGTGGGCAGACTGATTTGATGAAGGGGCAGTGCAAATGTGGCGTGAAGATGAATTATTGGCGATGAAGAGGGTTGCTTTGGGCGTTGGAAAGCTGTGAGGCTGCTTGTTTTTGACCCGACAAATACATATATATTTTTATAAACCGCGGTTTAAGGAACAAAAGTCACGATTTGACCCAGTGGTAAAGCCTTACAATAAAAAAAAAAATTTATATCAATGGTTACAATTTCGAGTCCCAGCAGACTTAAGGAAATAATTTTTTTTTTTAATTTTTTTACTGATACTAAGGTATCATTAATTACTGACACTAAATTTACTGATACTCTAGTGTCAGTAATATATGCGAAAAAACGTCACTTCCGCGAGGTGTTGGTTCGACTCCAGACGACTACGCGTTTTTTGTTTTTTTTTTTTATTTCTTACTGATACTATTGTAATAGTAATTACTGACACTAAAATCGCTGATACCATAGTGTCAGTAATTATTGATATTTAAGTGAAAAACACGGAAATAGGCCCATTTACACGTCGTTTCTGACACTTTTAGCCTAGTGTCACTAACCTTAGTGTCAGTAAAGGCATTTTTTCTTGTAGTGTTTATTACATTTCGTAAACCTTGTATTTTGGGAATGAGTTGAATGAATAGCTGGGAATGCTAACCTGATATAATGAAATCCGTTCATAAGATTCTCTTGTTTGTTAGTTCAGGACCTGAACGATTAGCGCGCAAATTCATAAAAGTTATGAATTAATTGTTCACTTGAGAACTAATGGAAGTCAAGGATAAAGATGTAACTGGAGAGGTTGACGGATATTTTATACCTAGCTCCTTTACGAATCTGTTATTGAGGATCATTGCATAGGTAATGACTATATCAATGGACGAATACTTTGAGTAATTAATTCTATAATTCTGAGAGTGCAATTCTGGGTATTTAGTGGAGTTACTTCAGAATTAATAATTTCGTTTGATTAATAAAAGAGTTTATAATTAATCGACGGAATTATTGGAGCTTAGAATTATAGGTCCATCGGTCCCCTCGTCGTCTTCTATCACTATTCGAACGATTATAATTGCGAAGAAAAATAGTTGTGAATTATTTAAAATAATTATGAATTATTTTACACTCTAATTATTCCATATAGCTCATGTTTGGAAATTATGACAAATGTTGTCTTAATATATTTATTAATAGATAATGTATCTATTTATTAATTTATGAAAATTAATATTTAATTGATTTGATTAATTAAATTTTAATTTAAAAGGATAATATTTCAAAAGTTGAAAATTTGATAATTTATTTTAATGAATTATCTTTGATAATTTATAGGATAAATATCAAAGGATTTTATTTTTGATTTTTTAGAAAATTAAAATTAATTAATAATATCCTTAATGGATTTGCTTGATAAGAATTTGATATTGATCAAAGTTAATCAAGAGAAAAAAAATCCTTTTAAAATACAAAAAGGGACGTGAGCTAGTATTTAGGTATGAATTGAAATGCTTTTTGATCATTCAATAAAATCAAAAGAAAAACAACAGCAACGTGAGATGCTGTGAAGAAAATAAAAAAATAAAAAAAAAAAAAAGGTGTTTTTCATTTTTCTGTTTTTCTTGATTTTGGTTTTGAGAAAACCAAAAATAAAATAGCACCAAGGATTCGTCTCATGTGTTGAGTACACGTATCCTTCACCAAAATTAGAGTGTTCTTCGCATTTATTTTCACGCACACACGTGCCATTTGAGGTGAGGAGATAAGACGATGAAGATCGTGGTTCAAAGAATCAATTTACAAACAGATCCAGATCTACAGGTATATTTCTAACCTGAGTTCTAAATAATTTTATTATTAATATACTAGAAAATACGGATCCGGTTTTGATTGTTCTTGTGTGAAAATTAATTTTTTCCTGTTACCAAACACGATTTCCGCCGCGCATGAACTCTGAAAACCAACATAAGTGGAGTAGGTAAAATCTCCGACTGCCCCAGATTCTTACAAAAAAATACATCTCATGTACTCGAATTCAGAATATGAGAACCAAATCGTAAGCCCTTTTATAGGAATGAAATTGCCAAATCCAGAGTCAAAAACATGGGATTCCTTGTTTGCTGTCATTTGAGCTTATAATCTAGTGGTACTCACGCCTTTAACCTTAAAAGTAGTTGAGGGCATGAGTTTGAGTTTTTATAGACTCAAAGGTTAATTTTTGTATAAAAAATTTGATATATGGATAGATATTTTTAAACAAATGGTAGTAAATCTCTCTCGAGAGCTGTTGATTTCCAAATTCATGTGGGTTGTAAAAAAAAAATTCCTTGTTTGCGTGGTAAATGGTAATTATTATTTGGAGGCAAAAAAAAAAAAAAAAAAAAAAAAAAGAAGAAGAAGAAGAAGAAGAAAAGAATAGAATGTGAATGCAAATACAATGGCATACACTTGAGTGAACTCACATATACACGCAAAATGGCACTAAAAACAAACATATAAAAACATATATATGGGGTTAAATGCGCATGCAAGCATGCAGAAGCTGAAAAAAATATTTTATTAGCAATAGTAATTATGAGTTTAAAATCTCTAAACATAGGGAGTGGGCAGGAATTAGTAGACAGAAAGTAAACAAAGTATTTGTAATTTTGTATATATTTAGCCAAAAAAAAAAAAACAGCTAGAAAAAGGCCAATTAATTTTGGGATTGAGGATGTTTATCTTAGTATAGTATTATTAATTTAAGAGCATGGGTTCAGTTCCTGCAATCCTGGCAACTGAAAATAAGAATAAAAAACAACAACGAGTTAATAGATTCAATAAAAAAAAAAAAAAACAATAAGAAATTAGCAAATGGGTTTGCCTAAAAATTGATGTTAAAAATTGTGGGCTATTTTGTGATTGGTCGGCATAGTTACACCACCTTGAATTGAATTAACTTATTGAAATGGTGGTATATATTGAACTTGAAACTTTTAATATTAAATATATAAAATACGTTTATTTGAAGTTTAATGGTGAAATTTTCTAATTTAATGGCCTCCTATTTCAAGTTGAAATGCGGATTGTTGATATAGTTACCGGGGTATATTTACAAAACTCGGTGGAAAAGAGGCAAATTTCATTAGGAAAAAAATAAAAGAGGAACTGGGACTGGGGACAGCATGCTTGGAGAGAAGAAAAAGGGATGCGTGCGAAGAAAATAAAATGTTTCCTATGCAAACAACAAAATTTGTTTCAGTAAGAAGTGGTGGATGACAATGAGGGCGCAATGTTTTTATTCAATCATCATCAATGCACAACTTTATTTATTTAATTAATTATATATGTTGTGCTCCAGAATCATCAGAAAAATATTATGTTTTTAATTTGTATTGAAAATTGTAAAATGAATATTCCAATTTTATGCCATGCCCCATGTCACCAAGGATAAAAAATAAAAAATAAAAAATAAAAAAAAATTATACCCATCTCAGTATGTCCATATTTGATCTTTTATCTGCCAAAAAGAGAATTGTTTGTCATAGATCTAAAAAGTTATGCATTAAACACTTTTTTTTTTTTAAAAAAAAAAAAGCCCTAATGGGGATGGCCACAGTCAACAATTTTCTTTACACCATTGGGTAAAACTGATTAATTAAGCATTAAATTAGAAACCAAAGATTCTGCCGTGTTGAAGAATCCTCATTAACCTTTCCATATAAATACCGTTGAAAGAAATTTTGGGCTGTTGAGAAGTAAAATTAATCAAATTATTTCTTTTTATCAATGATGTCTCAACTTGATTAATATTGTCATGGGGACTCAGGAGTACATACTATGAGACTACATAGTATGAGACATCCCATATCGGTTGGGAAATATGTTGAAATGAATTTATAAGTGACAATCTCTCTAAAGAGTTGGAATATGAATATATTTATATTAAAAAAAAAATTCTCGAGAATTAGTAATTTAGAGATGACCCACGAGACAATGTTAATATTTGGATGTGCTTTGAAGATGGGCCACCCTCACCGACCTCAGTCTAATATATAAAAAAAAAAAAAAAAAAAAAAAAAAGATAACAACATTTTCAATTATATTTATGCTCAAGAAAATTTACCAGGAGAAAATATTTAAATTTAGGCCAATCAACTAAGGGAGAAGATGTGAATAAGTGAGGGGAGTTTTAATTTAATTTATCTTATTTTAAAGAGAAAAGAAGAAGAAGAAGAAGAAGTAAACAAGTAGTCCACGCGCGCGCCAACAATAGCTGTATGGTGCGGGTTGGGTTGCAATTGGAAGCGTGCTCACGTGCTACAAAGTTTTATAAATACGCATGAAGAGCAAGAGTTGAAACAGAGTTGACATTCTACTACTTGTGTGACAAATGCATAGGTTAGCAAGTATTGATACAGAGCATATTCTTGAAATTTAGAGCCATTTATTCAAAACACAAACAGTTCTAAATGGAGGTACCAAGTGAAGTTCAGCTGTCTAAGTTTAAGAGGATTTGTGTGTTTTGTGGGAGCAGCCAAGGCAAGAAGAGTAGCTACCAGGATGCAGCTATTGAGCTTGGCAAAGAATTGGTATCTAATCTTATCTTTTTTTTGCCCCCCCTTCAATTTCACATGTTTTTGTTTTGGTTTCTTCCAGTATTGTTTGTGGGTTTAGCAAATGTGCTAGAAACCTGAGATGGGTTTTGTCTGAAGTCTATTGAAAGTTGCTTAAAAATTTCATCTTTGACATTTTTTATTAATTGGCATGCATTGTTTATGTAAAGTGTCTATTTCAAATATGCCTGTTTGTCAAAAGGGGTCACTTGTTGTAATTGTTCATCTTCCTAATTTTACCCTCTTCAAAGTTTGTACCTTTATTGTTGTTAAACAGGAATCAAACAGTCCTTTCCAATTTTATTCCATTTCCTTCAAGAAGAAATGAAAAAGCTTTTTTTTTTTAGTCTCTTTACATATATGCTAATGCTATGTTGCAGGTCTCTAGGAATATTGATCTTGTGTATGGAGGTGGTAGCATAGGTTTGATGGGTTTGGTATCACAAGCAGTTCATGATGGGGGTCGCCATGTTATTGGGTAAGCCCATTTTTTTCTTCTATTCCCTTCAAATCTGGTTTTGTTGGTGTTGTTTCTCTATTACAATTGATTTTTTTTTTTTTTGGTCATGTTATTGTCTCTTTGCAGAGTTATTCCCAAGACACTCATGCCTCGAGAGGTATGTCTGTTTGCTCTATCTACAGAAAGTCTTCCACCTTTTCCTGTTATATTAAAAACAAAACCAAAAGCAAAAGAAAAATCCCTACAGAGATTCTTTTTTATTTGCTTTATTTTTTTTTGCCTTCTCTCTCTCTCTTTCCACCATTGATGGCTTTTACATTTTGGTTCACTTCCTCTTCTACCTCACTTTCTGTCTTTATTAAACATATCTTCTTGTTTCTTTTCATTTGTTTGTCTTTTTGGTTTTTACTGTTTCAGTGATCCTTTTACTATTCTTTGTTTGTTTCTTTAAAGCATCTCCAAGTTGACGCAAAACAGTAAAGAAAGTAAACATTGCTCTCCAACCTTGCCCCAAATTTGTGGTCCAAAATAGAGTTTACTATTGGGATGCGCTAAATTTAGCGCAACATTATAGCAACGGTGCAATTTCTGCGCAATTCCAACACTGTATCAATGGGTTGGAGATGCAAAAAAATAAATTGTTTGAAAGTTTGGCCCTTTTATGCAAATGTTTGTCCAAATTGACATTTTGGGTTGGAGATGGCCTTCAGCTTCTTTGATGCTAGCTGGGAAGTTGGCACTTGGAATCATATGTATATTTGATTTTTGCTATTTTCACAAATCTGTATAACTTTTTTTTTCCTTGTCTTTTCCTTCATAGCTTCTTCTGAAATTAGAATTTTTTATTTTTATTTTTTGCTAAAATAATTTACTTTGAAGTCTTTGGATTAAATAAGATTCATCATTTGTTTTTTGCACAGCACTCCAAATTCTCTCTATTCAAATTTCAATCTTTTTATTATGTTTTCTGTGCCCTTTTGCAGCTAACTGGTGAAACAGTAGGGGAAGTGAAAGCAGTTGCAGATATGCACCAAAGAAAGGCTGAGATGGCTAAGCATTCAGATGCTTTTATTGCCCTACCAGGTTAGTGTTAAGCCCCCTGCCAAATTTCCATATGACATCAAATTTCTTAGGCAAGTTAAGCAAACTTACATCTACCATTAGGTGCTTTTCTTTTTACTATATGAATTGATAATTGATTCAAGTGGATTGCTGACTTTCATTGTTAAATGAAAATAGCAATTTTAACTGTTTGTTGGAATAGTTAATGCTGTGAGAGCATCTTTATTAATCATAAAAATGTCATATGCTTTTTTAAAACCTTGTGTCACAAAACCCAAGACTCATGATTAGAGAACAACCCTTCAAACCCTAGTTCTTGGCCCATCAACATCTGACACTGAGAATTGGAGCTTCTGAGGCACCCTGCTTCTGCCTATTATAGTCCTATTGCTTAGCTTGCAATGTTATTATATCAGCCTTTGTTTTTTCCCCTACCACTTTAGGAGTAAAGGACATTCATAAAACTTTCACCAAATAGTTTTTGCCAACTAGCTCCTTCACCTAACAGGAAATCATGCTCACCCCTTTTCAAAAACCATTCCCTTTTTTTTTTGCCTCTCTTCTTCTTTTAGGGCCGACATTAAGGACTAATTATTATCTTTAATCCTGATTTTTGACAACCTGGGAAGGTGGGAAGTCTTGCCAGGGTATAACAGTCATTTCCTTATTCATAGAGATTTTTTCAAGACAGTGAATAGTAAATTTGTAATATGTTACTATGAAAGACATTATGACCTAGGATGGGAACAATAAATGACATGGTTTGGATTGTGGGAAAAAGGGCATGGGCCAAAATAGTCATGCAACTCTTTTGTTTATGGCTTGATGGGCATAGCTACCCCGGTACTTATATAAGAACTTTGATGTTGAAACAATGGCTATTGAATTTGCGAACTTGAAATTTATGGAATTGAACATGAAAAATGTATCAGTTTCAAGTTCAATGGTCCCCGTTTGAAGTTTAATGATCTATATTTCAACTTCAATATCTCCGATATAGATATCAGGGGCACATTAGCAAAACCCTGGCTGAAACCTATCAAATGAATTGTAGTTGAAGTGGAGCTGTAGTAATCCTTACTTCTTAGAGCCTAAGGACATAATGATTAATACTGTGGGATGTCTCTTATGTTTTTTTGGCTCTGAGTTCATGTGTAAGTAGTTAATATGATGAGTTAACTTTTTCTATGTCCCTTCTTTTTCCTCTTTCTCAAAGCCATAGGTGGCACTAATCATAGTACACAATGTTGTGTTTGGGTATCACTTTTATCATTTCAAGATTTGACTAGGATTCAAATTAATGAAAAAGTCCCACGTAACATGGCATGCAGGTGGTTATGGGACTCTAGAAGAACTACTTGAAGTCATTACCTGGGCTCAACTTGGGATTCATGACAAACCTGTATGTCTCTTGCTTTTATTAGTAATTGCTTATGGGACGGTTACTACTTTTGTGGAACAAAATGATGTTACCTAATCCTTTTCCTTTTTTTTTTTTTTTTTTTTTTTTCTTTTTTCAGGTGGGATTGCTGAATGTTGATGGATACTACAATTCCTTGCTCTCATTCATTGACAAAGCTGTGGAAGAGGGATTTATTAGTCCAAGTGCACGCCAAATCATTGTTTCTGCTCCAACAGTCAAGGAGTTGGTCAAGAAATTGGAGGTAGTATAATGACAACATATTTCATGTAATTCTTATATAAAAAACTCTTGCTGGATCTCTGGAACAGATAAGGATTTAGTGGTGAGATGAGTTTGTGCAGAACACTGAATCAATTGTCAAGATAAATCTATTGTGGAGTTATTTTCTGACCATTGATCACACAAACTCAGCTCAACACTGGATCCTAATTCTTCCCAAACATGTTACACTCCTTCACTTTTATTTTCATGTTGTTTCTCGCGTTTACTCTGTTATTTTATTTTCTGTAGGAGTATGTCCCTTGCCATGAAAGAGTTGCTTCAAAGTTGAATTGGGAGATGGAGCAGCTTGGCTATACTCAAGAGTATGATATTAATATCTCTAGGTGAATTTATGAATGCTTCATGAGGGGCTTCTAAATTCTAAATACAGTATCTAGGAGGTTGGAAGTTTCTAATTTTGAGAATTCTAAATTTCTCAAGTGTGGGAAGCTCTTTTTGTAAATTACTACTGCTATTAACCTCAATATGTGAAGCTTCAGCATTCCCTATTTGTGGAAATTTGGTTTTAATTCAGTTGTAAGTATTAGAAGCCGACGAACATTCCCCTTTATAATATTAACTGAGTTATATATGTTCACCAATTTTCATTTATTTTGACTAATCTATCTTCGTTAGCAAACAAGTTATGGAAAAACCAATCGGAACGGGTGATTTTTCTTAAAAATAGTATGGTTCAGATAAATCTAATAATGGAGACAATTGGTTTTGGCTCCTCCTGCCTCCGAAGAGGATCATGTACAAATGTGTAAGTGCGACTCATTTGAATCATGAGCTGAGATAAAACAAAGATGATTTTTCTTTTCTTTTTTTAAAAAAAAAAACTTTCCATATATAAAAATATAAATAGATAGACTAAAAACTACGTCCCTTAAATAATTCATATCCAAGCCTCGTTTGTTAAGAGAAGAAAGAATGGCCCTGTCAATGTCATGCATGTCTTTGCTGTTGATGATGTTTTTAGCTATGAACTGCAAACATAATAATATCCCAACAACAGTTTACTGCAGGGGACCAGATGATGTTGAATTAAAGAGAACAAACCAGAGGGCACTTATCAAAGCATTCATTTTAATTACTTTAAAGATACCATGAAAGGAACAAGTAAAATAAAGGAATATATAGGTCAGTTTGGGGTGATACTTGCATGATTAGTATATATTTTTAATTTTGAGAAAGTCCTTTTAATATAATTCAGATGCAGTGGTGTGGAAGCCGAATCAGGATGGATCTTTTTCTATTGAAAGGGATATTTGGGTGCAAAAAAACCACTAGTTGATTGGTTTAGGATCCTATTTTGCTTAACAAAATTTCTGGAATTGTGATTATTATGTTGTCACACGTCTTTGATTAAGAGATTTTTTGTATTTGTTTTTGGTTTTTTCAAGAAAAGTTAAACTTTTATTAATTGTTCACGCATAAGAGTTGAGGATAAGCTTACTGTTCCATAAGACATTCATCAAGAGATCAAATATATCAGTTAGGAAAAAAAATATTTGGTTTTGTTTTCCTTAGATCCGGCTATTAGGATAGTAATATGTGTCGGGAATCGTTTATTTATAAAATTCAACACTAAGAAACATGGGTGTCAGGATTCCTTTATTTATAAGATTCAATTCTCCCAATTTATGAGTAGATTTCTCCCTATATTTGAGTGGGAGTAGATATCTCGCTTATAGATATACGTTGTATTCTGGGTGTACTATAAATGTATGTATTCACTAACTCAGTAGATTTCAAATTATATATGTGTAGATCTGTATTATAATTAAAAAACACTAAAAATGAGTTTTATTTTTATTTTTATTTTTTTAAAAAAACAATTGTTTTAAGGTAATAAATGGGTCCAATCTATATCACTTGATTTAATAATGGGGAATTATAGAAAGTAATCAAAAAATAGTATATAGCATAAATTAGGGGTGAGCATCGGTTCCGGGTCTACCCGGAACCGGTTGGAACCGGACCGGAAATTCGGATTTGGAACCGGAACCGGTTGTAACCGGTCCGGTTCCGGTTCCAAATATAAGGAACCGGTTATAACCGGTCCGGTTCCAGAATAATCGGAACCGGAACCGGACCATAGAACCGGAATCGGTTTTTTTTCTTACATACAAACAAAATTATAGAATTCCAAACGAATACGGTTTCTTTTCTTACACTTTCACAACAACCAAACAAACAGGGAAAAAAATCATTTTAAAATGCATCTTTGAAAGTTTAATTAGAAAAGAAAAGGCAATATCCCTTGTGAACTACCGTTACATGCAGTTGTTTCATTTCACACCGAGTAGAAAATATTTCATTAGCAATATTTTGAATTGTCAGTACAATAACTTAAATGTGGAGGCATTCTGGAAGCAAATATCAATTTTAAGTAACTCAAGGTTAAAATTGCTTCAATCAAAAAACCCATTGCACAGTTGTTGAAGTTGAATTTGGTAGCTCACTCACTGAAACAAAGCACAAATAAGAGAGCATGTTAAGGTCCATTTATTAGTATAATATAAATTATTATCATCACATCAATCTTGTTAATAGGGTAATTCGGAACCGGACCGGAACCGAATTGGAACCGAATAATAGGGTACCCTATTTAATTGGGTAGGTTCCAGTTCCACTTAGTTAGAAACCGATTTTTTCCGGGTAGGTTCTGGTTCCATGCGGAACTGGAACCAAACCGGTTTTGCTCATTACTAGCATAAATAGTCATTATTATGTTTTTATTATCCAATTAGCAAGTTGGACAAAATTATCCTTGAAACCAACTCATAGCAGCAAAAAACAATAACAGTGTGATGGTTGTGCGAAATCGCACCATGCGATGGCACCCATCGCACCGTGAGATAGGTGTCATCGCACACCCATCGCACCGTGAGATGGGTGTCAATGCACACCCATCGCACTGTCATTTTGTTGTGTGATGTGTGCTGTCACATACCTATCACACATCAATGGTATACGCCTACCTAAGATTGACATTTTATCGAACGCATTGTGTGCTCTATTACTACTTATAATTTTTAATAAAAGTTTACTTATTTAATGTCACAGTCCCCTCCCTAGAGCGAATCCAACCCTAGAAAGTGGTTCGTGAACCATTTTAGGTCGAGTATTCTACATGTCATGCAATTCAAATGTATTTGCAAAGAAAATAATAATTCTCAAAATATAATTCATCAAATCTTCGAAAAATCTCAATAAATAATTTTTACAGCAAAAGTCTCGAAAATGAAAATAATGTCCTAAATCTCCTATCTTGAAAGAAATATTTGGACCGACCTGAAGAGCGATTGTGGTAAGCGAATCAAATCTTGGTACTACTACTATTGTACTGGCGAACTACCTAGGATGTTAGGTAAAATGGGCGGTGAGCTTAAAAGGCTCAGTAAGTAAAGCACTCAAACTCTCTACATGATCTTACCAATAATATATATATATTGGTAAATATTTGAAAAAAATATTTGTTATATACAAAACTATCTCATTCAAATCATACTCAGTTACTCACAACAAAACAACATCAATCAAATAACGATTGCTAACTGAATTCGGTAGAATAGTGGATTGAAACCATTAAGATAGTATCAATATCTCTTTTAAGGTTTCCCATCATATAACCTCGCATAATTGTGCAAGAGGGGGATTAAGCCACACGCCTCTGCTAACCTCGCGTTTCTGATCACTATTATACAAAACTTGACAATATTAAGTAACAACCAACATCATCCACTACAACCAAGTTTTGCACTCAATCCACCAATCTTATCTCAACAGTCACTTAGGGACTCCATCCAACGTCTCTGCCTCAAATTCAACTCTCTCCGTGTAGGAAGATATTTCAGACTCTTATGATCAATATAAATCTCACACTTGGCACAATATAAATAATGCCTCCAAGTCTTTAGAGCATTACAATCACCGTCATCTCTAGATCATAGGTGAGATAATTCTTCTCATGAGTCTTCAACTGTCTTGAGGCATAGGCAATCACTCTCCCATGTTGCATCAGTACACATCTTAACCCTTAATGTGATGCATTTGTATAAACAACATATCCATCAAGTCTAGACGGTAGAGTAAGTACCGGTATAATAGTTAATTTATCCTTCAAAGTTTGGAAGCTCCTCTCAAAATCATCAGTCCATACAATCAGTACTTCATTTCTTGCCAGTTAAGTCATCGGAGCAGTAATAATAGAGAAACCTCGAATAAAGAGATGGTAATAGCCTACTAATCCCAGGAAACTTCGAACCTTTGTCATCGTTCTCGGTATCTCCCACTTCAAAATTGCTTCAACCTTTTACGGATCTATAAAAATACCCTCTCATGAGATAATGTGCTCCTAAAATACTATTTTGTCTAGCAAAAATTCACATTTAGAGAACTTAGCATATAATTGCTCTCTTCTCAAAGTCTCTAATATCAATTGAATTTGTTGTTCATGATCCGAGAAGGCGAATACACAAGGATGTCATCAATAAACACTACGTCAAACTTATCTAGATACGGCTGTAACACTCTATTCATCAAACCTATGAATGTTGCAGGTGCATTAGTAAGTCTAAATGGCATCACTAGAAACTCATAATGTATGTATCTCGTTCGGAATGCAGTCTTGGGAATATCCGTTTCTCGGATCCTCATCTAATGATATCCCGATCGAAGATCGATTTTGAAAATACCAAGGCTCCATGAAGTTGATTAAACAAGTCATCGATATGAGGTAACATGTATTGGTTTTTGACCGTCACCTTATTGAGCTGACGATAATCAATACACAATCTTATGATGTCATCTTTCTTTTTCACAAACAATACTGATGCTCCCCAAGGTAATACATTGAGTCTAATAAATCCTCAATCTAACAGTTCTTGTAACTGTTCTTTCAACTCCTCCATTTCTGTCGGGGCCATAATATAAGGAGTTACTGAAATATGGACAGTACCTGGCATCAGATCTATAGTGTACTCTAGATCTCTATGATAAGGTAATCATGGCAGCTCATCACGAAACACATCATGGTACTCTCTCACAACTGGAATATCTTATATCTGCGTTGATTCCTCCCCATCCACTGCAAAGATACTCACCGAAAAGCCTCTGCGCCCATTTCTAATCATCATACAAGCCAACATAGTAGAAATGATAGGCGTCACAAACCGGCTACGATCGCTGACTACCTTGAACTCTTTTTCTTCTGCTCTAAACCTCATTTTTTTTCTGCTACAATCAATAATGGCTCTATGGGCTGTCAGCCAATTCATTCCTAGAATCATATTGAAGTCCTCAATCTCTAATGGGTAATGTATAACTAGTAGATGTCTTCTCTTAATCTCAATGCTCAATCATGAGTATATTGTATCTATCATGATGTCTTTACCGGAAGAAGAATCATAATTTAAAGAATCATGTTAAACTTCGGTATACTACCTAGACAATGAATACAAGTAGTGGAAATAAATGAATGCGTAGAACCTGTATCAAAAAAACATCTCTAACAAGTATACTTGATACCCGAAAAAGACCAAATACAACATCATCACCATCTTGTTGTTTGGGTTTTACGGGGCAAAAGCGTAGTTCAGGTGAAATCGCAGTTTAATTTTTTTTAAACTTACCAAAAAAATTATTAAATATCCAATATGGATAATTCATTCATATTTCACCTTAATATTATATTCGATATCAAATAACAATATAAATAATTTAGAAAACATTGCGAAGCTTTTACGAAAATATTTTTCCGTAAAATAGCATAAAAAATGTTTTCGACTAAACCGACCAGTCAATACACACGAGAGCTGCCCAGGTTAGCCCCAATAGTACTTGACAGTTCATGTGCTGTCCGAACAATGATAAATTCACTGTTTAGACAGCCGTTACCTGGTTAGCTCAAAAGTTACCCGGTAACGACGTTTTTTTACCGTTTTCATGTATTTTGACTCCAAAACAATTTCTGGCAATTATTCTAATGCCCAATAAATATCCAATATATTTAAATAATATATTTTTCATTAGAAAATTTCTGAATTTTTTAGCCCTAAAAACAGAATATGAAATTAACATGTTTCATGCTTTAAATCAAATTTTCTTAACATTAATCATATTAATCTTAACACCATTCAAAGTTTCCACAAATGAAGAACTTAAGAACAATTGTAGGTATTATTAGAGTGGTCATAACACTCTAGAATGACAACTTGTTATCAAAGAATCTAAACAAGCTTACTTTACATTAATTAAACTTATTAGCTTACTTGAAAATATTACAAAGCATATATCCATTTTCAAAGCATCCAACCATCTAAACATATATTCAAGAGAGGGAAAAATAAATCTACATCATATTTAAATAGATAGAACAATAGAAACAAATTTCAAATTGAAGAAAGTAAGAAAAATACCTTAGTTTTTTAATTTTTCTTCAACAAAAGCTCTATCATTTTTATTTTCTCTCAAACCTCTATTTTTCTACGTTCTTGGAAGCTTGAACTTCTTGAAGCAAGTGAAACAAATTTCACTTTATATATTTTCCACAATGGCCGAATTTTTGGGGAATTATTTGTTAAAATTGGTTTGCAAATTTTTAATCTAATTAAAGAGAAAAACTAATTTGATAACAATAACCTTTATTAAAGTCAATAGCCATGTGTAACCAATTACAACAAGCCATTAATTTGGCAAATGATGATATTAGATATTTTATTTTTAATTCTTAATTATTTAATAATTAATTAATTAATACAAATATATAAAAATATATATATATATGTGTATTTTTATTTACACTAAATAACCAAATACATATAGTAATGAAAAATATCAAAATATCATATTTGACAATTAATTATTGTGTATTTAATTAAATCATATATTAAATACAAATACACATTAATTAGGAAATGACCGAAGTGCCACTATGCATGTATTTTTGTTTAACCGTTGAATGATTCGAATTAATTCATTTAATCTGATTAAATATTACGTATAATATGTATTATTCATAATGTGTTGCCCAAGTTCTCAACGAGTACACTTCATATTGTGGGACTCTCTAAGTTCCAGTTTATCCATCACGGAATCCAATTTCATAAAATTCACCCACTCGTAAATTATGACGACCACGGATAATCTCGCTAAACTATGCAAGTCGAGGTCATTGCATAGGTGTAATCCATCCGTCAAAGGCTATCCATATTGAACCGGGGATATAGATGTGAACTTCAAATCTCTAAGGTATAATATAGTCGACTTACAAATTTACGATCTCTATATAACACTAAGAACTCGCTTCCGCAGTGTATCATGCATGGTTATAACAGATCACAAACACATATAGGATACTTATGCCCTGTTCACAGGACTGACGGATTCTATCTGATACTCACAGGATATCATGAGCATGAGTCCACACCCAACGAAAAGGCGAAGGTCTAATCTAAATAGATCGATGACATGACTGCCATCAAAGTGTTAGTAAATCTTGATCAGGAACTTTATTTGAGAATATACAACTTATAGTGACACTTTTCAATGTCAATTACAAACTACGTTGTAAATCCTGAGGTCTTTGTCTAATATATACATATCACTAAATCAGATTAAGTTTTAATCTAATCGTTATCAGATTGAATACGTATATAAAAACTAGAGGTGTAACCATAAATAAGTAATATTACGGAAAAAGGAATTGTACGTATTCATGAATCAGGCATAAATATGATTCAGATTGGCGCTCTGAGCACCAACCTTAACAATTTCTCCCACTTGCTCTAGTGCCAATCCATGGTATCATATACACATCTAAATATGTATCACATGTGTATGGCCCTCAATAGGTCATCTAGCACTCAAGAGGTAGGAAACAACGAGTAGGTCCGTTATTACACTTTGAGTTTGTCCAACAAAGACAAACGTTTCCCTTAGCCAGCATCATTCATATTTTGTAAAACTTATGTTTTACATCAATATGACTCAGATGCGACGTCAGTATTGTGCTACAGCTACTGAGTTGTCTAAGTATTTAAGGATCAAATCCAAAATACTATGCAGACAATCATAAGCACAACACTAATATCAAAACTCCTAATTTACAAGGTCACTATGCAACTTTATGAGTCAATACTGCATAAGTTTCAACTAATTCTACTCACACAGTAGAATCATCTGTGACACTCCCACTGCATCTTTTCTGACTATATATGACGTAGACTGTTTAACGTCATAATGAGATTCAAAACTAATCTTACCCTAATAGTTGCAGATTTTATTCTTCTTGAATAAGAAACTCGTTCTTAATATCCCAAAGATAATAAAGAACATATTTCAAGACCTATCCTATTGTCCACATCGTATCAAAATAGCTCGTAACAATTATGATTAAATTGATATCTTTAATCGCACATAATATAGTATTCATTATGCCATCATCCTATGATGCATAAGATTGATTAGACATTCTAATCAATTTCTCTTTTGACTAAAGAATCATCATTTACGAAAGATGAATACTGTATATAAGAGACACACTAATTGTCAAATAGTTTATACTAATTGTCACAAATATAGTCTTGTTGTTTCCTTTATTAGATCATATCTAATGCGTAATTAATAAGAGTATCTCACAAGTCTCTTAGTTTTATGTCATATATAAAATTTTATATCGAATATAACAGGACTACTCTCACTGCATTCACGGAGAAAAGAAGAATTAGGTAAATCTTTTACCTAATAAACATCTCATTATTACATTAATAATGATAATATCGTTAGAATATACAACACTAGAAAGAAATTTGTACACTTCCACCGACCCTACAATTACATATGCATTCTTTACATTTTGATAAAATTAGATAATCTGACTCATTTCAAAATTAGAGAACACACATCTCTGGAAAGCTTATTCAAGTCTTTAATAGGCTTAATAAACTAGTGTATCAAACTGTGATCTTAGCAGAATACAAACTCTATGGTTATTCCAGAACGGAACGCCACTTTGCATTCTTTAGCCAAAATGAATAGTTTAATAACTACATTAACCAACATATCCTTAATTATTCAATTAGTGCGACTAGAGAAAAGTTTCCTCAGAATCTACAATAGATTGTTGAGTATAACATTTCTCACTGTTATACTATAAAGGTCAAACCTTTAATAAGCTCACTTTGCTTTTACTGCGGAAACTATTTGAACATTTTATGAACGATTCATAATAAAAGTTCAATCAAGTTCAAAACTTGATTGTAGTAAGCTAAGAACAATCTTATATCTATGGTTCAATGCTAACTTCCGGGATCGATATCAGATATCGCTTCCACTATAAGTTATAGGATAATTTTCTTCAATAAGAAAATAGTCAAATCATTAAGTATCAAATACTTCACAAATGATTCTGATATCCTATTAAACTTATATGGAAGATGTCTAAGGGTCTTTTCATTTTATTAATTATGTAATTCCATTTATAATTTATCACTCTCACATTTGACTTCAATAAGTCAAGTCTTTTCTGTTGGGTTTTCTAGGTCAAACCAAGATCAATTAAGCAATGAAATAGGTGAATACATCAAAGTAAGAATGCGGAAAATACTCACTTTGATCGGATTTTGGATGCGTTGAACACAAAAATTCTGCTCCTTGAAGAATTCGGCCAAGCTCCTTGTGTTGATCTTCAAGCTCCAAGCTTTGTGTGTTGATTCCAAGCTCAAGGATTGGTTTCCCTATCACCTTTGAATGACTCCTTGTGTGTGCTAGCACTTGAAAAATTGCAACAATTTTTCTTCATCTTCTTAGCAAGATTCGGCCAAGCCAAAATTGGGAGAGAAAAAATGGTACAATGCCGTGAGAGATGGGGTGAGTGTGTTGTGTAATCTAATTACAAAAATGAAAGTCATATACCAAAAAATAATAAAAATGGTAAATGTCATTCAATCCATCACACTTGTGTGTTTTACACACAATCACCTACCAACAACTTCCATCAACTTAAAGTGACAAAGTTGACTAGTGATGTGACTTGTGATGTGACATGTGGGCCCCGCTTGATCTAAAATCCGAGTGGGCCCGCAACAAATCCTGGGCTCCGGTTCGCTAATTCTGATTTAACGAATTTTCTGTTGCGACGTAATTAAATCAAATTTAATTAAATAATTATACCTAGCAAAATTACTATTCACGTCGCTAGCGAATTAATTCTAAATTAACTCGTTAGCCCGAATTAAAATCTAATTTTAATTCCACGTCGAAATCTAATTTCGTTTAATATATCGAATATATTATTTTATCGATTAATTCCAAATTAATCGTTCTCTCTCTTTAAATTGTATTTTATCCCAGATAAAATTCTCCGTCATTAATCCTAGATTAATTTTCTCTCTCTTATAATTAATCCCAGATTAATTATGTTCGAGTCATACGTCATCGGTGAATCTTTGGGAAGCGACCCATGAGATCCCTGGATATGTTGGCAGTAAATCCGGTCGTCGGACTATCCGAACACGTACATACCTAGTACTACGTTTTTACCGATTTATGAGACATGGTTGGCTTCTAGCAAAGCACCGTGCCTACCAAATTCTCCAGAAATATTCTTAATGGAATATATAATCTGTATCAGGCGTAGTATACGTAGTATTGCGTATTGCGATCCAGTATCGGATGTCACATGCAAGGCCTGGGGCTGGAATAGTGTTTGCCCCGTACGAAGCATATATCGGATCTCTGGTAACTAGTCTCTATAATCGGATAAACATGACATAGTCATATTATCCCGATGACTGCAGTACTAAAGAGTATTAGTTTTGTATCCTGCGTGATCATCATCTCCATATGACTGGAGTGATACTTCCATCTTGACATCACACCCAATACACTACGATTCTCAATATACCCAGAAGAGGCGTACACAGAACCTGTTAAAGCACTGGACGACCAAAACCAAAGTATATTGATTGTCGCAAGTATTAGCGATGCAAGTCTCAGGTTAAGACCAAATACACATACCCTGATTCGGACTTCCATAGACACATAGTCATACTACCAATGGAATTCTGAGGGGTCTATCCAGAGCGAAGCTGTTTCCGTAACATCGATAAACACAACCTCCTATCACACTTGCATAAGTATCCAATACTTTAAATATATGAGAACTATGCCGTTATGCTCCCACAACGCGCATAAGTGCAATACTAGTCTATTTTGTATTATCGATGTCCAATCTCGATAATACTACGACTAGGGATGTTTTAATGATTAAACCTTAATGAATTAATACTGTCTTATATCTTATTAATCCAGAACTAATCATATGGACTTTTATCATTTATATATCCCGGTAATCCAATTACAAATGATAAAAGAGAAATTTCCTTTGTCATATAGTTAATTTGTACAACAATACCATGTTCTGTACAAATAGTGATGCTATGGGTCATAATTGTCCAAAAATCTCCCATTTGGCCTATAGCCAATCACTCAAGTGTCCTATACTTGAACTATGTATGGGTCGCTCAAATTTCTGCTGAGAAACAGCTTTCGTCAGCGGATTTGCAAGGTTATCATCTGATGCGATTTATACGATCATCACATCGCCACGATGTATGATCCGACGAATCAGATGAAATAATTGAAGTACATATTTAGATCGTTGATGAGATCATTAATTCTTTAGCCTGTGCTGTAGCCTAGCTCAGCTGCTAACAGAACTACTCCCAATCTAATTAGGAATTTTACAGATCCAAAATTGCTTCTTTTGCTGCCTCAGCTGCAGCAATATTCCGCTTTGTTGTTTATTCGGCAACAGTATCTTGCTTGGAAGATTTCCAGCACACTGTTCCGTTATTCAAACTATATAGTACCTTTATATCGACTAATAGTCATTTTTTGTCGGTTTGGAAACTTGCAACGGTGAACCCAGTCACTTCAAGTTCTCCTCCTCCATAGCTTAAGAAAGCATCCTTAGATCATCTAAGATACTCAAGGATGTTCTTAACATCAATCCAGTGACTATCACTTGGATTGGCCTGATTGTGACTCCATATGCTCAAAGCATATGAGACACCAGGTCACGTACATATCTTTCAATGTATGAGTTCTCAGAGAGTGCCAACAAATTTTAGATCTATCCCAGTAGATCCTTATTCCTATAATAAAGGTTGTCTCTTCCAAGTAGTCTACAGAGAATTTTATGAAAGCCAAGCTTTCACCGATTGTATTATGGGAATGTCATTTACAAGAAATGATATGTCATCATTATATAAGACAATCATTGTCAGTGCGCTCCTACTAACCTCCTTATATACACAAGAATCATTTTCGTTTTGAATTAAATCATATACCTTTATGATTACATCAAAACGCTGGTTCCAAGAACGCAATGCTTGCTTCAATCCATAAATGGATCGAATTAACTTGCAAACCTTGTTTGTTTGTCTTTGGTACTACAAAACCGTCAGGATGTTGTAAACATCCTCCAAAAAGGTTTCCGTCTAAGGAAAGCGGTTTTGACGTTCAGCTACCATATTTCATGAATGTAACATGCAGCATTAGCAAGCATTATCCAAATGGATTTAATCATGGCAACAAATAAAAGGTTTCGTCGTAATCGACACTATGTTGATGAGGATACCCTTTCACCACAAGCCTAGCTTTGTACGTTGGTATGTTGTCATCCATGTATGTCTTCCTTGAAGACTTATATAGTACCTATAGGCACAATGCCTTATGGTACAACAACCAGTGTCCAAACTTGGTTGGTATACATGGAATCCATTTCAGATTTCATGACATTTTGCCATGATAGGTAGTTGATACCTTGTATCACTTCCTCATACGTAGCCAATTCATCTTCCTCAATAAGATTGAAATCTTCATGAGGTGAGATCAGAAACTCATACCTCCCAGGTTGTTTTCTGACTCTCTCCGACTTACGCGGTTCTTGTGTATTCGAAGATTGTGGTACAGTTTCATCCCCGATGAACTGTTTGTGTTCCATTAAAGAATCGGTGCCTAGAACAGTATTACTCCGATTTTCATCGAGTTTTACTTTCCTCCCAATTACCACTGCATATTGGTATTCCTCTTAGGAACACCGCATGGAGACCAACAATTACATTGTTCTCTTGAGAGTTGTATAAGTACTATACTTTGGTTTCCCTAGGATAACCTACAAATTAGACACTTATCTGATTTGGGTTTTAGTTTGGTATCATCCAAACATATGCCTAGCATTCCCAAATCTTCAGGAATGAGAAAACCCGGTTTCTTTCCTGTTCATATCTAATATAAAATCTGTCTAACAGATTTTTTCATGGAACCTTATTCAAAATAAGTATTGCACTGTTTAATGCGTATCCCTAGAAGGAAAATGGTAGCTCAGAGCGACTCATAATTAACCTTACCATGTCCAACAAGGTTCAGTTTCTCTGTTCGGACACACCGTCAAATTGAGGTGTTCTGTGAAGAGTCCACTGACCGGCGTAAACACACACGTATAACGCAAGCGCACGTATCGTTCAAGTAGTATAAAAATATCGATCCCACGAGGACTTAATTCCTACTATTGTTATTAATTATTGAATCTATTTATTTACATATATCTAATTGAGGGATAAGAGAATGATTGCTTGATTGATTTGGTTGATTGTAGTTTTGCAAAATAAATAAATAAATAAAAAGACAAAAGAAAATACTAAGGAAAATAACAAAAGACACAAAGATCTAGGTTGTGAATCATTCTAATATCTCTTAAAAGATGAAGTGATTATTTTATGTTTGTGTAATAAATCAGTTTACTAACCTGGAACACTAAATTATGCAAAAGCCTATGTCGATGGTCAGACGCAAATACCCAGTTTAACCCAATTGAACCATATGTCTATGTCAACCAAATTATCTGGATTCATTAAGTTTAAGTTCCAATTATGGCTACCCTCGCCCGACAGGTATATTCCTATCCTGTAAGGAAATCTATTAAAGGGTTATCTATCCTCAAGGAAGATCGTGAGCTATTAAGTCTAAGGCTGAAACCTAAAATCCATATTTCTAGTTCATTTTAGATTTACCACATCAATCTTATTGGTGATCAGACAACAAGAAGCATTAAGCTTAAGACTTAACAAGTAAACCTTTAAATTACCCAAACTATAAAATAACCCCTTATAAACCGGTGATATTAGAATTCGTCACAACCCCAGATAACTAACACATAACTAGGGCTAGTAAATACTTAAAAGTAAAAGACATAAAGTAAAAATACTGAAAAGTAAAAGACATAAAGTAAAACTGAAAAGTAAAATAAAATAAAATGCTAAGGTAAAAGGAATTACTTTTACTATTTACTATTTTAGATATCTCCCATAAAATAATATATAAACTTGTGATAATATTACCAACCGACCAATCTGGCGGTATCCTTTATTAGTCAGGTTTAAACCAGATTAAAATGAATTACCAACCGACCAATCTGGCGGTATCATTTTTAAGTCAATATTTTAAATAGTGAATATATTATTTTTAAGGGAGATTAATCTAAATAGTAATAGTAAAATAATTACCTTTCACCCTAGCTGGGGAAGTTACCTCCTCATGGTAAATAGTAAAAACTGTAAAAAGTAAAAATTAAAAATTAAATTACTATTATAACAAAACGTAATTAAAATTATTTACAAAAACTAAAAACAAAATAAAAAAAAACTAAAAACTAAAGAATCTATAGAGAGAAACTCTCTCTTTACAGAGAATAGAAGAGAGAGAGTGGTACACTGAATTCTGAAATCTCGAGCTCAATTTATAGGCCTCAGTAGGCTTCCAGCGTCGCGACGCCAGGGCCCTCAGCGTCGCTACGCCAGCTTTTGTCGACGTGGCACGCTCTGGTTCACCGGTTTGAAGATTCTGGATAAGCTGATAAGGTGACACATGGCGCGGTGGTTGGGCTTCAATTATTGTGACACGTGGCGGCTTCTGATTGGTCAATGAGATTCTTATCCGCCACGTGTCAGATAAGGATTAGATACTCAATGATTGATGTTGACGTGGCGCTGACGTGGCGATGACGTGGCGACACGTGGGAAAGAGACTGTCGGCACTGCAGGATTGCGACACGTGGCACTTCCTGATTGGCTGATGATGACGTAGCGGTGAGGTGGTAATGTTGACTTGTTGACTTCCTGACGTGGCTGATGACATGGAGACACGTAGGATGCCACGTGGCACACGTGGCGATGATGACTGTCGGCACCATATGATGCTCACACATGTCACGACGCATGTTAGCAGATCGACTGTGATGGTGACACGTGGCACGACGCACGTTAGCAAAGTCAAACTTTTCTCAGATTCTGATTTGTGGACCCGGCACACGTTAGCACTGTTAGGCGCATTTTAGGCGTCCCGACGCGAAAGGTCTTGGCGTCGCGACGCTGATAATTTACTGAAATGTCCTTTTTGTCCAATTTTCACTGTTTTGGCCCAAATCACCTCCAGAATGTCCTGAAACTTTATTTATCTACAAAATAACACAAAACACATCAAAACGTTCACAAAACTCAAGAAACTATACAAAATATTAGGTTAAATGAGTGGGAAATAGTGATATAAATACCACTCATCATCCACATTGAAATAATACTATACCATTTCAAGTAATTGAGAAACTTATTGCTTAAGTATTTTCATCACGGTCCAATCGTGATGTTTTAATACTCTTTCCGGTCTGTTTTTTATACTTCGTGTCGAAACTCTTTGAATTTATCAAAAGTTTCCGATTCGTGTTTCAAAAGAAACACATAACCATAACGCGATGCCACATCCGTAAAGGTTACTAAGTGTTCATATCCACCTCTAGCCTAGCTAGATATGAGCCCACTTACGTCACTATGAACGATGGCTAACAGATCGGTGGCACTCGTGCTTTTACCAAGTAAAAGGTGTTTTAGGCACTTTGCCTAATAAACTAGATTTGTAGACATCATTTGAATAGAATCAAATTCGTCCTAGTACCCACTCTTCGAAAGTGTGGATATACGAGTCTTGTTAATGTGTCCCAGACAACAATGCCACAAATAAGTCTCATCTGATTAAATCAGTTTGAGCTATTTGTTTGTCATCTTATACGTTTGAGATTCATTTATATTCAAAATATAAATACTGCCATTCACATCTAATGTGATTATCTCAATATCATCTTTATAAAATAAAACATTTAGTGTTCTAGAATATAAAGGTATACCCGCAACGGGTTAAACTTAGATATAGAGATAATATTTCTAGTCAAACTAGGTACATTATAACAGTTTCCTAATTTAAGTACATGCCCAAAGGGCAGTTCCAAAACTTAGGTTTCTACGGTTAAAACAGCGACTCTCGGCCCGTTTCTGACTCGCAGGTTGATCTCAACTGAAGTCAGTCTCCTGCTAATCAGCAGATTCCGTACATCAGTACATATCCATGTACCACATCTAGTATCAAAATCCAATTTTAAAACTAATAGTGAACATGTTTATGACAAACATACTTGAAGGTGGAGCCTTGCCCCGCCTTTACTTCCTTAATGTCTGCCTTGTCCATACGGCAGTCACGCTTCCAGTGACTTCGTTTGCCACAGTTTAGGCAGACATCTTGGCATATGTCATTTGTCTTCCCAAAAGACTGTGATGATTTTGCCTTAGCCCCTTTTAGAAGCTCTGGCTCTGCCTCTTTGAGCATAGCCATCAACTCTCCAAGAGTTTACTCTTGATTCATAATGAACCTGCCCCAGCTTTCGGGTAGAGACTATAAGATCAAATCTTTGGTAGTCTCGGCCACATAGGTAATGCCCAGCTAACCTAGCTGATCGATGTCAGCAATCATCTGCGACACCTAGTGCTTGACAGATGTACCCTCTGACATACGTGAGCGAAAGAGCTTCTTTTGCAATTCATACTTCTAAGATCTAAGAATATATCTATGAAGATACTTTAATTTCAACATCATGGTGTAAGGATCCAATCCTTAATTTTGACGACGGAATTAAAGAGTCATTGCGGTAAGCATAACGATTTGAGCACTAAAGTTATCATCACCATGAGTCTTCCAAAACTCATGCTCCATTATTTGCTCAACTCCGGGCTCAGGCCCGAGATGTTTCTCTATCAAATAGAATAACTTCTCAATTCCCAGGACTATCCTGAGGTTCTATTCCCAATCTGAAAATTGGTGCCGTTTAAAAACATTTTCACCCAGGATTATGTTCTAAACGCTAATCTTTCAGTTATCTTGATTTCAATAGTCCAACTATCCAATCAACGATTTCGGGTACTATTGAATATAATGATTACTATAGTCTAACTATATAATCAACTATAATTTGATTGGTTAAATTCAAATATATTGATTACTATAATCCAATTATATAATCAACTATAAATTGAAGTAGTTTGAATACAGTCCAACTGTTTAATTAAAACAATAATTAAATATTAGTCCAACTAATATATTTATAAATAATGACGAAAAATGAAATGAGCGCGTATTGGAAAGTATCTAAACAAAATTACAAATTTAATACTTTCCTCCCACTATTTTTCGACGAGCCTCTAACCCTCTGTTTAGTACTCGGTAAACCTAGTTTCCTAGTGGGCTAGGATCCCGTTAAATAACACACAACCTTGACTTTGGCCAACAAGCTGTATGATATTTAACAAGGTAGATCTCTAAGATCAATTGGATCTCATCCAATTCCTAGATCCAGTAGGTGGACATCCAAGTCCAAAACATATATCTAATATATGCCAATATATCCGATATATTCCCTAACCTTTTTCCTCTGAATCAACTAAGCCTTGGCTTTGACACAACAAGCTTAATGATTCCAGTTAAGCGGGACCCATTGACTTTGGAAAGCTTCGTAATCGATGTCGATGGACAAGAAATGATCTTGACTTTGGCCAACAAATCACAACTTGGACAAGACATGCGATATGGAACAAAGTTTTCATGATTCAAACACATCCGCGATGGACAAAGGTCTTGACTTTGGCCATCAAACCAGTGCCAATCTTGGATCTTGAGAGAGAATCACTCAATAGAAGGAAAACGCTTAATATTTATTGAGGGTTTTTTCGCGTAATTGGCAACCAATTAATTATCTTTGATTATGTCTCATCATACACCTTTAAGCATGCATTCTAAAAGCATAATAAGGCGCGGTAAATAAATTAATAATGATATGCGGATGGATATTTAAAACATTTTTTTCCTAGAACAAATCTCTCCATTTCCTCTCTCCCGCTAGCACAAATCTTACTTCTACCCAATTACATAACACTTCTAAAGAAACCTCATTTACATTGAGGGGAATAGGTGAGAAGAGAAATACAAAGAATCAAGAGGTAATAGGCTGGACACGCAGGTCCAATTTAATAAATTCTAAATTTATTACAACAATTTCCAAAATTGCCCTCACCCATCTAATATCCATCTGATATACATTATTCATACATCACATCCATGTATTCACATAAAGCATGTTATCAATCAATCTAATCCAATTAATTAATATTTGATTAATGATCATCCAATGTTCAAACAACGATTTAATTTGCGCGAGTCCAATTCGTTTAAGAATAAGTACTCAAAGTACGAATTCTTGAATTATATCAAACAACAATATTAAATCCAATTTAATTTGTATTCAATACTAATTCTTTATTTAATTCCAAAATAAATAATTACACTTTATTAATGAGCCTTTGCGACTTAGATTCTAAATCTAATCTTTACGGGTCTCAAAGCCCAATTTACATCCAATGTTAATTTAATTAAAGTCTAATGGGCTTTCAATTAATTTATAAGGCATGGACTTTGGCAACCAAAGCCCAATAAGGAATCACCATTTGCCACAAAATTAATTTTGGCCCATTAGGCCCAATTAATTTTTAAAGGCCCATTATATTATATTTGGACTTTATGAAAATGGTTTTAGGCCCAATTGGATCCAACCAATTATCATAAACAAAACTTGGCCCAACCAAGCCCATTAAGCCCAAATACAACATTTTTAGCCAATTCCAAATTAAGTCCAACTAATTAAATTCCAATATTCCAAATATCATAATTTAATCAATTAAAGTGTATTAGCCATAATTAATTATTTAAATCAACATTTCCAAAATACCAATTTACACAATTAATCATGCTTTAATTAATCAACTTATGTCCAACACAAATTTAAGCAAAATCAATCCAACATGCTTCCAAGGCTCTCAGCAATATGGTGATTTTTTATATCAATTTTGATTTCAATCCAATTAAATCACAAATTAATATATATCTTATGCATTTTAAACATATCCAATTGTCTAAAATTCAAAAATCACCAAGAGCTAGGGCTCCTACACCATTCGGCCAAGAAAATACATTTGGGGAAAATTAATCCAATTAATTTTTCATCAAATTAATTATGTACAACTCAAAGTTAACATATTATAAGCATGCTCAAACAAATAATTTGCCTAAAACATGCTCAAATCAAAAATACCCAAATTAAAGTTAAGAACCCTAAATTCAATTTCATACTTAATAACCGCTCAGATACCATTGTTGGATTTTCTAGGTCAAACCAAGATAAATTAAGCATTGAAATATGTGAATACAACAAAGTAAGAATGCGAAAAATACTCACTTTGGTAAGATTTTGGATGCGTTGAACACAAAAATTCTGCTCCTTGAAGAATTCGGCCAAGCTCCTTGTGTTGATCTTCAAGCTCCAAGCTTTATGTGTTGATTCCAAGCTCAAGGATTGGTTTCCCTATCACCTTTGAATGACTCATTGTGTGTGCTAGCACTTGAAAAATTGCAACAATTTTTCTTCATCTTCTTAGCAAGATTCGGCCAAGCCAAAATTGGGAGAGAAAAATGGCACAATGCCGTGAGAGATGGGAGAGAAGAGAGATGAGTGTGTTGTGTAATCTAATTACAAAAATGAAAGTCATATACCAAAAATAATAAAAATGGTAAATGTCATTCAATCCATTACACTTGTGTGTTTTACAAACAATCACCTACCAATAACTTCCATCGCTAATTCTGATTTAACGAATTTTCCGTTGCGACGTAATTAAATCAAATTTAATTAAATAATTATGCCTAGCAAAATTACTATTCACGTCGCTAGCGAATTAATTCTAAATTAACTCGTTAGCCCGAATTAAAATCTAATTTTAATTCCACGTCGAAATCTAATTTCGTTTAATATATCGAATATATTATTTTATCGATTAATTCCAAATTAATCGTTCTCTCTATTTAAATAGTATTTTATCCTAGATAAAATTCTCCGTCATTAATCCTAGATTAATTTTCTCTCTCTTATAATTAATCCCAGATTAATTATGTTCGAGTCATACGTCATCGGTGAATCTTTGGGAAGTGACCCATGAGATCCCTGGATATGTTGGCAGTAAATCCGGTCGTCGGACTATCCGAACACGTACGTACCTAGTACTACGTTTTTACCGATTTATGAGACATGGTTGGCTTCTAGCAAAGCACCGTGCCTACCAAATTCTCCAGAAATATTCTTAATGGAATATATAATCTGTATCAGGCGTAGTATACGTAGTATTGCGTATTGCGATCCAGTATCGGATGTCACATACAAGGCCTGGGGCTGGAATAGTATTTGCCCCGTACGAAGCATATATCGGATCTCTGGTAACTAATCTCTATAATCGGATAAACATGACATAGTCATATTATCCCGATGACTGCAGTACTAAAGAGTATTAGTTCTGTATCCTGCGTGATCATCATCTCCATATGACTGGAGTGATACTTCCATCTTGACATCACACCCAATACACTACGATTCTCAATATACCCAGAAGAGGCGTACACAGAACCTGTTAAAGCACTGGACGACCAAAACCAAAGTATATTGATTGTCGCAAGTATTAGCGATGCAAGTCTCAGGTTAAGACCAAATACACCTACCCTGATTCGGACTTTCATAGACACATAGTCATACTACCAATGGAATTCCGAGGGGTCTATCCAGAGCGAAGCTGTTTCTCTGTACCATCGGTAAACACAACCTCCTATCACACTTGCATAAGTATCCAATACTTAAATATATGAGATTATGCCTTTATGCTCCCACAACGCGCACAAGTGCAATACTAGTCTATTCCGCATTATCGATGTCCAATCTCAATAATACTACGACTATGGATGTTTTAATGATTAAGCCTTAATGTATTAATACTGTCTCTTATCTTATTAATCTGGAACTAATCATATGGACTTTTATCATTTATATATCCCGGTAATCCAATTACAAATGATAAAAGAGAAATTTCCTTTGTCATATAGTTAATTTGTACAACAACACCATGTTTTGTACAAATAGTGATGCTATGGGTCATAATTGTCCAACATTTCCAACATCCGATGTTACACACCAAGTAATTGTTGAGGTTTTGTACGTATTACCCGTGTTACGCAGCGAAATGCGGGAAAATCAAATTTTCTCTTTAATTTTTCTTGGGTAATTAAATAAACTAATTTATTTTAATCACTAAATACTCAAAAACAGAATGTTTAACCCAGAAATGATAATTTCAGTAAATTATCGTAAAGCTCATAAACTTTCCATTTTAATCATTTTAGTCCTAAGTTGTTCAAAACAAACTTATGTTATTTCAAATCACAGTCAAAATGATTTGTATATCAAATATACATGAAAGCAGAATTCTGAAACTTTTCCAGATTTTTCAGTAATTACTAAAAGGCCCAAATCTTTTGCTTTTTGATCATTTTGGTCCTAACTTGTTCAAAACAAGTTTAGATGATTTCCAATCACAACCAAAATAATTTGTACATCATATATACATTAAAAAGAAACCCAGAAAATTTTCCAGAATTTAACACAATTGACGTGGGGTCTCAATAGTTTACATTTTAATAATTTTAGTTCTAATTTGTCAAATACAAGATTTGGTGATATCCAATCACTACCAAAGTAATTTATACATCTTATATACATTAAAATGCAACCCCATGAAATTTCATTCCAGATTTTTAACATATTGTCGTGAGCCCCAAAAACTTTACATTTTGATCATTTTGGTCATAATTTGTCAAATACAAGATTAGGTGTAATCCAATCACTACCAAAATAATTTGTACATCTCATATACATCAAAATACAACATATATATAAAAATCCCCAATTTTGGTGGAGGCTCAAAACCCTAATTTCTCAAATTAATCAAATTAACAAAATTTTTCAAAATTAACAAAATCCAATACTTTAATATAATCTCTACAACACCAAACAGGTCTCACCACTTTGAAATAACTCAAGAACAATTCTAGGTCATCAATGAGTGGCCTAACAACTCTAGAATGACAACATGATCATCAAATGACCAAAAGAATGCTTACTAACCACCAACCACGGATAAACTCGTTGAACCATACAGGTCGAGGTCATTGCATACGTATAATCCTTCCGTCACAGGTATCCGGATTATCCCAGAGATATGGATGTAAATGTCAAATTTCTATAGGAATAATACCATCGACGTATATATTAACAATCTCTAAATAACATTCGAAACTCACTTCCGAAGTATACTATGGCCATAGATTTAACTGATTGCTAATCACATTTGGACTATCTATGCTCTATACACATAACTGACAGATCCTATCTTGACACACACGGGATATCCTGAGGATCGGTCCACACCCAACGAACAAGCAGAGGTTTGATCTAAATAGATCGGTGACATGACTACCATCTAAGTGTGGAGGATGTCTCATACATCCACAGTGGTATCTCAAGTTGAAGGACCACTATGCTACTCAACCCGAGAAGATTCTTATTGACATTGGTGTACCATATATTAAGAATATTCGGTGAGTCATTCAGTATTTATCCAATATAAACACCTACACGTCTATACGAGTCTCCCAAGACTCATGGTTCATTGGGATAAACCATCGGACCAAGTCTCGATATATGACATGTACTGGTCTCAGCGGATTTAACTAACTGACATGTGTTAGTAAATCTTGACCAGAAACTTTATTTGATAATATACTTCTAGTAGTGTCACTTCCCAATGTCAATTACAAACTACTTTGTAATTGCGCACTATATTATATATTATCAGGTCTTTGTCTAATATATACATATCACTAAATCAGATTTAGTTTCAATCTAATCGTAATTAGATCGAATACGTATATAAAAACAGGAGGTGCAACCATTAATAAGTAATATTATGGAAAATGTATTGTTTGTATTCATGAATCGAACATAAATATGATCCGGATTGGCGCTCTGAGCACCAACCCCAATAATTTCTCCCACTTGCTCTAGTGCCAATCCACGATATCATACACACATCTCAATATGTATCGTATGCACATGGCCCTCAAGAGCTCACCTAGCACTCAAGAGGTCGGCAACAAGAAGTAGGTCCGCTATAACATATTGAGTTTGTCCAACAAACCCAATCGTTTCCCAAAGTCAGCATCATTCATATTTTGTAGAAACTAAGTTCTGTATCAATATGACTCAGATGCTACATCAATATTGTGCTACGGCAACTGAGTTGTCCAAGTATTTATGGATCAATATCAAAACTTCTAATTTATAAGGTCACTATGCAACTTCATAAGTCAATACTTCATAAGTTGCATCTAATTCCACTCACAAAGTAGAATCCTCTGTGACACTCCCTCTGTATCTTTTCTGACTCTTTATGATGTAGACCGTCTAACGTCATAATTAGACTCAAAACTAATATGACCAAAATGGTTGCAGACTATATGCTCTATAAATTAGAAACTCGTTCATAATATCTCAAAGATCACAAAGAACATGTTTTAAGATCCATCCTATGGTCTATAAGATATCAAAATAACTCGCAACAATTACGATTAAATCGATATCTTTAATCGTACATAACGAAGTATTCATTATGTCATCTTCCCATGACACATAAGATTGATTAGACATTCTAATCAATTTCTCTTTCGAGAAAAGAATCATCTTTTATGAAAGATGAATACAATATATAAGACACACACTAACTGTCAAACAGTTATAATAACTGTCATACAGATAGCCTTGTTATGTCTTTTATTAGATCATATCTAATGCACGACTAATAGAAGTATCTCACAAGTCTCCCAGTTTTATATCATATATAAAACTTTATATCGAATATAACAAAGACTACTCACACTGCTTTCATGGAGTAAAGAAGACTTAGGTAAACCATTTACCTTAGAAACATCTCATTATTACTATAATAATGATAATGTCGTTAGGATATATAACACTAGAAAATAATTTGTACGCTCCCACTAACCCTTCTGTCACATATGTATTCTCTATACTTTGATAAATTCAGACAATCTGACTGATATCAAAATTAAAGAACACGGATTTCCGGAAGGCTTACCCGAGTCTATAATAGGCTCTATAAGCTAGTATACCAAACTGCGATCTCAGCAAAACACAAACTCTAGGGCCGTTTCAGAATGTACTCTTCAAACAAAGAAATCACAACTGATCTCTTATCCGGAGAAGCCATTCAAAAATGCCACTTTGTATTCTTTAGCTAAAATACATAATTTAATATCAACATTAATCAACAGATTTTAAATTGTTCAATCAGTGCGACTAGAGATAAGTTTCCTCAGAATCTACAATAGATTACTTAATATAACCTTTCTCACTGTCATACTATAAAGGTCAAACCTTTAATAAGCTCACATCGCTTTTGTTGTGCAAACAATTAGCACATCTTATAAACTATTCATATCAAAAGCTTAATCAAGTTCAAAACTTAATTGCGGTAAGCTATGAACAATCTTAGATCTATGGTTCAATGGTAATTTTTGAAATCGATATCAAATATCGCTCCCACTATAAGTTATAGGATAATTTTCTTCGATAAGAAAACAACAGAACCATTAAGTATCAAATACTTGTAAATGATTCCAACATCCAATTGGACTTATACGTAAGATGTCTAAGGGTCGTTTCATTTTATTAATTATGTAGTTCCATTTATAGTTTATCATTTTCACATATGATTTCAATAAGCCAATTCTTTTCTAAAATGGTTAACATCTGATGTTACACACCAAGTAATAAAACAATTTTATTACTTAGAATCGTAGGAAAGATATTCTATAAAATAGAATACAATATTCTATAAAAGAGAATAAATGATAAACTTTTACTTATACTTTCGAGGCGCAAGTACTTTCAATTATACAACCATTATACAAAAGAAAAATTCAAATTTCAAAATTTTCAAGATTCGAACCTATACATATCATATACGTAACTATAGAAACTAATGGAACCTTAATTAAAAAGATGAATTAGTGTTACTGGAGCATATCCCCAAGAGTATTGAAACTAATTCGGCAACACTCAATATCAAACGAATCAAATCATATATAAGATTCGATTACTCCCACTAACCAATTCCATCCAGATGGAATCGTGGAAGAATTGTATTGAGTAAGAATCATATTCACTGAATAATCTTAGAACTAATTGCTATAAATTCATACATTTGATCATATCAAAGATCTTTGAATAATTCAAAGACTTGTAATGAGTTTTAAGGATAAATTTTTCAAAAAACTTCAGATCGAATATCTTTGAACTAGTCAAAGATATTCTATCTGCATTTCATCAGAACAGATTGAAAGTTCTTGAATCTTTCAAGACGTTCAATATGTGTTCTTTCAGAAACACGTAACTAAGTTATGACTATCCATCAACTAAGTTACGAAGTAAAGAAAACTACCTTAAGCAATTATGATTCATTAAACTACATACATCTAATGTATTAGTTTAATAAATCTTGTGCTCCAATGATGTTGATGGTGTTTTCAGGCACTATGTTATTTAAGCAGCACGACAGGGGTAAAAAAGGTAATTCACTTCTCAGTCAAGATTATTAATGCCGACCCGACCATTAAAGAGTCAACAGTAAGGGGCCAGGAACTTTACGGTTAGTGACCAGCACTTGAGTTCAAGATGACCGGGCAATTATCAGGTCGACAGCAGCATTCTCAGTACAAAAGACTATTATGACCGACCACATGAAGACCGACCTCGTGAAAACCGAGCATAGGGCAAGACATGTTCGGGAAGTAAGGCATTATATCCATACAAGATAAGATAATAAGTTATCCTATTTTCATGGGGTAAACTAGTAAGTCAATGTCCTAGTATGATAAAGGAAGTAAATGTAGTTTTTGACTAGGAATCCTTATGGGAAAGGGGAATTGTTTCAACTAGGAAACCCTTGTAAAAGAAGGAATCTGATTTCTGCACTATTATAAATAGGAGGGTAGAGTATGCTTAAGGGGATCAGAATAAGAAGAGAACCAATATCAGGATCAGAATCATTACCATCAGACTTGTAAAAAACCAGAAGCAGAGCCGAGAAGCGTGTTTGAGCAATAAAAGTATCATCATTTTTGTGCCCGTGGACGTAGGTCGGACCAAGATCCGCCGAACCACGTTAAATCTCCTTGTCGATTGGCATATTATCTGTCTTTTGCTAAGTTTGCTTGTGGTCCCCCATAACCAAACAAATTCACTATTGAGGGAGGATTGTCTCGGGAGTAATATTCCCATATTGCCCTGAGACCAAAATCAGCCGTCAACAGTTGGCGCCGTCTGTGGGAAAATCAACAAAAAGCGGTTCGCGTAGTAAGACGATGGCAGAAGGCGGAAATCACCAATCGTCGGGGAATCCGGCCACAGATTGGATGAAGAAGATAGAAGAAAGCATAAGGAAGGACATGGAGGATAATCAGGCCCTCCTAAAAACCATGATGGACCGACTGGAGAGAATGGAAGGGGGGAACAACGAAAAGCCTGAAACCAGAGCTAATCAAAGAAGATGAGAGATAGCAGATGGAAAAAGGGTTGTGGATACAAGTGAGGACGATGGACCTAGGAGGAGGGGGCCTTACGGGATAAAATCCATAGTTGTGGAAAAAGATTCACAAGCAGAGGACACATGGGAAGAAGAAGAAGAGAGACGTTCGACAGATTCCTCTTATGATAGTCTCTGCTACACTAGAAGAGGAGGCACAGAGTACGACGAGACTCTTCGTAAGATCCCAAAGCGTGAGGAACACCGCACCCGTGGCAACAGACATGAAGAAGATCGCAGAAGGCGACATGACGGCCCAAATAGCGAGGTAAAATCTTGGTTAAAGAAAGAGATGGCCAAGTGGGGGGCAAGCCTCAAAACAGATACAGGAGACGCCCGGGATGACAAAGAGGAATCCTCCCTCACAGAAGAAATAAAATCAGCAAAATTCCCGAAAAGGTTAAACATGCTGACCATGACGCCCTACAAAGGCCATACCGATCCAAAATCCCATATTGAGAGCTTTGTACTATTGATGGAGGTCCAAGGAGTAACAGGGGACGCCGTGTGTAAGGTATTCCCCATAAACCTTGGGTGGATCCGCCATTCTATGGTATAGAAGTCTAGCCCCAGGGAGCATCGGTAGCTTTGCACAACTCAGAAAGTCGTTCGTACGGCACTTCAAAGGGGCCTGCGTCCCTAAAAAGACAATCGGCTCGGGGCTGGAGTTCGTTCCGCCGATGCCACTTCAATAATCGGCTCGGGGCTGGAGTTCTTTCCGCTGAGGCCCCTTCAACAATCGGCTCGGGGCTGGATTTCGTTCCGCCGAGGCCTCTTCATCGGCTTGGGGCTGGATCTCGTTCCGCCGAGGCTGCTATACTATTCGACTCAGGGGTCGGGTTACGTCCCACCGAGTCATGCTTATCGGCCTGGGGATGGAACATTCCCCCAGAACCAAATGTCTCTTTAGCTCGGGGTCCTCAGAATATTCAGGGATATACTCGATGCATAGGATCCGTGAGAAGCATAGCACGGGGATGGATGATACCCTCGTGGCGATTGCTTGCTCCAGTGTTACCGAACATAAGGAGGAATATGCCCTTAATGTTTCGAAACACTTTCTGATCCTCACTTACCCGATGTAATGGATCCGTGAGAAAGCATAGCACGGGGAGAGATGATGCCCCCGTGATGATTGCTAGCTCCAGTGATGCCGGACCTAAGGAGGAATGTGCCCTTAGTATCTCGGACACTCTTTGATCCATTCATCATTTGGATCCAAGAGAGGCGCAGCACGGGGAGGCGTTGTGCCCCTGTAGCATGTGCCTGCTCCAGCAAGGTAAGGAGGAGCCCTCGCACAATACACAGGCTCCACAGTGACCCGACGTATAAAGGATGTGCCCTTACCATTTTAAATGCTCTCTGATCCGAATCCTGGTTCGCCGGGACACTGAATTGAAAGGTTCAGAATTGTGTTTTGGAGGCCTCGGGCAGAACGTTGTTTCGAGGCATCCGTGCTGTTGTTTACACTTGTGAAAAGTTTTGCTTTGGGACAAGTGCTAAGTCACCCCCACCTTTTGATTTTATTTTCCAAAGTTTTGTTTTTGTTTTTCCGGTCTGGCAAGGGGACGCCCGTGCCAGATTTGGTAGGGCTTCAAAAGGTTGAGTCACCTCCCTTCTGAATAAGTCCCAAGGATTAATCGACTCGGGGCTGGATTCGTTCCGCCGAGGTTTCGTGGTGTAGGCTCGGGGATGGATTTATTCCACCGAGGCCTATGTGTGCCACTTGGTTATTCAGCTCGGGGCTGGATTTCGTTCCGCCGAGGCCACTTGGTTATTCGGCTCGGGGTCGGGGTACGTCCCACCGAGTCAGCCCTTCGGATTGGGGACGTAACATTCCCCCAGGTCCAAGTGCCTCTCTTCATTCGGGGTCGGGTCGCGTCCCACCGAATCAGCCCTTCGGACTGGGGACGTAACATTCCCTCAGATCCAAGTGCCTCTCTTCATTCGGGGTCGGGTTGCGTCCCACCGAGTCTACCTCTTTGGACTGGGGACGTAACATTCCCCCAGGTCCAAGTGCCTTTCTCAGCTCGGGGTCGGGGTACGTCCCACCAAGTCAGCCCTTCGGACTGAGGACGTAACATTCCCACAGGTCCAAGTGCCTCTCTTCATTTGGGGTCGGGTTGCGTCCCACCGAGTCAGTCCTTCGGACTGGGGACGTAGCATTCCCTCAGGTCCGAGCATCTCTCACAGCTCGAGACAGGATCACATGCCACCAAGCACATCATCGTTAGCTCAGAGGCAAAATTTTCTCCTCACAATCGAGATTGGATCAGTCAGGGGTCAGGTTCTCTAAATCTCTGGTACAGATATTACAGAGGAGGAGTCATTTTTAGTTTGGACAACAAGAGGAACTTCATCTCCTGATGGAACGACCCAAGTAAGCAATTTTCTTTGAGGTGGAGAATCGTTCTGAATATGGTCAGCATCTCCAATAACCGTGGATATGAAGATAGAAATAGAAGACTTAGTTGATGGCGAAGGCAATTTCTATATGATTTCTGGAGCGACCACCAGCAAGGCGATCAGCACACCATCTTTATATAGTTCCCGGCACCAACTTGCATACTCGTTGGAACCGAGAACTAGGGGACAGATGTTGATGGTGTTTTCAAGCACTATGTTATTTAAGCAGCACGACATGGGTAAAAAAGGTAATTCACTTCTCAGTCAAGATTATTAATGCCGACCCGACCACTAAAGAGTCAACAGTAAGGGGCCGGGAACTTTACGGTTAGTGACCGAGCACTTGAGTTCAAGATGACCGGGTAATTATCAGGTCGACAACAGCATTCTCAGTACAAAAGACTATTATGACCGACCACATGAAGACCGACCTCGTGAAAACCGAGCATATGGCAAGACATGTTCGGGAAGATAAGGCATTCTATCCATACAATATAAGATAATAAGTTATCCTACTTTCATGGGGTAAACTAGTAAGTCAATGTCCTAGTATGATAAAGGAAGTAAATGTAGTTTTTGACTAGGAATCCTTATGGGAAAGGGAAATTGTTTCAACTAGGAAACCCTTGTAAAAGAAAGAATCTGATTTATGCACTATTATAAATATGAGGGTAGAGTATGCTTAAGGGGATCAGAATAAGAAGAGAACCAATATCAGGATCAGAATCATTACCATCAAACTTGTAAAAAAACCAGAAGCAGAGCTGAGAAGCGTGTTTGAGCAATAAAAGTATCATCCTTTTTGTGCCCGTGGACGTAGGTCGGACCAAGATCCGCCGAACCACGTTAAATCTCCTTGTCGATTGGCGTATTATCTGTCTTTTGCTAAGTTTGCTTGTGGTCCCCCATAACCAAACAAATTCACTATTGAGGGAGGATTGTCTCGGGAGTAATATTCCCATATTGCCTTGAGACCAAAATCAACCGTCAACACGTAACTAAGTTATGACTATCCATCAACACGTAACTAAGTTATGACTAACCATCAACACGTAACTAAGTTATGACTATCCATCAACTAAGTTACGAAGTAAAGAAAATTACCTTAAGCAATTATGATTCATTAAACTACATACATCTAATGTATTAGTTTAATAAATCTTGTGCTCCAATGACAATCATTGATTAAATGAGATTTAATCACATTCCCGAATACAATATTCATTAAAATGGATAAGGATATGTGGTGTGATCTCGTATCAAACCATCTTTTACCATACATAATATGTGCACAGTGGATTAAAGTTGACAACCATTTCTTTTAATGTAAAAGTCAATATTTTACACTCTAATCATTTCCTAACTTTATCATAATGGTAGATATTTATATTTTAATTATTTAATAATTAAATAATTAATAAATTAATTAAATATAAATATCTCAAATATATGTATTATTTTTACTTTAAATAATCCAAATACATATATTAATGATATATGTCAAATATCTTAATTTGACAATTAATTAATGTGTATTTAATAATATCATATATTAAATACAAATACACATTAATTAGGAAATGAAAGATCGGCCCCTAAAGCATGTATCTTTCTTTTAACATTTAAACAATTTATAAATAATCAACATTATTCATAAATGTTGCCCTAGTACTCTACGAGTATATTTCATTAGTGAGACTCTATAGGTTCAGACATATCCGTCACGAAATCTAATTTTATGTCAATAATCTACCCACCCGTAAATTATGACGACCACTGATAAACTAGCTGAACCATACAGGTCGAGATCATTGCATAGGTATAATCATTTTGTCACAAGTATCCGGATTATCCCAGAGATATAAATGTAAACGTCAAATCTCTATAGGAATAATGTCATCTACGTATCTATTAGCAGTCTCTAAATAACATTCGGAACTCACTTCCAAAGTATACTATGGCAATAGATTTAATAGATCGCTAATCATATTTGGACTACCTATGTTCTGTACACAGAACTGACGGATCCTAACTTGACACACACAGGATATCCTGAGGATCAGTCCACACCCAATGAACAAGCGGAGGTATGATCTAAATAGATCGGTGACGTGACTACCATCTAAATATGAATGATGTCTTATACATCCACAGTGGTATCTCAAGTCGAATGACCACTTTGCTACTCAACCCGAGAAGATTCTTATTGACATTGGTGTTCCATCTATTAAAAATCTCCGTTGAGCCGTTCAGTGTTTATCCAATATAAATACCTACATATCTATACGAGTCTCCCAAAACTCATGGTTCATTGGGATAAACCATCGGACCAAGTCTTGATATACGACATGTATTGGTCTCAGCGGATTTAACTAACCGACTCGTGTTATTAAATCTTGACCATAAACTTTATTTGATAATATACTTCTAGTAGGTTCACTTCCCAATGTCAATTACAAACTACTTTGTAACTGCGCATTACATTATATATTATCGGATTTTTGTCTAATATATACATATCATTAAATCAGATTTTGTTTCAATCTAATCGTAATTATCGAATACGTATATAAAAATAAAAGGTGCAACCATTAATAAGTAATATTATGGAAAATGTATTGTTCGTATTCATGAATCAGACATAAATACTATCCGGATTTGCGCTCTAAGCACCAACCCCAACAGTAATAAAATAATTTTATTACTCGGGATCGTAGAAAATATATTCTATCAAATAGAATACAATATTCTATTAAATAGAATAAATGATAAACTTTTACTTGTACCTCCAAAGCGCAAGTACTTTTAATTTTATAAACATTATATAAAAGAAAGATTCAAATCTCAAACTTTTCAAGATTCGAATTTTCTACTTATACATATCGTATACGTAACTGTCGAAACTAATAGAACATAAATTAAAAATATGAATTAATGTTACTGGAGTGTAACCCCAAGAGTATTGAAAATAATTTGGTAATACTCAATATAATACGAATCAAATCATATAAGATTCGATTTCTCCCACAATCCAATTCCATCACGATAGAATCATAAAAGGATAATATTGAATAAGAATCATATTCATTAAATAATCTTAGGGTGTATTACCATAAATTCATCAGATTGATTATATCAAACATCTTTGAACAATTCAAAGACTCACGATGAATTTTAAAGATACAGTTTTCAAAATTTCAGATGGAATATCTTTGAACCAGTCAAAATATTCTATCCGTGTTTGATCAGAAATACATAACTGAGTCATGACAATTCATAGACTAAGTTACGAAGTAAAGAAAACTACCTTAAGTAATTTATAATTCATTAAACTATATATATATATATATATAATGTATCAGTTTAAGAAATCTTAATGTCCAATGACGATCATTGGTTAAGTGAGATTTAATCAAATTCATGAATACAATATTCATTAAATAGATAAGGATATGTGGTGTGATCTCGTATCATACCATCCTTTATCATACGGGATAAACATCTAATGTTTAAGTGATAAAATATCATAAACCACTGTTCTAAGTTATTTACTTAACCGAATATTTTTCCTCAATGTTTATCTCTACATTAATAACACTACTAGTAGTTTCAAAATATGTAATGATTGTTTAAAAAGAACAAGTAACTATCCAATAGTCACAAGTTCTGATATCAAATATCAAAACAATCATTAAACAATATTTTAAATAACTAGATAGGATATCTAGTATCCAATACCTATAGTTATCGTGTTGTGAGAATTGATATTTTATACACACAACTATACACATCTCAATTCTTTAGCTTTATAATTTGCCTTCAACTTTTCACAACAATTGCAAATAATTGATTAGCAAACAGTGTCAGACACGTGACCTATAAAGATCACCAAAGTCAAGAAACTCTATTGTCAGATAAACAAATACCTAATGAGATTTTCTTAATGTCAGTCAAGAATCTCGAGACATGAATTAATTCACGTCAATCCTTACCGTACAAGAAACTATTCTCTCTACATAATTATATCCTAAAACAGATATCTATTTATATTACCTATTGTGACTTAGTAACTAAGTCACTAACCATCTTGATTTTTCAAGAAAATCGGAACAACAATTCCCGATGGTTTAGACTAATCTAAGTATATCATGGCATACTCTTATCTAGAACCTATTCTAGAAAACTGCAACCATAAGTGAATTCAGAAAATATATATAAATATGCATGCATTGAATTAAAAGTTTAATTTTATCTATACAATAGAATAAGGAAAACATAAATGGTAATTTTCATAAAATTAAACATGGCCTTAGTTATGGATTTTTAACCCAACATTGTCTTCCACTACTTTACGTAATACCGTAATCCCCAATGGAAAATGAGAATTCAATAATTAAATTGAATTCCATAATGGGAAGAGGATCCCATAAATATATTTCGACTCACAGCTTTGACACGTTCTCGCCTATAGATATTCACAGGTAGACAACTCATTTGTCAATCACACTCACAGCGACTTCTAATTTTGGTCCTGATCGTTTCTCGTTGTGACAGCTTTGGCACGTTCACATGAGGCATATCAAGGATACATCTGTCAATGACAAACCCAAGCTATCGATGTAGTCCTGACAGCTTTGGCACGTTCAGGAATCCACTTTCACTTGAATTTGTCTAATATCAAATATATCCGGTTTAAATAAATTTCCATCGACTATAGCCATAAAATTATTTATATCTGTATTGACAAGACGAACCAAGAAACAAGTATTCCTAATACTAGTCACTTTAATGCCTTATTTAAAGGGGATTTTCTTAAATTGCCAAACAATCTGAAATTAATCAAATTAATTTCACATGCATGTGCAAATAATAAAATTGGATTAAATATCATATATCAAGCATGAAACATGTAATGGATGCAGGATCAGACTCGCTCTGATACCAATTTATTGGGGTTTTACGAGGCGGAAGCGTGGTTCGGGCGAAATCGTAGTTTAAAATTTTTTTAACCTTACCGAAAAAATTATTCAATATCCAATATGAATAATTCATTCATATTTCACCTTAAAATTATATTCGATATTAAATAACGATATAAATAATTTAGAAAATATTACGAAATTTTTACGAAAACATTTTTCCGTAAACTAGCATAAAAGGAATTTTCGACCGAACCAACCAACCAATACACATGAAGGCTGCCAAGGTCAGCCCCAATAGTACTTGGGCAGTTCATGGGCTGCTCGAATAATGAAAAATTCACTGTTTGGACAGCTGTAATCCGGTTAGCTCAAAAATTACCCGGTAACGTCATTTTTTTTTCGTTTTCATATATTTTCACTCCGAAATAATTTCTAGCAATTATTGTAATGCCCAATACACATCCAATACATTCAAATAATATATTTTTCCTTAGAAAAATTCTGAATTTTTCAGACCTAAAGACAAAATATGAAATTAATATTTTCATGCTTTAAATCCAATTTTCTTAACATTAATCATATTAATATTAACAATAATAAGAGATTCCACAAATGAAGAACTCAAGAAAAATTCTAGGTATTATTAGAGTGGTCATAACACTCTAGAATGACAACTTATTATCAAAGAATCTAAACAAGCTTACTTTACACTAATTAAGCTTATTAGCTTCCTTGAAAACATTACACATGCATATATCCATTTTCAAAGCATCCAACCATCTCAACATATATTCAAGAGAGAGAAAAATAAATCTACATCATATGTAAATAGATAGAACAATCGAAACAATTTTCCAATTGAAGAAAGTAAGAAAAATACTTGGTTTTCAATTTTTCTTCAACAAAAGATCTACCATTTTTATTTTCTCTCAAACCTCTCTTTTTCTATGTTCTTGGAAGCTTGAACTTCTTGAAGCAAGTGAAACAAATTTCACTTTATATATTTTCCACAATGGCCGAATTTTTGGGGAATTATTTGTTAAAATTGATTTGCAAATTTTTAATCTAATTAAAGAAGAAAAAAACTAATTTGATAACAATAACCTTTATTAAAGTTAATAGCCATGTGTATCCAATTACAACAAGCCATTAATTTAGAAAATGATGATATTAGATATTTTATTTTTAATTAATTAATATAAATATATATATATATATATGTATTTTTATTTACACTAAATAACCACATACATATATTAATGAAAAATATCAAAATATCATATTTGACAATTAATTAATGTGTATTTAATTAAATCATACATTAATTAACAAATGATCGAAATGCCTATATGCACGTATTTTCGTTTAACTGTTAAACGATTCGAATTAACTCATTTGATCCGATTAATTATTATGAATAATCTGTATTATTCATAACACATTACCTAAGTGCTCAACGAGTACACTTCATATTGTGGGACTCTCTAAGTTTAGGTTAATCTGTCACAAAATCCAATTTTGTGTCCATAATTCACCCACTCAAAAATTATGACGATCACGGATAATCTCGCTAAACTATGCAAGTCAAGGTCATTGCATATAAATAATCCCTTCGTCACATCCTATCTATATTATACCAGTCATATAGATGTGAACGTTAAATTCATAAGGTATAATATAGTCGACTTACAAATTTACGATCTCTATATAACACTAACTCACTTCCGCAATGTACTATGCATGGTTTTAACAGATCATAAACACATATAGGATACATATGCCCTGTACACAGGACTGGCGGATTCTATTTGATACTCACAAGATATCATAAGCATGAGTCCACACCTAACAAATATTGGAAGTTTGATCTAAATAGATCGGTGACATGACTGCCATCAAAGTGTGAAAGATGACTCATATATCCACAGTGGTATCTCAAGTCGAAGGACTATTATGTTACTCGACTCTAGAAGATTTCTATTGACGTTGGTGTATCATCTATTAGAAAATATTCGGTGAGCCGTTTAATGTTTATTGAATAAATACCTACATGTCTATACGAGTCTCCCGAGACTCATTGTTCTTTGGGATAAATCATCGGACCAAATCTCGATATACGACATATATTGATCTCATTGGATTTTACGAATCAACCCGTGTTAGTAAATCTTGACCATGAACTTTATTTGAGAATATACAACTTATAGTGGCACTTACCAATGTCAGTTACAAACTACGTTGTAACTACGTACTACTTTGAAAATCATGGGGTCTTTGTCTAATATATACACATCACTAAATTTGATTAAGTTTCAATATAATCGTTATCAGATCGAATACGTATATAAAAACAAGAGGTGTAACTATAAATAAGTAATATTAGGGAAAAAGGAATTGTACGTATACATGAATCAAACATAAATACGTTTCAGATTGACGCTCTGAGCACCAACCCTAATATTTGTACCTCATGCTCTGTCATTATGAAGACTCGTCCTCTATCAACATCAGGTGTAACCATAAATAAATAAAAAATAATTATTTAATTAATATAAATATATATATGTATATGTATTTTTATTTACACTAAATAACCACATACATATATTAATGAAAAATATCAAAATATCATATTTGACAATTAATTAATGTGTATTTAATTAAATCATACATTAATTAACAAATGATCGAAATGCCTATATGCATGTTTTTTCGTTTAACTGTTAAACGATTCGAATTAACTCATTTAATCCGATTAATTATTATGAATAATCTGTATTATTCATAACACATTACCTAAGTGCTCAACGAGTACACTTCATATTGTGGGACTCTCTAAGTTTAGGTTAATCTGTCACAAAATCCAATTTCGTGTCCATAATTCACCCACTCGAAAATTATGACGATCACGGATAATCTCGCTAAACTATGCAAGTCAAGGTCATTGCATATGTGTAATCCCTTCGTCACAGGCTATCTATATTATACCAGTCATATAGATGTGAACGTTAAATTCATATGGTATAATATAGTCGACTTACAAATTTACGACCTCTATATAACACTAACTCACTTCCGCAATGTACTATGCATGGTTTTAACAGATCATAAACACATGTAGGATACCTATGCCCTGTACACAGGACTGGCGGATTCTATTTGATACTCACAAGATATCATAAGCATGAGTCCACACCTAACAAATATTGAAGTTTGATCTAAATAGATCGGTGACATGACTACCATCAAAGTGTGAAAGATGACTCATATATCCACAGTGGTATCTCAAGTCGAAGGACTATTATGTTACTCGACTCTAGAAGATTTCTATTGACGTTGGTGTATCATCTATTAGAAAATATTCGGCGAGCCGTTTAGTGTTTATTGAATAAATACCTACATGTTTATACGAGTCTCTCGAGACTCATTGTTCTTTGGGATAAATCATCTGACCAAATCTCGATATACGACATATATTGATCTCATTGGATTTTACGAATCAACCCGTGTTAGTAAATCTTGACCATGAACTTTATTTGAGAATATACAACTTATAGTGGCACTGACCAATGTCAGTTACAAACTACGTTGTAACTACGTACTACGTTGAAAATCATGGGGTCTTTGTCTAATATATACACATCACTAAATTTGATTAAGTTTCAATATAATCTTTATCAGATCGAATACGTATATAAAAACAAGAGGTGTAACCATAAATAAGTAATATTATGGAAAAATGAATTGTACGTATACATGAATCAAACATAAATACGTTTCAGATTGACGCTCTGAGCACCAACCCTAATATTTGTACCTCATGCTCTGTCATTATGAAGACTCGTCCTCTATCAACATCAGGTGTAATATGTGTTTGAGATGTCCGTCCTCTACCACCATATGCTCCACGTAAATACCCTCTGCCTCTGCTATGTTTGAAACACGATCCTCGTCCATAACCACCACTGGAACTTGTCCCTCTACCACGTCTTGCTACCACTGCTCCTCCTGCTGCTGGTTCAACGCCTCGAGATCTATCACCAGTGGGGCAATCTCTGGCCAGATGTCCAAACTACTGACATTCGAAACATATCTTCCCTCTATTGTAGTGTATACTGATATGACCATCTTGACCACAGTTATAACATCGACGCTGGCCAATAGGTCAAGATGCTACACTCTTTGCCCTATGATCAACAGATGGTACTGTGCCTCTACTAGGACCCTGCTCAGTCTGACTTCCACGAATCTGTCCTCTAGAAGGTGCATTATATATGCCTCTGGTTGTTATCCCGTTGTGACTCTGATGCAGGGAATACAATATATTATTTAATCTACCATGTCTCCTTTCAAATGCCTCATCTCGCCTTCTTTTCTAGTCTCTCAAAAAGCTATTATATTCACTCTTGATCTTGATAGTACTCTCTACAATCATAGTCCTGTCAACCAGTACTGTGGTTGGCAGCTTCCCCAAAATTGAGATCCTCGATCTAATCTTCTGTCTCATTCCACCATCAAACTTCTTGTATTTATTTTCCTCTCGTTATATTAACTCTGGATGCTACACTCATTGCACTCTCATTAACTGATGATATTGTGCCACTACTGTGGTCGTACTCAGTCTGTCTTCCACGAAACTATCCTCTAGAAGGTGCACTTTGTGCGCATGTGGTTAGTTCCCGTTAAGACTCTGCTATAGGGAATACAATATGTTATTTGATCTACCATATCTCCCCTTAGTTGCCTCATCTCACCTCATCTTTCTGGTCTCTCGGATTCCGTTCTCTCTCGATCTTGATATCACTCTCTGTAATCATAGCCTTGTCAATCAGAACCGTGTATGGCAGCTACCCCAAAATATCGAGATCCTCGATCTAATCTTCTATCTCAGTTCACCCTTGAACTTCTTGGATTTGTCTTCCTCTCGCCGTATTAACTCAAGATAATACTGTGATAGGGAAATCATCTACGTCTCATACTCCATTACTGTCTCCGATGGTCCCTGAACCATATGCTCCAACTGACGACGTTGCTTACTCTGATAAGCATAAGGGAAATACTTCTAATTGAAGGCTTCCTCAAACATATCCTAGGTGACATTGAGGTCATATAGGTCCATCAACTCTCCAATAATCTGGTGATCTTCATCTATCCATCCGTACAGTCTTAACCATATGCTCCAACTGACGACGTTGCTTACTCTGATAAGCATAAGGGAAATACTTCTAATTGAAGGCTTCCTCAAACATATCCTAGGTGATATTGAGGTCATATAGGTCCATCAACTCTCCAATAATCTGGTGACCTGAGTTTAGGTTAATCTGTCACCAAATCTAATTTCGTGTCCATAATTCACCCACTCGAAAATTATGACGATCACAGATAATCTCGCTAAACTATGCAAGTCAAGGTCATTGCATATGTGTAATCCCTTCGTCACAGGCTATCTATATTATACCAGTCATATAGATGTGAACGTTAAATTCATAAGGTATAATATAGTCGACTTACAAATTTACGATCTCTATATAACACTAACTCACTTCCGCAATGTACTATGCATGGTTTTAACAGATCATAAACACATGTAGGATACCTATGCCCTGTACATAGGACTGGCGGATTCTATTTGATACTCACAAGATATCATAAGCATGAGTCCACACCTAACAAATATTGGAAGTTTGATCTAAATAGATTGGTGACATGACTACCATCAAAGTGTGAAAGATGACTCATATATCCACAGTGGTATCTCAAGTCGAAGGACTATTATGTTACTCGACTCTAGAAGATTTTTATTGACGTTGGTGTATCATCTATTAGAAAATATTCGGTGAGCCGTTTAGTGTTTATTGAATAAATACCTACATGTCTATACGAGTCTCCCGAGACTCATTGTTCTTTAGGATAAATCATCGGACCAAATCTCGATATACGACATATATTGATCTCATTGGATTTTACGAATCAACCCGTGTTAGTAAATCTTAACCATGAACTTTATTTTGGAATATACAACTTATAGTGGCACTTACCAATGTCAGTTACAAACTACGTTGTAACTACGTACTACGTTGAAAATCATGGGTCTTTGTCTAATATATACACGTCACTAAATTTGATTAAGTTTCAATATAATCGTTATCAGATCGAATACGTATATAAAAACAAGAGGTGTAACCATAAATAAGTAATATTATGGAAAAAGGAATCGTACGTATACATGAATCAAACATAAATACGTTTCAGATTGACGCTCTGAGCACCAACCCTAATATTTGTACCTCATGCTCTGTCATTATGAAGACTCGTCCTCTATCAACATCAGGTGTAACCATAAATAAATAATAAATAATTATTTAATTAATATAATATATATATATATGTATTTTTATTTACACTAAATAACCACATACATATATTAATGAAAAATATCAAAATATCATATTTGACAATTAATTAATGTATATTTAATTAAATCATACATTAATTAACAAATGATCGAAATGCCTATATGCATGTATTTTCGTTTAACTGTTAAACGATTCGAATTAACTCATTTAATCCGATTAATTATTATGAATAATCTGTATTATTCATAACACATTACCTAAGTGCTCAACGAGTACACTTCATATTGTGGGACTCTCTAAGTTTAGGTTAATCTGTCACAAAATCCAATTTCGTGTCCATAATTCACCCACTCGAAAATTATGACGATCACGGATAATCTCGCTAAACTATGCAAGTCAAGGTCATTGCATATGTGTAATCCCTTCGTCACAGGCTATCTATATTATACCAGTCATATAGATGTGGACGTTAAATTCATATGGTATAATATAGTCGACTTACAAATTTACGACCTCTATATAACATTAACTCACTTCCGCAATGTACTATGCATGGTTTTAACAGATCATAAACACATGTAGGATACCTATGCCCTGTACACAGGACTGGCAGATTCTATTTGATACTCACAAGATATCATAAGCATGAGTCCACACCTAACAAATATTGAAAGTTTGATCTAAATAGATCGGTGACATGACTGCCATCAAAGTGTGAAAGATGACTCATATATCCACAGTGGTATCTCAAGTCGAAGGACTATTATGTTACTCGACTCTAGAAGATTTCTATTGACGTTGGTGTATCATCTATTAGAAAATATTCGGTGAGCCGTTTAGTGTTTATTGAATAAATACCTACATGTCTATACGAGTCTCCCGAGACTCATTGTTCTTTGGGATAAATCATCGGACCAAATCTCGATATACGACATATATTGATCTCATTAGATTTTACGAATCAACCCGTGTTAGTAAATCTTGACCATGAACTTTATTTGAGAATATACAACTTATAGTGGCACTGACCAATGTCAGTTACAAACTACGTTGTAACTACGTACTACATTGAAAATCATGGGGTCTTTGTCTAATATATACACATCACTAAATTTGATTAAGTTTCAATATAATCGTTATCAGATCGAATACGTATATAAAAACAAGAGGTGTAACCATAAATAAGTAATATTATGGAAAAATGAACTGTACGTATACATGAATCAAACATAAATACGTTTCAGATTGACGCTCTGAGCACCAACCCTAATATTTGTACCTCATTCTCCGTCATTATGAAGACTCGTCCTCTATCAACATCAGGTGTAATATGTGTTTGAGATGTCCGTCCTCTACCACCATATGCTCCAATTAAATACCCTCTGCCTCTGCTATGTTTGAAACACGAGCCTCGTCCATAACCACCACTGGAACTTGTCCCTCTACCACGTCTTGCTACCACTGCTCGTCCTGCTGCTGGTTCAACGCCTCGAGATCTATCACCAGTGGGGCAATCTCTGGCCAGATGTCCAAACTACTGACATTCGAAACATATCTTCCCTCTATTGTAGTGTATACTGATATGACCATCTTGACCACAGTTATAACATCGACGCGGGCCAATAGGTCAAGATGCTACACTCTTTGCCCTATGATCAACAGATGGTACTGTGCCTCTACTAGGACCCTGCTCAGTCTGACTTCCACGAATCTGTCCTCTAGAAGGTGCATTATATATGCCTCTGGTTGTTATCCCGTTGTGACTCCGATGCAGGGAATACAATATATTATTTAATCTACCATGTCTCCCTTCAAATGCCTCATCTCGCCTTCTTTTCTAGTCTCTCAAAAAGCTATTATATTCTCTCTCGATCTTGATAGTACTCTCTACAATCATAGTCCTGTCAACCAGTACTGTGTTTGGCAGCTTCCCCAAAATTGAGATCCTCGATCTAATCTTCTGTCTCATTCCACCATCAAACTTCTTGTATTTATTTTCCTCTCGTCATATTAACTCTGGATGCTACACTCATTGCACTCTCATTAACTGATGATATTGTGCCACTACTGTGGTCTTACTCAGTCTGTCTTCCACGAAACTATCCTCTAGAAGGTGCACTTTGTGTGCATGTGGTTAGTTCCCGTTAAGACTCTGCTATAGGGAATACAATATATTATTTGATCTACCATATCTCCCCGTAGTTGCCTCATCTCACCTCATCTTTCTGGTCTCTCGGATTCCGTTCTCTCTCGATCTTGATATCACTCTCTGTAATCATAGCCTTTTCAATCAGAACCGTGTATGGCAGCTACCCCAAAATATCGAGATCCTCGATCTAATCTTCTATCTCAGTTCACCCTTGAACTTCTTGGATTTGTCTTCCTCTTGTCGTATTAACTCAAGATAATACTGTGATTAGGGTTATATTAGGTACATTCACATGATTAGGGTTTGGTGTAGCTGCGGGAAATACAGTGGGGGCAACTGTCAGAACTACTAGAGGTATAGGTCTAGAACCCCCGTCACCCTCAGCAGTCGAAGGAACACCGGATGAACCTAATTCATTCAAGATCTTCAGGCTGGGTATAGGGTCTCTTAATACCAATATCTGATATTTTCACGTGTCATCGAGCCCTCCCTCTCCCACGTTGAGTATCAGTACCACTGTCACATCCAAAAAATTTCCTACAAACACAAAACTACTCTTTTAATACCCTCATCTAATGTAATGTGTTTACAGAATCTAAAAGCTCTACTTTGATACCAAATTTATCACAAAAAAATCGAAGACCCCGGCTTATAACATAATCATGCAATTATGCCCACAATCATATCCACGAATTTATAACTCCAATGCTAACAATAACTCAATAAATCTTTCAAACAAACACACACACACACAGATATATATATATTTGTCTCATATTTCGTATGATGCTGCCACTTGACACTGCGTAAGATATGGGTAAAATTGTCCACTATAATTGATTCATGAATCTTGAATACATGACTTGATAAATTCATTACTTAATTCATGAATATCGAAATATGTGCTAAATTTTTATTTCATTCATTCATCTATTACTTGATAAATGAATCTCGAATTCAATTTTATTTAATTCATTCATTACCTGATTTATGAATTTCAAATATAAATCATGAATCTTAAATATAATTTTCCTCGATTCATGTATCACATTATGATCATATGCTTATATAAAGGGGTATTAAGATGTATTGAAAATACACATGTAATCTATTATCACACTATTACTTTGATAGACGACTTCATGTAGTTGAACGATGGCTTTAACTTGGCAACCTAAACCAAGTTTCATCAGTGCTACTTGAATATTTTGAAGATCTTGAAATGTTATGTGCAAATAAATATCTTTGTAAATCTTGATGTCATCTTTTATTTTTATTTTTGAACAACACGAGATACAATCTTTTGTGTGTGTGTGTGTGTGTGTGTTTGTGTGTGTGTGTGTATTATACAATAATATATAAACCTTTACATCAACATCGATTAATAAACAATTATGTTAAGGTAATCTTGCATAGAGATGATAATTATACCCAGACCCGGAAAGACCCGAGTCCGGAAAGACCCGATCCGCAATATATATTTTGTGGACCCAGGTCTTGATTTTAAGGACTTGTACGGATCCGGGTCCAAACCTAGGTTCACATAATTCCGGATCCGGTTAATTTTAAAAAAATAATTAAAATATAAATATAATTTGGGATATTTTATGAAGTTAATTGATAATTTTTACATGGATCCGATTAATTTTAATTATTTATATTGAATTTCATTTTTTTATATATTTTAGTGAATTTCAATTTGTGATAATTTATGATTTTTCATGATGTTAATTGATAAATTAATTTTTATTTTTATTTTTATAAGGTCCCGGATCCGAATCCGATTATACCCAAACCCGCACCAGGTATACCAGGGTCCGGATCCGGATTCATTTTTTGGATTTTTCCATCCCTAATCGTGCATTGTACTTACCTCAATCCACGTAAAAATCTTCTATGTACCTATATCATTGCCAAGATCTGAAATATAAAATTATGATCAGATCCCTAAATTTTGCTAAATTTATGATGTTACTCCAAAACTTTCTAAATTTATAATTTAACCCCAAAAACTTTTCTACTTTGTCAATTTAGTCTTACAACACGTAAATATTACTTATTAACCCCTAAAAATTATAATTTACAGATTTAACCCTAATTATGTCAAATTTACAATCAAGTCTAAAACTTTCAAAACTTTACATTATACTCCCAAAATTGTAACAACAACGTACCAAAGTCCAACGACTTCAAAATACCACAACGAGGTGATCAATGGACAATATACATCACAAGGATCACAATGATGGTGGTTGTGATAGCTGATGCACGGTGGTTATCGATGAATTGTCAAACGTCGATAACTCTCATTTTTGGCTCGTTTCACAACAATCGAAGGTTAGATCTGGGAAACTGAAGTACCCACCGTACGTATCTCGACGATAGGAAGATTCTGCTCCGAGAGGTGAGGTTCACGCACAGTGGCGCGTGGTGGCGGCGAGTGGATGCACGTGAGGGCTCTTACGGTGGATTTAGGTCGTCTGACGGGTGACGTTGGCTTCGTCTCGTCTAGAGGATTCTCCTAGAGTGGCCACTTATCAGAAACGGTGGCCGGATGACGTCGAACGAGCCTCTTTCTCTCTCATGTCCACACTTTTTCTCTCATGTGTTTTCTCTCTTTACTGGTTTGACTCTCTCTCTCACTGGTGTCTGAAAGTGCCTTTAATTCACTAATTCTATAACTAAAACACATGCTCACCCTCTCCCTTATGTTTTCACTTTAAACACACATAAAAAGCTAGGGATACTTTTTTTTTATAATGGGGAGTTGTGGTGTTTTAGTTATATAAGGAGTGTGTGGTTGCTGACTTTTTGGGGGAAATGAGACGTGTTAGAGTGGAGTGTAGGAGATAAGGAAAATTCTGTTTATTTTAAATAGAAAAAAAAACATGTGATATTACATTTATTCCATAGCATTCTACATATACATTGCCCAAGTGAATTTCATCAAATGTTTTTTGAAAAATAATCTAAAAAGAATGAGAAATAAGAAATTCTATCTAATTTTCGGAGGTTTAGATATAGAAATTGCGGGAGAGTATATTAAGAATCTAGTATATGCTTGTGGATTGAAAAAGAATTTGTTGTTGTTCTTGTATCTGGGTGTGAATAAAAAGAATAAAAAAAATTTGGTTGAGAGGAAAGTTGTTCACGGTAAGAGATGTCGTGTTTTTTAAGTTTTGAGGATATTTCGGTCTAAAAATAATTCATCTAATTAGTTTTTATAAAAATAAAAAAAAACATAATAATGGCTAATTGTGAAAACTGATATGTTTCTATGCTTATTTTTTTTATAATTTCCCTTTAATAATCGAGTTAAATATAAATTTGAGCTCACAATTGAATTACGCTACCGATTAACAGTTTGAATAATGCCTTTTAACTCACGAGGCTTTAGTGTACTCTGACGTGAGACATATATAACCTCACATACGAGTCTGATTTAGTGACCCAAAACATAGACTATGAGGCCCAAAAAAAGCCCAGTATAAGATCAAGTTCTCATCAATGTCACTAGACCCGGCCACGGTTCCGGTTCGGAACCGGAACCGAACCAGAACCGAACCGGTTGGAACCGGAAGGTTCCGGTTCCGGAATGGGATCGGTTCGGTTGGGGTTCCACCCCAACTCGAACCGGTCCGAACCGGTGGAACCGTATGGTTCCACCGGTTCGGACGGTTTTCAACCGGAACCGAACGGTTCCGGTTGGAACCGTCGGGTTCCTGTTGGAACCGTAGGGTTCCAACAGGAACCCTACGGCCCCCAACGGCTAGTAGCCGTTGGGGGCCTAATTCCCCCAACGGCTACTAGCCGTTGGGGGATGCAGGGAGCCGTTTGGCTCCCTGCCAAAAAAAAATAATTAAAAAAATATATTTTTATTATATAAAATAAAAATTACTAATGTACCCCTAATAACAGTAATAAAACGGTTATATTTAGGGGCATTTTTGGTATCAAAAAAATTCTAAATTTCTATAAATAGGATTCATTTTTCATAATTTCATCACACACAAATTCTCAACTCTCTCATTTTCTATAATTCTCTTATTCTCAATCTTACTTCAATACATTCTCTATAATCTTATATTCTTATTCTCAATCTCAATTCATTTAGTTGTTAATTTGTTATCATTCGCATCGCAATTATTCAATTTTCTTATTTTTCTTCCTAATTTCTCAAACGAAAAATGGCAAGCTCATCTGAGAACATTATGTCAAATATGTCAACCCAAGAGAGTGGCCCTAGTGTCAATGCACAATCACGGAGAAGAGAAGTTAAGGCTCGGTCCTCCGATATTTTCAAAATTCATTTTAATTTGGAACGGCTAGAAGATGGTTCACAACGAGCAATTTGCAACTATTGTGGGGTTATCTATGAAATTTCTTGTGGATACGGCAATATGATCAAGCACATGGAAAAACATCATCCGTTGAAGTTAGCATTGATACGACGCAGACTCAAATGGCCAGGTACGCATCATCTAGTAAATGTACGAGTAGTGTAGATTTATTTAATATTCTTGATGCAAAAAATAGAGAAGAATTTACGAAATTAACATGTATGGCACATCTTTCTTTAAGCTTTGGTGAAAAACTCCATTTTACTAATTACGTGCATAATGCTTAAACCCTTCTGCATGTAGAATGACTAGGACACAACAAAACGTCATATTTTCAAATTATATAAAGATGGTAAAATTATTTTAAATGAATTATTTAAAGAGATGAAAGGTCGTATTTCTATATGTTCTGATATTTGGAGTGACCATTGGCAAACACACTCATACATGGGTGTGACTTGTCATTGGATTGATGCATCATTTACTATGCAAAAAAGACTTATTGCATTTAGAGTTTTTGATGACCCACATACTGCACATAATATTTATAGAATGATGAAGGTAATTTTTGATGAATATGGTTTAGTAGAAAAAATTTTAACAATTGGATTTGATAATGCATCTGCAAATACTCTGCATCCATTAATGATTTAAAATCCTTATGTGCCAAATTTAGGGGGTCGATTTTTTCATATTCGTTGTACATGTCATGTCCTAAACATATGTGTGCAAGACGGTCTAAAATTATTATCGCCTTTCCTTGATCCAATTAAAACGGCACTTAACTGTATTTGGTCATATTCTCAGTTAGGAGAGAATGGACCAAGTTTTGTAAAATAAATGGTATTAAACCGATTAAATTTTCAGAGATGTTCCAACACGTTGGAATTCTACTTATTTTCTTTTATGTCAAGCATTTCAATACAAAGATGCATTATGTAGTTTTTTTTTCTCAACATGTTCAAAATATCACTTTATCCTAGTCAATGGGATATTTGTGAAATTTTTTAGATATTTTAAGAGTTTTTAATGATGCTACTTTAGTTTTTAGCGGTGTTTATTATCCTACAGCACATTTATTTCTTCTTGAGAGTTTGAATATTGTTGGCACTCTCGATAACATGTTGACAGTGACGACCCTAATGATATTGTTTTGCTCGAAGCCATTACTGCTATGAAGGTAAAATTGTTGAATTATTTTAGAGAAATTCCTTTACTTTATCTTATTGCTGCTGTTTTTGATCCTAGATTTAAATTAGAAGGTTTGAATGGTGTTTTACAAGCTTACTATGGTTATTTAGGATATTAGATGATGTTGATATTACGAGCATAATGACAAAATTAAGAAGTGATTTAATTATTTTATTTAATGATTATATTGTAAGATATAACTTAGGAACATTAGGTCAATCTAGTAGTAGCGAACCGGTAATTCAAACAAGACTTAGCGCAGGGGATCGTTGGTTATTGCAACGAAATAAAAAATCTAGGGATACGACAACAACTATAACCCTGAATTAGATAATTATTTATCTACAAATTTTGAGTTTTCTAATGAAAGTTTATGCAGTAAAAATTTTAAAATCCTTGAATGGTGGAACCGGCATCAAAATATATATCATGTTTTATCTATTATTGCTAAGAGATCTTGGCAGCACCTATTTCCACCGTTGCGGTTGAGCAAGCCTTCAGCTTGGGAGGTAATATATTGGAAGCTTTGCGATCTTCATTACATCCAAGCACTCTAGAAGCAATAGCTTGTGTGGATGATTGGACTCGAGCTGATCTGAGACAATAAGAAGATGCCCCCGATGATTTTGAAGATTTGTTCGATAATGCTTCTGCAACAAGTGCAAGCGGAACCGGAGTCGAAGGATCAACTGATAATGATGATTGATAATTGTAAAATTGTAATTTACAAAGGGGATATGTCTTAAACTTGTAATGGAACTACGTGAGTGTGGGAACACAGAAACTGGGCGACGCATGCTGTCCCGGGCTCGCGGCCCGGTCGGAGTACGAAATAGCCACGGGGGACTAAATCGAGAATAATGGAGTCGCCACCCCGGTGTGAACCGGGACAAAGATTTAAGGCCGTACTCACCCCTCGCAAGGGAAGACCTCAAACCGTGGGTTCGGAAAGGTCCCTTACTTATGTCACTTGTAATGAAAGGATTTATATAATAATTTAATCAGGCTTAAGTAACACTTACTTCTAAGAATATCATGCTTCTAAATCCACATACATACATCAACAAGTTCATCTAAATTTATATGTAACACATATTCGAATTTGCATACAGCCTATTTGCATGTAATCTATGTCTCAATTTGCATACATAAGGATTATCATACGGCAATCATACAAGTTAATGAACGCATTGGTGGACACATAAACACAAACAAATAGCATTCTTACTAGCATGCATATTAAGGAAAGATATTTAAGCGCATAACAGAAATAGACAACTAGAGAGGTTATACCAATGCATAACGTAAAAAAGGGGTAACTATGTGCTAAGATGGACATGTCGTAATGTGATGCAAGAGGATCTGTTTACCGTGGGCGTTCGTACAGCGTTCTTATACGCATTCGAACGGTAAACAGAAGGTTCTCGTTCGAGTAGCATTCGTATAAGCGTTCGAATGGTAAACAGAAGGTTCTCGTTCGAGTAGCATTCGTATAAGCGTTCGAATGGTAAAGGGCTTTAAACCCTCCCCCTAGGGGATCTTTCATTCCACTTGCTAAGCCCATGCGCTCGATCACATCATGCATGCAAACATAAAGACAATCATATCAAACCAAGTATGCCCGATTGAACACATTTTACATCCAACCGAACACACATCAACCGGCACGGCAAAGCATCGTGGTAAAGGGCTTTAACCCCTCCCCATAGGGGATCTTTCATTCCACTTACTAAGCCCATGCGCTCGATTGAATCATGCATGTCAAGAATTAAAAGCGATAACATCAAACTTGGTGTATCCGATTGAACGTATCTTGCATTCAACCGAACACACATCAACCGGCGCGGCAAAGCATCGTGGTAAAGGGCTTTAACCCCTCCCCATAAGGGATCTTTCATTCCACTTACTAAGCCCATGCGCTTGATTGAACCATGCATAAAAAGATAAAGACAATCATATCAAACTAAGTATGCCCGATTGAACACATCTTACATCCAATCGAACACACATCAACCGGCGCGACAAAGCATCGTGGTAAAGGGCTTTAACCCCTCCCCATATGGGATCTTTCATTCCACTTACTAAGCCCAAGCGCTCGATTGAATCATGCATAAATAAGCAACATACAGAATTCAAGTGACGAAAAATAAATAAACCGAAGCAACACAAAACAAAAGAGGGTGCCTTTTACTCAAGCGGTACGTGGAGTTGTGTCCCGAGTACAGATCATATTACCGTCCATTCGGAATCGGCTATGAAATTTATGTCCGGGTTTCCATCCGATATACCGCGAGAGTTGACACATCTCTCATTTTATTCCACACAGCCACAACATACAACATCTCATAATTCATGCATATTTATCTACTCAAGGGCCACAACATGCATTTCAACATGACATCATGCAAGTAATATTTAATAAATAATACAAAAAAACGAGTGTGGAAGATACCCTCAGGTCTAACCTTTTTGCCAACTTTCAGGCTGCGTTTCACGGACGTCAGAAGGGTACAGCTCACGAACTTCTCCGGTTCACTGGTTTAGCGTCCTAGCTCACTGCTTTGATGTTTTGCTTGCTGTTTGGACTCCGCTCTTGCTTACTGTTCGGCCTCTGTTTTGCTGCTCACTGTTCAGGTCACCTGTTTTGACGTTTCAATCATCATCAACTGACTGTTCTGAGTTTTTGTGTGGGTTCTTAGTGCAGTCTTGTGTGGTTATTTAAGGATTATGAATGCATTTTTTATATTACTGTTTTTAAGTTTTTTAGGGACTGTATGGGGCTGTGATTTTCGGTACTTGGTGGACGTTTTGGGGCTATATTTTTCGGTGATCTAAGGGGTTATTGTAGGGGTTGGTGCTCAGAGCGCCAATTCCCGGTTGTATTTTTGTTAAATACTTCTGTAAAACGTTATTATCAGTAATAATATATGCAGTTTCTATAATATAATCTAATCTTTTATATGGTAAAGACGTAATGACCTTAGAATGATTAGTCATGATACAGTTGCAAAAGCGTCGCAACGGACATTGAGTAGTATCATGACGTTGTCATTCTCAGACAGTTCCTGGTCAAGGTTTACACTACTTGGTCAGTATAGTAAACCCGTTGAGACCGGTACATGTCGTATACTGGAATATATGATTCCAATGGTTTCTCAATGAACCATAGTCTTGGAGACTAGTATAGACGTGTAGGTGTTTATAGCGGATAAACACTGAACGACTCACCGAAGATTCTTAATGGATGGTACACCAGCGTCAATAAGAATCTTCTTGGGTTGAGTAGCACTTGTGATTCTTAGACTTGAGATGCCATTGTGGGCACATGAGACATCTTCTACACTTAGACGGCAGTCACGTCACCGATCTATTTAGATCAGACCTCCGCCTGTTCGTTGGGTGTAGATAGATCCTCAGGGTGTCCTATGTGTATCAAGATAGGATCCGTCAGTTCTGTGTACCAGAGCATAGGTAGTCCATATGATTAGCAATCAGATAAAACCATGGGCCCGTGGTAAGTTTAGAAGTTAGTTCTAAACATTCTTTTTGAGATTGCTAATAGAATAGTCGACTGGATAGTCCCGATAGAGATTTGACGTTTACATCTATATCTCTGGGATTTATCCGGATACCTGTGACGGAGGAATTATACATTTGCGATGACCTCGACCTGTATGGTTCAGCGAGATTATCCGTGATCGTCATAATCTACGGGTGGATAGATTATGGACATGAAATTTGATTTCGTGACGGATATACCTGAACCTAGAGAGTCTCAATAATGAAACATACTCGTAGAGCACTAGAGCAACATAAATAAATAATATTGATTATTTATAAAGTCGTTTAAAGGTTAAACGCAAGATACGTGCAAAAGACTGGATAGTCATTTACGTAATTATTGTGTATTTACATTTAATACTTGATTAATTTAAATACACATTAATTAATAGTCAAAATGAGATATTTGACTTATTTCCTAAATGAATATATGTTTTTAATATTTAATGTAAATATTATACATATATTTAATATATTTGTATTTGATTAATTAATTAATTATTTAATTGTTAAATGATTAAATTAATTAAAATATAAATATCTTAGTTAGGATATTTAAAGTAAATGACTTTAGTTGCCATATTTGACTTAAATAAATATCTAATAAAGGTTATAAAAGATATTTATGCAAGTTGTATTAATAATAATGCAAATGAAATTGAAATTACAATTTGTTGAATTTGGTGTGCAAATTTCGGCCAAGGTGTAATGTTGCACATATAAATTGTTTTTTTTCATTTTTCATTTCACTAACCTAATACACATTACACAAAAGGAAAACTCCATTGAAGAAAGCTTAAAGAACTTGAGAAAAGAAAGAAAAATCCAAGAAAGCTTGATTTTAGTAAGTTTTCTCCAACTTACTATTAGTAGGAATTGTTCCTTAGGATCTAGGCTTCATATTTGATATCCTAAGTTATTTCTTTCTTTGTTCTTTGTGGTTTTTGTTGATGGAAAACTTTGGTGGAATTGTAAAGCATGTATGATGAAGAAAGGATATGACTATTGTAGTTATATGTAATCTTTTAAGGTTTATGAAACCATGTTGCTATTCTAGAGTTGTTGACCCACTCTTAAATGACCTAGATTTGATCTTGAGTTGTTTCATTGTGTTGAGACTTGAATTGGATGTAAGAATGATGATTGAAGTAATTGATTTGGTGTATTAGTCCAATTTGTCCAATTTGTTGAAATTGGAAAATTAGGGTTTATAACCAATTCCGAATTTGGGGGTTTTGAGATATGTTGAGCATTTGGGTGTGTATATGATGCATGCAAAGTTTCATGTTGATTGGATTTCATTTAGATGAGTTTTGAACATGAAATGACCAAATGGTCATTAATGCCCCCCAAATGAGGCTCACGGCATTTGGATGCCATTTGGGGATTTTGTATCTTTTGGTGTTTTGATGTTTTGAACATGCTAAGTTCATCTTAGAAATGATTTAGAATCATTCAAAATTGATTGGATCAATTTCGGACTAAAATGGACAAAATACCATATAAGGGTAATTTGGTAATTTCACTTGAATTTGATTCATTTGAAATTTTATTTCATTATTTGATTATTGGGTAATTAAATAAATGTGTTTATTTATTTAATCCAAGAAAAAGTTTTGAAATCTGAAAATCGGATTTTCACCGCTTCCGCTGCGTTACCGGATTCACCCCCTAAATAACCCCTTCAAAATGGTATCAGAGCGAGTCTGATTCTAGGCCACCTAATATGATTAGCCTTCATTGAATCAATGTTTAATCATGTTTTCTTGACTTTATGCATGCTTATTAGGAACTAATTTGATTAGATTTAGGGTGTATGACACTTAGCGGAAAATCCCTAATAATAAGGTTTTAATGTAATTATGTATTTGATGCATGTTATATGGTCCGTCTTGTCAATACGGTTTATGAATACTTCTTTGTGACTACATCCGAGACCGTGCCTCTGCTGTGAGGGTGTAGCCGATAAAGATTTATTTATACCGGATGTATATTAGATACTAGATAAATTCAAGCGAAAGCGGAATTCTGAACGTGCCCTAGCTGTCAGGATTACGTAAGTAACTTGAGTTTATCATTGGCGAGTTTAACCTTGGTACGTCTCCTTGTGGGCCTGCCTTCGCAGCGACAACGAGAAACGGCCAGGACCGGGTACTTAGGAGTCATTAGTGAATGATTGACAAATGAGTTGTCTACCTGATGAATATACGTAGGCGAGACCGTGCCTCTGCTGTGAGCTGAAATATTCACGGGATCCACTTTTCACTATTTATATTTAATTTAATTATTAAATATTTGTATTCTGTTTTGGGATTACAGTATTGCATGATTTAGTGGGAGGGGCATATTAGATTAAAAATCCATGATCTAGTTTATGCTTTTGATATTATATGAAACTGCTTAATTTCTGCTAACCGTTTTTCGTGATCTATATGATAGATTTGCGATGGCGGGTCAATCCACAAACCAGTTTGCACGTATGTTAGATGCGAACAAACTAAAAGGCGCTGAGAACTTTACAGACTGGGAATTGGATTTGAGGATTGTCCTCGATTCCGAAAAGTTGGGTTATGTTCTTGAGGGTCCTTTACCCCTTGCAGTGGGGGAGGATGCTTCAGAGGAGGAACGCCAAGTTTTTGAAGCTTGGAAGAATGATGATTTAAGAGTTAAATCATACATCCTTAGTTCGCTCTCTCCGAAACTCAAGCAACAATACTATGGAACATCAGATTCCTATAGTATGATAACGCGATTAAGACAATCGTTCGAGAACCAAGAACAAGTGATTGTTCATAAAGTCGCCATGGAACTGTTCCATGCGCGTCTGGATGAGGGGCAAAGTGTTAGCCCGCATGTTCTTCAAATGATCGATTTGATCGATCAATTGAGGCAACATAATCTCATCCTGAATGACATTCTCGGGAGGAGTGTCATTCTGGGTTCTCTGCCAGCTTCATTCCGACAGTTTGTGATGTACTTCAACATGCACGGGACCGTCTGCACCTACCATGAGCTGCATAGGATGTTGCTCACGGCAGAAGAGGACCTTAGGAAGGGATTACCACTCGCCCTCCTAGATCTACTTCTCTTTCTCTCTGCTTCTTCCCAAGGAATGTCCAAGGGAAAGAACAAGAAAGGGAAGAAGAAAAGAGGGCAGTTGGTCCTCAACAGCAGCCGAAGATAGCCAAGCCCAAAGGGCTTCTGAAGACAAATGCCACCACTGCGGCAAGGTCGGGCACTGGAAGAGAAACTGTCCATATTACATTGCTCAGATCAGGAGAGACAGAGCATCTACATCAGGTACTTTTATTTTTCCAGTTATTGATTTATCTTTGGCTTGTGAAGCCGTTACATCCAGCTGGATTTTAGATTCTGCTTGTCCCATTCACATTTGCAATTCGTTGCAGGTGCTGAAGGAAAGTAGGAGGCTGAAGCCAGGGGTGATGCAGTTGCGATTCGGGAGTGGAGACTCTTTGGATGCAGTTGCAGTGGGAGTATGCGAGATCTCATTGCCGAATGGGACACTTTTGTTACATGACTGTCATTTTGTACCGGGATGTGTCGCTAATATTATATCACTTTTTGTATTGGATACAGACGGCTTTTGTATGATATTAAGAATAGTTCTTTGTATTTATATGATAGTAATAATATTCAGATCCTTAGTTGTCCAAACCAGCATGGTCATTATACATTGCAAACTTCAAAAGATATATTAAATACTGGAGTTAATAAACGTAGATTACCTGTAATTAATAACACTGAACTTTGGCATATGAGACTTGGTCACATGGCGTTAAACGCCTTACCCAATTGGTTAGGAATGGTTTGATATCAGATCTTACCATTGAATCCTATCCAACTTGTGAATCTTGTATTCATGGTAAAATGACCAAGGCCCCATTTTCTGGTGTTGGACACCGTGCCACTAATTTACTGGAACTCGTACATTCTGATGTATGTGGTCCACTAAGTCAAACTGCTCACAGTGGTTATTCGTACTTCGTTACCTTTACCGATGATTTATCATGGTACGGTTATGTGTATTTGATGCGACATAAATCAGAAACCTTTGAAAAGTTCAAAGAGTTCCGAAATGAAGTAGAAAAACAGACTGGGAAATATATTAAATGCCTTCGATCAGATCGAGGCGGCGAATATATGAGTGGTGAGTTCATGGATTATATGAAGGAGAATGGGATTCTCGCTCAATATACTCCTCCAGGTACACCACAGCACAATGGTGTATCTGAAAGGAGAAATCGGACTTTATTGGATATGGTCCGATCGATGTTGAGTTTCACAGATTTGCCCTATTACTTATGGGGTTACTGTCTCTTAACAGCCGCACATCTTTTGAATAAGATTCCTTCAAAGGCTGTTCCTACGACACCGTATCAGATATGGTTCGGTAGGAGACCGAATCTTAATTATATTAAGGTTTGGGGTTGTCCTGCCTATGTCAGGGTAACTCAGCAAAGTAAGCTTTCGCCTCGAGGGCAAAAGTTTAGGTTTGTTGGATATCCCTCAAATACGAGGGGATATCTGTTCTATGATACCGAGCATCGAAATGTCTTCGTAGCTCGCTTCTTCGCAAAATTTCTAGAAGTAGAATTTTTGTCAGAAGGTGGGATCATAGAAGGGTTGAACTTGATGAAGTCCAACCTGAAAACAACGAACCAACGGAGGAACCTGAAGTTCAAGTAGATGAAGGACCTTCAACACACACACTCCGTAGGTCGGAAAGGGTATCTAGAACCTCCTGAACGCTTGTATTTGATACAAGAAAAGAGTCTGGATGTTCTCTTAGTTGAAGAGACCGATCCTTTCACCTATAGAGAATCGATGTTGGACATCGACTCCGTGAAATGGCAAAGTGCCATGAAATCCGAGATAGATTCAATGCATGAAAATCAAGTTTGGGACTTGATTCCGCTTCCCGAAGGAATTGTTCCTATCGGTTGTAAATGGGTTTACAAAAGGAAGCGCGGGCCTGACGGTAAGGTTGAAACTTACAAGGCCCGACTGGTAGCAAAAGGTTACACGCAGCGACCTGGCGTCGACTACGATGAAACTTTTTCGCCGGTGGCAATGCTTAAGTCTATCCGGATTTTTCTTTCTATAGCTGCGTATCATGACTACGAGATTTGGCAAATGGATGTCAAAACGGCTTTTCTAAATGGATTTCTTGATGAAGAAATCTATATGGAACAGCCGGAAGGTTTCACATCCAGCGAAACCTCGGGTATGGTATGTAAGCTTAAGAAGTCCATTTATGGACTTAAACAAGCTTCACGAAGTTGGAATCTTCGTTTTGACGAGATTATCAGATCGTCTGGTTTTCTCAAGAATTCGGAAGAATCCTGTGTGTATCAGAAGGCCAGTGGGAGCATGGTCGTATTTTTAGTCCTGTATGTTGATGACATCCTAATCATTGGGAATGATTTAGGTATGTTACAAAGCGTTAAAGCATATCTCTGTAAGAATTTCTCCATGAAGGACCTGGGAGAAGCTTCCTATGTTTTAGGGATAAAACTCTATCGAGATAGACAAAGGAGGCTGATTGGGTTATCCCAATCAACGTACGTAGATAAGATCTTGGAACGGTATAGCTTTGGTAACTGTAAGACAACAAACATACCGTTCAGACATGGGATTCATCTTTCCAAGAAGATGTGTCCACAAACAGAAGATGAGAAGGTTAGAATGTCTAACCAACCTTATGCTTCGTGTTTGGGTAACATAATGTATGCCATGTTATGTACGAGGCCTGATGTCAGTTTCGCTGTTAGCGTAACTAGTCGATATCAGTCCAATCCAGGTAATGACCATTGGATGGCCATAAACATATCCTAAAGTATCTTAAAGGTACTAAGGATAAGTTGATAATATATGGAGGAAACGAACTGCAGGTTAATGGGTATACAGACTCTGATTTCCAATCGGATCCCGATGATAGAAAGTCTACATCTGGATTTGTCTTTACCCTTAACGGAGGTGCAGTTTGTTGGAAGAGTTCCAAACAGGGATCGACAGCTGATTCCACCACTGAGGCGGAATATATTGCAGCTTCTGAAGCCGCAAAAGAGGCTGTGTGGATAAAGAACTTTATCACAGAATTGGGAGTTGTCCCAAGTATCGAGAATGCGATTCCGTTATACTGTGATAATACTGGAGCCATTGCGCAAGCAAAGGAACCGAGGGCGCATCAGAAGTCGAAGCATGTGGAACGCAAGTACCACATCATTCGAGAGATCGTGTCGCGAGGGGATATTGTCGTGTGCAAGGTACCGAGTGAAGACAACGTAGCAGACCCGCTGACGAAGGCCATACCTCCGAAGTTGTTGATAAACACGTGGAGTCGATGGGTATTAGATACAATCGATATTGGCACTAGAGCAAGTGGGAGATTTTGTAGGGGTTGGTGCTCAGAGCGCCAATTCCCGGTTGTATTTTGTTAAATACTTCTGTAAAACGTTATTATCAGTAATAATATATGCAGTTTCTATAATATAATCTAATCTTTTATATGGTAAAGACGTAATGACCTTAGAATGATTAGTCATGGTACAGTTGCAAAAGCGTCGCAACGGACATTGAGTAGTATCATGACGTTGTCATTCTCAGACAGTTCCTGGTCAAGGTTTACACTACTTGGTCAGTATAGTAAACCCGTTGAGACCGGTACATGTCGTATACTGGAATATATGATTCCAATGGTTTCTCAATGAACCATTAGTCCGGAGACTAGTATAGACGTGTAGGTGTTTATAGTGCGGATAAACACTGAACGACTCACCGAAGATTCTTAATGGATGGTACACCAGCGTCAATAAGAATCTTCTTGGGTTGAGTAGCACTTGTGATTCTTAGACTTGAGATGCCATTGTGGGCACATGAGACATCTTCTACACTTAGACGGCAGTCACGTCACCGATCTATTTAGATCAGACCTCCGCCTGTTCGTTGGGTGTAGATAGATCCTCAGGGTGTCCTATGTGTATCAAGATAGGATCCGTCCAGTTCTGTGTACCAGAGCATAGGTAGTCCATATGATTAGCAATCAGATAAAACCATGGGCCCGTGGTAAGTTTAGAAGTTAGTTCTAAACATTCTTTTTGAGATTGCTAATAGAATAGTCGACTGGATAGTCCCGATAGAGATTTGACGTTTACATCTATATCTCTGGGATTTATCCGGATACCTGTGACGGAGGAATTATACATTTGCGATGACCTCGACCTGTATGGTTCAGCGAGATTATCCGTGATCGTCATAATCTACGGGTGGATAGATTATGGACATGAAATTTGATTTCGTGACGGATATACCTGAACCTAGAGAGTCTCAATAATGAAACATACTCGTAGAGCACTAGAGCAACATAAATAAATAATATTGATTATTTATAAAGTCGTTTAAAGGTTAAACGGAAGATACGTGCAAAAGGGACTGGATAGTCATTTACGTAATTATTGTGTATTTACATTTAATACTTGATTAATTTAAATACACATTAATTAATAGTCAAAATGAGATATTTGACTTATTTCCTAAATGAATATATGTTTTTAATATTTAATGTAAATATTATACATATATTTAATATATTTGTATTTGATTAATTAATTATTATTTAATTGTTAAATGATTAAATTAATTAAAATATAAATATCTTAAGTTAGGATATTTAAAGTAAATGACTTTAGTTGCCATATTTGACTTAAATAAATATCTAATAAAGGTTATAAAAGATATTTATGCAAGTTGTATTAATAATATGCAAATGAAATTGAAATTACAATTTGTTGAATTTGGTGTGCAAATTTCGGCCAAGGTGTAAATGTTGCACATATAAATTGTTTTTTCATTTTTCATTTCACTAACCTAATACACATTACACAAAAGGAAAACTCCATTGAAGAAAGCTTAAAGAACTTTGAGAAAGAAAGAAAAATCCAAGAAAGCTTGATTTTAGTAAGTTTTCTCCAACTTACTATTAGTAGGGAAATTGTTCCTTAGGATCTAGGCTTTCATATTTGATATCCTAAGGTTATTTCTTTCTTTGTTCTTTGTGGTTTTTGTTGATGGAAAACTTGGTGGAATGTAAAGCATGTATGATGAAGAAAGGATATGACTATTGTAGTTATATGTAATCTTTTAAGGTTTATGAAACCATGTTGCTATTCTAGAGTTTTTGACCCACTCTTAAATGACCTAGATTTGATCTTGAGTTGTTTCATTGTGTTGAGACTTGAATTGGATGTAAGAATGATGATTGAAGTAATTGATTTGGTGTATTAAGTCCAATTTGTCCAATTTGTTGAAATTGAGAAATTAGGGTTTATAACCAATTCCGAATTTGGGGGTTTTGAGATATGTTGAGCATTTGGGTTGTATATGATGCATGCAAAGTTTCATGTTGATTGGATTTCATTTAGATGAGTTTTGAGACATGAAATGACCAAATGGTCATTAAGCCCTCCAAATGAGGCTCACGGCATTTGGATGCCAATTTGGGGATTTTGTATCTTTTGGTGTTTTGATGTTTTGAACATGCTAAGTTCATCTTAGAAATGAGTTAAGAATCATTCAAAATTGATTGGATCAATTTCGGACTAAAATGGACAAAATACCATATAAGGGTAATTTGGTAATTTCACTTGAATTTGATTCATTTGAAATTTTATTTCATTATTTGATTATTGGGTAATTAAATAAATGTGTTTATTTATTTAATCCAAGAAAAAGTTTTGAATCTGAAAATCGGATTTTCACCGCTTCCGCTGCTTACCGCTTCCCTTACCGGCTTCACCCCCTAAATAACCCCTTCATTAAAAGGAAGTTAATATATTTGATTTATCTTCATTAGGTATGATTATATTTTGTTTTTTATTTAATTGGTAAATGGTTTAAATATTTTATTTAATATTTAATGTTTAATTTAATTAAATTGGGATGTGTTTTATGGGCTTTGGGGAGCTAATTGGGCTGGGGTGCGAGGTAGCAGCAAAACCAGAAACACCGACGCCGTTCGAACGCCAATTCGAACGCCACACGAACGTCCGCAATCTGCCTGACGTTCGAACGAAGTAACGAACGCAGCACTAACGAAGACAGTGAACTTGTGAGATGAATTTGATGACGTACTTATTCTGAATTTCCCCTTCCGACCTCCGTTTCCCGCAATATCCTTAGCTAAAAAGGTAGTGCCTCCAACTGAGACTCATCATCGGGTTTCACATGCAAAAATGCAATGCCTACAGTGAGCTTTGATTCCTCTCACCCTTGGAGGATACGTAGGCAACTCAAATTTTTAAAAATTGAAGCTTTGATTCCTCTCACCCTGCAATGCCGACATGATATGGGCCTCGCCCCTTTGGGACTCATCCCCAAAGACTGAAATTGCGTCGACGCTGCTTGGCTCATTTCTGCCGCTTTCTCCTTTCTTCGAACCTGCGAACACAAAAAAAACAAACACGAAGAGAATGCAATGTTACGTGTATGCATGATGATTTTCTGATTCTGTTGGGTTAGGTCTTCTGCCAATTCCGTAGTGACTGCTCGGTCTTCTCTCCCTCAGGCAAAGTATTGCTTTAATCTGTCTACGTTGATCGGCTCGGTGAACTCGTTCCCTCCAAATCTGATAGCTTCACTGCTCCATTTCCCATTACCTTCTGCACTATGTAAGGTCCTTCCCAGTTAGGTCTGAATTTTCCTCTTGGATCTGTCGTCGACGGCCTCGACTGCTTAAGTACCATATCACCCTTTCTGATCTTGGTGGGACGTACTTTCTTGTTGAATGCCCGGGCTAGTCTCTTCTGATACAACTGCATGTGATACAAAGACTTCGTTCTCTTCTCATCCAATAGTGCTAACTGATCAAACTCTGTGCGGCCAAATCCTGTTCCGGTAATTCTGCCTCTGTTAATACCCTCATAGACTGTATCTCCACTTCTACCGGCAATACTGCTTCCATTCCATAGACCAAAGAGTAAGGTGTGGCCCATGTTGCTGTCCTTACTGATGTTCTGTACCCCCACAGAGCATATGGTAGTTTCTCGGCCCAATCTCTGCAATTTTCTGTCATCTTGGCTAAAATCGTCTTTATAGTCTTGTTGGCTGCCTCAACTGCCCCATTTGCCTGCGGCCTGTACGGTGATGACTTGTGGTGGCCTATCCCGTACCTCTGTAACATTGCCTTCGTCTCTCCTTGAAACTGGACCCCGTTGTCTGTCACTACATGATGCAGCATACCATACCGACAAATGAGGTTCCGAGCTATAAACTTTGCCATCTGCTTTGCTGTAACATTACGGAATGATTCGGCTTCCACCCACTTCGAGAAGTAATCTACTGCCACTATATGAAGCGATGCCCATTTGACGCATTCGGCCGAATTCTCCAATCATATCAATTCCCCATGCTGAGAAAGGCCACGGCTCTGACAGCCCGTGTAACTCTGTGTGCGGTAAGTGATTCAAATTACCATGTGCTTGATAGTCATGACAGTACTTCACCATCTTCGCGCAATCTGTTTCCATGGTTGACCAATAAAAACCTTGTCTCACTATCTTGCGGGACAGATTCAACCCGTTCATGTGCGGACCACATACCCCGGCGTGTATTTCTTCCATTACATGCTGAGCTTCTTCTTTTCTCAAACACTTCAACTGGATACCGTTTGTCTGCCTCTTGTACAGTTCCCCTTTCAGAATCACATACTGAGAAGCCAACTTTTGAATGGCTATTATGTCTTTTCTGTCTGCCCCTTCCGGGAGTTCACCATGTTCCAGATACCTCTGAATGTCATAATACCAAGGTTTACCGTCGTCGACCTCAACTCCCAGAATTCTTTCTATCTCATAAATAGGTCTGCTCGCTGTTGTCAGTATCAACGGTCTCATCACTAACTTTTCTGGATTTTCCCAAGTTGCTGCAAGTGTAGCCAATGCATCTGCCATCTGATTCTCTTCTCTCGGTAAATGCTGAAACTTACACTCGGGGATACCTGTGCCAACTTTCTGAGGTGAAAAAGGTAAGGTTTCAACCGTTCTTCTTTCAATTCCCATTCTCCTCGCATGTGTTGGACTACCAACATAGAATCTCCGTAGACTTCCACACTACCGGCCTTCAAGGCTATCAATGCTGTCAAACCAAAAGCACATGCTTCATACTCGGCCATGTTATTAGTCACTCTCTGATGTCAACCTCTTGGCCAAAGGCAAAGTCTCCCATTCGGGGGTCACTATCACGATTCCAATTCCAGCTCCCTTGTAATTCACTGCTCCGTTGAAATACATCTTCCATCTCTGAACTGTTATTGCTTGGATCTCCTCATCTGGAAATTCAAACTTATACTGATCCCCCTCAACAGGTTGCATTACCAGAAACTCTGCTACCCGCCGCCCTTTGATCACTTTGGAGGTGAGATATTCAATGTCAAACTCTGTCAGCAATACCACCATCTGCCCAACTTTCCCACTAGCGAAGGCACCGAATGAAGATATTTCAGAGGATTTTCTTTGGCCACTATCTGGATTCTTGTATGACTGGAAATAATGCCGCAATTTTCTGGAAGCCCATACCACTGCAAGACAGATCTTCTCAACTTCTTGATACCGAGCCTCATACGGGAGCATCTTCTTACTCAGATAGTAAAATGCATGTTCTACCCCTGTCTCATCTGTCTGTACCATCATTGCCCCTAGTGCTTCTAATTCTATAGCCAAATACAATACCAAAGGTCTGCCCGGTCTCGGAGGTTTCAATACAGGAGGCTTTACCAATTACTCTCTGATCATGTCGAAGGCTGTCTGACACTGTTCATTCCATCTCACTGGCTGATCTTTTCTCAACAGTTTGAAGATAGGCTCACATACTGATGTCAATTTGGCAATGAACCGACTGATATACTGAATCTTTCCCCCAGAATGCTCTGACTTCTTTTTCTGTCTTTGGTGCAGGCATTTCTGTGATTGCCTTGATCTTCTCGGAGTCTACCTCTATTCCGCCCATTCCTACTGTATGACCAAGCAATTTTCCTGATGTCACCCCAAACACACATTTCTTGGGATTAAGCTGCAGGTTATATCTGTCAATTCTCTGAAGGAACCTTTCCAGTGCTTTAATATGCCCAACTCTTGTCTCTGATTTTACCATCATGGCATCCACATACACCTCAATCTCTTTGTGCATCAAGTCATGGAAAAGTGTAGTGGCCATCCGCTGATAAGTAGCTCCCGCATTCTTAAGTCCAAACGGCATAACCTTATAACAATAAGTACCCCACTCAGTAACAAATGCAGTCTTGTGTTTATCTTCCTCAGCCATGAGAACCTGATTGTAACCTGAAAATCCATCTGCAAATGAATACATAGCAGATAAAGCCGCACTATCAACCAGAACATCTATATGCGGCAGAGGAAAATCATCTTTCGGACAAGCGTTGTTGAGATCTCTGTAGTCTACACACATTCTGACCTTCCCATCTTTCTTTGGTACCGGCACTATATTAGCCAACCATTCTGGATATTTTACTACTTCCAGGAACCCCACATCTATCTGTTTCTTAACTTCCTCTCTGACTTTCTCAGCCCATTCTGGTCTCATCCGTCGGAGTTTCTGTTTTACTGGCCTCATATTCGGATAAGTTGGTATTGTGTGCTGGGCAATGTTTCTGTCTACTCCAGGCATGTCCTCATAGGACCAAGCAAATACTTTGGCGTATCTGACCAACACTTCTTCTAGTTTCTCCCTCTCTTCAGAGGTGACTTCACTTGCAATCAGAACTTCCTTGGGGTTCTCAAGTGTACCTAAGTTAAATGCAGTAGTTCTGCTGGCCGAACTGATATCAAATATGCTTGATTCATGCAGAGTAAATGGAAATGACTCAGGCAAGTAATCAAAAGAAATGTCTTTATTATTGGATAATGCGGAAGTACATTCAAACAAATCAGGAAGGTAAATGTCTTCATCATCTATAGACACTTCTTCCCTCTGCAATCAGGTCTTCCTCAGGCTTTTCATCCTCTCCCAGAGTCAGGCTCTCCAACTTCATCAACTCTTCTTCCCAATTCTCTGCTTCCACAGCTTCTTTAATCAGCGGTTTCTCACCCAACAAATCCCGGAAGATCTCAAATCCAGGTACCACAATCCCATTAACTTCCACAGGTTCTGGCTCCCCTTGATATCCTGAAGCTCTCACAAAACATTCCATCAGTTTCAGGCCCTTTTTCTTGACCTTTGGCTTTTCTTCATCAGACTTATACCCCAAACCTTTCCGAGTGGTCTGTCCTCTGAAATCTGGCAACTTTGAACCTTCACCCGGTTCAAACTTCATTTTTCTCATGATCCTAGCCACCCTAGGATCCACCCATTCCTCAAAAGTAGCTGACACCTGAAACCTTGTGAAAGGTTGTATCTCCAAGGCAGCCACGGCATTATCTACCTCAGCCCGGATAGTAACAACTTCTCCCTCATACGGGAACTTGATCATCTGATGCAAAGTGGAAGGCACGCCCCCAAGTTTGTGAAACCAAGGCCTTCCCACAATAAGGCAAAAGTGGCTGGGATGTCCAGCACTGTAAACTCGACTTCATCTTCAATAGGGCCTACCTTGACCATAGCCACAAAGGTACCCTCAACTCCCACTTTTTTACTGTCATCATAAGCCTTAATAGTCATACTGGAGGGGTCCAAGTCTGTTGCTTTCATACCCAATCTTGCAGAATTTTCAACGGGCACACATTGATGGACGAACCGTCATCCACCATCACACATGAAGTTTTCTTGCCTCTCACTTCGGCCCTGATAAATAGAGGCCCATTATGATTTCTCCCTTCCCCGGCGGGAGTTCATCCTCAGAAAAAGATATCTGCAAAGCTTCTTTCTGAACTGACCCAACAAACATTGCAGGGTTGGCGTCTTCCGGTACCACAATTTTGCTCAAGGCCTCAAATAGCCTGCCTATGCTCTCGAGAAGCACATAACAGTTCCCAGATACTCACTTGTGCTCTAGTCTTCCTCAATTGCCTCAGCACTATATCCCCCTCAGTATTTTCTTCTGCAGCCTCAACCACTTCTCTACATCTGTCAAAACTTCCTTACCCTTCTCCGCCATATCATTGTAAAAACGACCACTGCGTGTCATTCCCCTCACTTCTTCCTCGTCACTGCTAGAGAAATCAAGCCAAAAGTTTTTCCCCTGCTCAGTCTCATCTTCACTAGTACTATCCCAGATTCCAAGGCAAAAGGCTTGAGAGTGGAAGGATTTTAGGACAAGGTCTTCTGGGAGGCCAGAATTGATCATATAGGCTGGTGGCGGTACGGCGCGGTAATTGGGTAAGGGGTTTCTGTGTGTGTCAGGCTGTTCTGTTTCTGGGTCAGGTATTTTCTTTGAGTCTATCAGGTCTTGGATTTCATGGCCGAGTCGGGCGCAATTGTCAGTGTCATGGCCCTTTTGTTGGTGAAAGTGACACTAAAGGTTTAGGTTATAATGTGATGGTAGGGGATTGGGTAATGGTTTGGCTTCTAAGGGTTTTAAGAGCCCTTACCTCTTCAGTTTCTCTAGCACCTTGGACAGGGGCCTTCCCAAGTTAGAAAATTGTCGGTTCCGGATAGCGGCAATCTCAGCAGAAACGGGCTTTGCTCCCGATGTTCCCCCAATGGGCCTCCTGTTCAGACCATAGAATTTTCTATTCTCGGCCTCTTCTTCCTCAATATCCATGACAGTTTCCCTCAACTGCCGAAAGTCTGCAATCATGGAGGTCATCCTCCTCAACTTGCTGTAAATGGAGGGCTTGGTGCCCTTGATGATCATTTTAATCTGGTCCTTCTCCGAGGGCCTAGTCTGCATTTTCAACAACTGACCCCTCCATCGGTCCACTTACTCCTTAAAACTCTCCTCTGATTTCTGCTTAACATTCTCCAGATCGCGGAGTGACAGATCGATCTCTAGGTCAGTGACATACTGCTTCAGGAAAACATCAGCCAACTCCTCCCTCCAATCTTCTTCACTTTCTTCTCCAAACTGTGGTACCACACCACGGGAGCTCCCTCGAGCGACATTCCAAACAAACATTTTCTGCACTTGGCGCTGAGACAGGCCAACTGAACTCATGACTGATACAAACTGTCGGAGATGCACCCTTGGATCCCCATTCCCGTTAAACTTAGCCATATCAGGCATCTTGAACTGTGTCGGCAACTGTTCCTCGAAAGTCAGTGTGTCATAATCCAGCAGATCGTCATTCTTACCCCTCATCTTGCGGGTAACCGACTCAACCTGATCCCGAAGTTTCTGTAACTCTACCTGAGACCCAGATACTCTGCCTGCCGCATACTCTGCCATATCATCATCAAAAGCGGGGGTATCATCCCCCAATCTGTTCGGAGATTCCTCTTGCCTCACATCCCCAAAATTAACCCCGGCACGAGACCCAGCTATACCAGCCATAGCAGTAGTCAAAGCTTGCAACTGTTCAGTGACCTTGGCGAGACCGTTCTCTAACTGATCCATACGGGACACCTCATTATCGGATTCACTCATACTTGTTCTTTTAGTGAGTCTTGTCCCTTCTCTAACCCAAACAGTATCTATGATGTCTTTTTGAGACATAGATGGTGTTAACATGATATATGTATGTATGAGGTGCATGAGATGCATGTAACATATATAACATACTAAATCAATTATAACTCTCAAACAAATCGGCCCGTTATCATTTTTGAATCTTTCGGGCTAATTGTCAGAGGAGTGAACCCATCCCAGTTTAAATGGCCCAATGAGTTCACATCTCATGACAAAGTGCCCGACTAAATCCAAATGGAAACGTTCCGAACACAATCACAAAGTGGCCCATCAATCGCTTAGAAGCCTTTGGCCAATAGTCATGAAATACGTTCTTGTCCCAGTTTAAATGGCCCAACAAGCCCATATCCCATGACAAATGGTCCAAATGGATCCAAACGACGATGTTCCCAAACAAGCATAGAAGAAAGATGATGCAAACATGACATAATAATTTCTACATAATGGCCTATCAACATTTCAGAAGCTTTTGGCCTAATAGTCATAAGGTGCGAACTTGCCCCAGTTTAAATGGCCCAGCAAGCCCGCATTTCTGACAATAGTCCAACTGCATCCAAATGAGGATGGTCCACAAGAACATATTCAAGGAAATAATTGTTACTTTAGCCAACCCGTCTATGGGTGGGTTAGTAAGAGTATAGACAAAGGCTCTCACCGGCGAAGGATGGCCCACAACTAGGTCTCCCCACTCAAGGGTTCGAGCAACCAAGTGAGCGCACCCTTTTTTATACACTAAGGTACGTGCCAATGAGCTATGGTGTGTGACGGACTGTCAAATGGATTTCCCATTGTAGATTCCCCAGAGGGAAGGTGGAGCGAGGCTCACTTAAATACCCAAGCCTCTTAGGCTTATCGCTTGGTGTCAGGAATAAACAACGAGTCCTCCAAATTAGTCCATCACAATAGGCTACGAGTAGATGGTTATCTAGGTGCCTTCACAGCTTTTCCTTCTAGAAAGGTGGTGAATGAAGGAAGACACCAAACCATTACCTAGCCTCAAAATGCCTTTGATTAAACCCTCACTTATCCACTATAGACACGACGGTCAATTAAAACATAAATCCAAACATCACAAGACAATATTTCGGGGCCGATTCTCTATCCCCAGTGGAGTCGCCAGACTGTGGGAACACAGAAACTGGGCGACGCATGCTGTCCCGGGCTCGCGGCCCGTCGGGAGTACGGAATAGCCACGGGGGACTAAACCGGAGAATAATGGAGTCGCCACCCGGTGTGAACCGGGACAAAGATTTAAGGCCGCACTCACCCCTCGCAAGGGAAGACCTCAAACCATTGGGTTCGGAACGGTCCCTTACTTATGTCACTTGTAATGAAGGATTTATATAATAATTTAATCAGGCTTAAGTAACACTTACTTCTAAGAATATCATGCTTCTAAATCCACATACATACATCAACAAGTTCATCTAAATTTATATGTACACATATTCGAATTTGCATACAGCCTATTTGCATGTAATCTATGTCTCAATTTGCATACATAAGGATTATCATACGGCAATACAAGTTAATGAACGCATTGGTGGACACAGAAACACAAACAAATAGCATTCTTACTAGCATGCATATTAAGAAAGATATTTAAGCGCATAACAGAAATAGACAACTAGAGAGGTTATACCAATGCATAACGTAAAAAAGGGGTACCTATGTGCTAAGATGGACATGTCGTAATGTGATGCAAGAGGATCTGTTTACCGTGGGCGTTCGTGCAGCGTTCGTATAAGCGTTCGAATGGTAAACAGAAGGTTCTCGTTCGAGTAGCGTTCGTAAACGCGTTCGAACGGAAATGAAACAGAATGCTCACGTTCATATGGCATTTGTGAACGCGTTCGAAGAGAAATGAAACAGAATACTCGCGTTCGTATGGCGTTCGTGAACGTGTTCGAACAGAAAGGGGACCTGATGCATGATAAGGCAAAATGCTTGCGTGTTCGAGTTGCGTTCGTAAACGCGTTCGAACGAGAACAGACCTGATGCATGAAATGGGACGCAATATATAAATGGCGAATAGTACAATGCGAGGCGCGGCAAAGTATCGTGGTAAAGGCTTTAACCCCTCCCCCTATGGGATCTTTCATTCCACTTGCTAAGCCCATGCGCTCGATCACATCATGCATGCAAACATAAAGACAATCATATCAAACCAAGTATGCCCGATTGAACACATCTTACATCCAACCGAACACACATCAACCGGCGCGGCAAAGCATCGTGGTAAAGGGCTTTAACCCCTCCCCATAGGGGATCTTTCATTCCACTTACTAAGCCCATGCGCTCGATTGAATCATGCATGTCAGAATTAAAAGCGATAACATCAAACTTGGTGTGTCCGATTGAACGTATCTTGCATTCAACCGAACACACATCAACCGGCGCGGTAAAGCATCGTGGTAAAGGGCTTTAACCCCTCCCCATAAGGGATCTTTCATTCCACTTACTAAGCCCATGCGCTTGATTGAACCATGCATAAAAAGATAAAGACAATCATATCAAACTAAGTATGCCCGATTGAACACATCTTACATCCAACCGAACACACATCAACCGGCGCAACAAAGCATCGTGGTAAAGGGCTTTAACCCCTCCCCATAAGGGATCTTTCATTCCACTTACTAAGCCCATGCGCTCGATTGAATCATGCATAAATAAGCAACATACAGAATTCAAGTGACGAAAAATAAATAAACCAAAGCAACACAAAAAAAAGGGGTGCCGTTTACTCAAGCGGTACGTGGAGTTGTATCCCGAGTGCAGATCATATTACCGTCCATTCGGAATCGGCTATGAAATTTATGTCCGGGTTTCCATCCGATATACCGCGAGAGTTGACACATCTCTCATTTTATTCCACAGCCACAACATACAACATCTCATAATTCATGCATATTTATCTACTCAAGGGCCACAACATGCATTTCAACATGACAATCATGCAAGCAATATTTAATAAATAATACAAAAAAACGAGTGTGGAAGATACCCTCAGGTCTAACCTTTTTGCCAACTTTCAGGCTTGCGTTTCACGGACGTCAGAAGGGTACAGCTCTTCAACTTCTCCGGTTCACTGGTTTAGCGTCCTAGCTCACTGCTTTGATGTTTTGCTTGCTGTTTGGACTCCGCTCTGCTACTGTTCGGCCTCTGTTATGTCATATGAATATCGTTAATCCAAAAGATGTTTGCGATTATGAGAGTCAACGATATTTATATATGTCTCAAATTAAGTTCTTGGTAAAATGTGATTGTTGTACATGACAATAATATATCACTTGACCAATATTGTTGTGTGTCGCCTAGATTGACATATGATGTTAATAGAATGGATGATGAGTCTCATATCATAAAGACACAGACAATAGATATTTCATTAGTAGAATGAAATATTGAACACGACCACAGAAACGTAAGATCACATGGTAATATTATCTAAGGTAATTGATCTTCGTAATAATACATTAGTGTCGTCATATCCTCTGACTTGAGATCATATGATGACTTGTGCGATAGTACTATTGGTTCACTAGTATATCATCATTCGACTATCCACGTCCTTTGAATAAATGTTAGATGGCCTTGAGCGATTGACGTACGAAGTCACGTATGCTTCAAGATGAGATCCGATAACTTTGATAATTAAAGTTATAGATGTTTCAAGGAAACTTAAAGTTGTGGATATAAGTCTTTGGCCAAAGCAGTCGATATCTTAGAGATATCAAATCCACAAGATAAAGTTTAAAGATATATATATAATATATATATATATATATATATATATATATATATATATCGAGTATAAGGATTTGACCTAACCATGATCTCAGACTCGATAAGAAACATAAATATCGGAAGGAATGAGATGACATGTTCGAAGTGTATTCTAACAGGTTCATATGTTTTCCCACTTCATTCATCGACTAAGGGCCAAGGCTTGCTGCTAGGCGATTACCCATGGTCTTTGGAATATCATAGAGATGAAATATTAAAGAGTTAATATTATTCTATTGCTACTCGATAATGAACCTAGGACGGTGACACAATATAGTTCTCGTCTATGTTACAAATTCGAGGATATTTATTAAAAGTTAATAAATGATTATTTTGGCATTTCCTAATTGGATTGATATTTGAGATATTTTGGAAATATTAATTTGATTAATAAATTCGAAATATAAAATAAGATTTAATTGTTTAATAAATATATGATATTTATATTAAATAAATTAAATGTAATTTTAATTAATTGTTAATTAAAATTAAGTAAGTTAAATTAATTAATTAATAGTTAATTAATTAATATGTCAAAATAATATTAATCTATTAGGCTTTAATTTAGTGGGCCAGCACCCAAATTAATTAGAGTCATCTTTAAGATTAAATAGGGAAATTTTTATTTAATTAGGATTCCTAATTTGATTAAGTATCCTAATTTTATTTTTGAAAAGAATCTTTAAGAGACCAAATTTGTTTTGGAGAGATATTCGATTGATATTATTGTATTGGGATACAATTAAAACAAATCTAATGCTTAATATATATATACATAAGTTGAAAGGCAAAACGTCTTGTACAAGTTGAAAGACAAAACTTATTGTTCAAGTTAAAGGCAAAACTTCTTGTTCAAGTTGAAGGCAAAACTTCTTGTTCACGTTGCTTTATATATATGCATGCACAAATACATTAATATATATATAGATTAAGCGAAAATAGTTTTTCAGCAATTTTCATCTCTCTATTGGAATAGTTCCAATTTCTTTCTAAAGACTTCAAACATCCTAGAAAAGATAAGCGTTTCTTTTATTCTCAAGAGTGGGAGCGATTTGTTCGTAAAAGAGTGTTAGTGTGTCAACTAGAGGTGTAACTCTTGGTGCACTACTACAGGGAAAATATTTACAAGTCTGATTTAACCATATAACCTTTATCCATTTAATTACCATACTACTAGTTACTGATCTTTTTGTCTGAACACACACATACATACTTTAACTTCTGTTTACTACAATCCATATTAATTCATCAAGTTCTAGCATCATTTCAATATGTTCTTTCTAAGTAAACATACAACTCATAATCATCATTAACATATATACCTTTAAATAAGATCATGCTATTATGCAATAGTATTTTACAAAATGTTACTTCTATATAAACATGCCACACACCAATATCAACCATATATATCTTTCGATGCAATCATGTCATGCTTTTGTGAACTATTACTTTAAGATCTTTTCTGAAAATCTTACATGCGAAAGTACTAGTGCCATAATGCATTAACATCAACTATATGCATCTCAAATGACTTACTAGAATACATGATTTATATGCAGAAATTGCAAATCATACTTTACTTCAACATGCTATGCCTTTAGAACATATTTTATGAAAACCCCTTTCTGAAGAACTCTTGGTTGAAAACATTACTCGAAAACTGATTTCTGTTTTAAAATTCTGAATCTCTTATTATAAAATCGATGCTTCGGAAAACTTTCTTTTCTAAAGAGCTCTTTCTGAAAGCTGTAACTGAAAACTGAAATCTGAAAAACTATTTCTAAACTCTGTTTCTGAAAACCGTGTACTATAATCTGGTTTCTGAAATCTAGGCATTGAAAATCTGAAAACTGTGTACTGAAAATCTGAAAACTGAAAACTGCTCTACGTCCAGGACCATAACTCAACTGGACGTCTCTCTGCACCCAGGACCATAACTCAACTGGGTGTACTCGATGCCCAGGACCATAACTCAAATGCGGCATCTCTGAGGCTGGTGGTGCCCTACGTCCAGGACAAATACTCAACTGGCAACGTAGAGCTCTACACCCAGGACAACAACTCAACTGGCAGTGTAGCCACCACTAGGGGCCAGGTACACGATCCTAAGCCGCCATCCTGGCCCTACATGTGCACATGTTCTCTGTATCCGTCAATTCCAACTGTATCTCAAGTTACATACTGGGGTGAGGTTTTACCTCATGCCCCGAAAACCATAAAACCATGATATGGATCTCAAAACTGTATAAACTTTTCAAAGAAAACTCTCTTTTAAAAATCTCTGTTACTTTTCTGTAAAACCTTTTGAATTTCAAAACTCTTCCAGTTTTATCATGTATGTATATGGATATGATCATGCACTCCCTTAATCTAATGACTTATGCATGTTCATTTCTAATACTTACTTTTATTCTAACCATACTTTTTACATAATACCACATATGTTCATGCTCGTGTTTATGCATATGTACAAAGAAATTAACTATGCATTCTATTCCTTATATGCTTACAACTTTAGTCATCTCACATTCTATATACTTATACTGTTCACAATATACTTTATACACATCTATACCATCATAACTTAGCTTACCTCCATAACTTGCCTTATTAATGGCTCACAAAACAATATAATGTATAGTTATATTCATACACACACCATTGATCATTATAAACGAATGTATGACTTTATATATAACAAGTTTACTTATTCATTCATTTTTCCATTACTCTCATTATCATATAATCATATTAGAACATCTATCGACAATAGGTTTATTTAAGCATTTTCTAAAATTATTAGTTATGGTTAATCAAATACACACAAACAATATGTATATGTACTTACTTATTTCTCCGTGAATATTTACCCGCTTGTACCTTTATACTTACTTCCTTATAATTATCATCTTTTAAACTTTAATCTCATACCCTAGGGTGTAGTTTCTACAACCCCCAAACCCAAGTCTCAAATATATTAGGTTTATCAGTATTTACTCTCGCTTCCTGTATACGCATATACTTTGTCATTCTTATACTTTTCAATCTAAAGCTTACTGATGTCTTTCTATTTATATACGAATATATATATCTCTTTACCTCTATATGCTCATGCATGCTTGTTTTACTCATACACATGCTTATAGTTACTTGTTCTTATCTATATGTATATATAAGTACACTTGCCTCTTTTTCCTACATTCATCTTTATATATATATACAAGTTTCATATATATAACCATATACAACTTTATTATATTAATAATGTCGAACAACATTAAATCTCTTAAGTATTCGTAGCATGAGTTACTTACCTGGTTTGCGGTCACTCCTAACCTGGATCCGATTTGTCAAAACAATAATAACACAGGGTCAGAACCGCTATTTGCGGAACTTCCAACTCATCTATACTAAACTACAGACTTTCTCGGAATACACGAATCCTCTCTGATTCTACCGTTCAAACTTCATTACTCTAATATATGCTCATACACTGTTCTAAACTAGCTAGATGGTTCGGATTCTCATTTTATGCGTTTGCGGCAAAACTTGCGGAAAAGTTTCCGCAAACGCTACGGAAGGGTCTCGAACCCTCCGAACTAATCCAGAATTACTTAATTACCCTCGCAATATCATATTTATATCTTAACCATGGTTACGGTCATCTACGCTCAATCGCGCGAGAAACTCCGTTTTACCGAAAACTCGCTAATTCTACCAGATCGATCAAATCTAATCCGTTCTCACTTGAATTCTACAACAAGCATCGATTTAACATATAACAACACATCCAATTCATTTCATGTCAATTCGCTACACTACCCTACTGGAAACATCTGAATATAAAACTGTAAACTTTAAAATAACAAATTCTAAACGGAGAGTCGTACCGAAATTCCGAGGCCATATTCGGACTCCCATTGGCCATACGAACGCGCTGGTGTCGTCGGAATTCCGATCGGAGTTACTGTTCATCTGGGTCTTCTATTCACGCGCGGCTTCTTTCCTCGTTTCGCGTGCAACCAGCCGTTGTTCGGCAAAATCGACTCCGCACACTCGTAGTACTCGTCGAGGGCTTCGATTCGGTAGGTGGCTCGGGCCGTGAAACGAACCGACGAGCCGGAACCACGAAACCCATTGCGCGACCGTTTCTCCCTTCCTGCGCCATTTCCGGCCACCCTTAGCGTCTGCTCCGGTCACCGGAAGGTGCGCCGTGGCCGGACGCATCGTCGTCTGGTGGTACGCCGGCGATATGCCGGCCGGAGGCCACCGGCGAGACACCTTCTCTCTTTCTCTCTCCCCTGCGTTTCCTTCTCTGTTTTTGTGTTTATTTCCCCCCTCTTTTATTTTCTGTATTTGCCATATAATAATAATACAAATATCCTGTCTCAAATTTATCAAAATGCCCCCACCTATAAGGGTAATTTCGGAAATAATCACTTTTGAAGCCCTTCTAGTATGATTCTCGAAATGTGTTCAACACGAAAGTTGTTCGTCTCAGAAAAATAAGTTCGATGGTTCAAGAATCAACTCGATCGGAGTTTTTTTTGATAACTCTATGACCAAAACTGTAAACTTTAAGCGTTTTACGAAAATCGCGCAACCGACTTTTGATCCCATGCGTTTTCCGACGCGACGAAAATTCATAATCTATTATTCCAACCCATATAACATCACTTGAAATCTTATTCTTCATTATCATCATGCTCCGAGACTATAACATCGGTCCGGAAATCCTCTAGAACAGTCCCGAAAATCTGGGATGTTACATATGTGTTGCATGTATGTTAAATTAATATATAGTTTAATTTAAATAGTATATTTTTTACATCAACAACGACATAACCACGATCCTTAAAATGGTTTTGGAAGAAAATTTTAAATTCCAGTCATATGGATGCTTCCGCGCTAACCCTAAAACCTTACACCAGTTTCTTCATCTGTTCCATATAAAAATTTCAGATTGGAGGTTCCTCGATTGATAATCAATGTGTGGAAGGCTAGAAGTTGAAGATTGAGCATTTTTTTGATACGTATCCTGTTGGCATATATACATCATTTTTTTGGAAAATTTTTCTTTAAAAACAAACAAAAAATCTATTCCGACCAACTCCAAACAAATACCACATGTACCTATTAAAATAAAACAAATGTCATAAAAATATGACATATAGTTATATACATATAATTAATTAATTAACCATAAACTAATCAATTCAATTAATTTAAACATATCATGTATTTTTACATTTAAAATAAATGACAAAAATACATCCATGGATAACATGTGTCAAAATACATTTGATAATTAATTAATGTACATTTAATCAAATTATGTATCTAATACATATACCCTTTAATTTAGAAATCACCAAAAAAAAACGTTGTGAAAAGTACGTTTAACCATTAAACGTTTTCCGAATAATCAATATTATTCGTTATAAGTTGCCCTAGTGTTTTACGAGTATTTTCGATTATGTGAGACTCTCTAAGTTCAGGTATGTCCGTCACAGAATCCAATTCCGTGTCCATAATTCACCCACTCTTAAATTATGATGACCACAGATATTCTCGCTGAACCATACAAGTTGAGATCTTTGCATACGTATAATCCTTCCATCATATGTATCCGGATAATTACCAGAGACATAGATATAATCGTCAAATCTCATAAGGTATAATCTTGTCGACGTATAGATCCACGATTTCTCAATAACACTCATAACTCATTTCCGAGTGTACCATGATCATGGATTTGATAAATCGCAATCTCATTAAGTGGACACCTAAATCCTGTACGCATGACTAATGGATCATCTCTGGATACATCACCAGATATCATGAGCATCAGTCCACACCCAATGAACATGCGGAAGTCTAACCTAAAAAGGTCGAAGACGTGACTGCCATCAAAGTGTGGATAATAACTCATATTTCCACTGTGGTATCTCAAGTTAAAGGACCACTATGCTACTCAACTCGAGAAGATTCCTATTGACGCTAGCGTATCATCTATTAGGAATCTTTCGTGAGTCGTTCAATGCTCATCCGCTATGAACACCTACATGTCTATACGAGTCTCTCCAGACTCATGGCTCATCGAGATAAACCATCGAATTTCAATATTCTGATATACAACATGTACCTGTCTCCCATATTTACTTACGAAACAAGAATGTAAACCTTGACAGGGAAAAGTTCAAGAATGATACTGTTATAACATTTCTCAATGTCAATTGCGACGCTTTTGCAATTACGTTATAACTTAATCATTCATAGATCTTGTACGTCTTTACCATTTAAAAGAAAAAATATTGACGAAACTACATATTTCATTCATAATAAAACATTGTTTATACACGTATTTACAGGAAAATACATGAGAAATTGGCACGCCGAGTACCAACTCCAACATATCCTACATTCAATGAGCTCAGAATCTCCATAGCTGCGTACCATTGGGAAGGAGAGGCATTATGTAATAACCTGGGTTTTTTCGTATCAGTGCGAGAAAGTTTTCGAATTAAAGTTAAGGATTTAGAACGTGATGGTAATTGAAAATCATGATTTATGTGTTGGAGAATAGGTGGGAATATTTTTTTAAGTGAAGTTTCGTCGCGTTGGAAAACGCGTGGTTTCGAGAGCCGGTTACGCGATTTCCGTTTTCATCGTTCTACGAGTAAAAGATTCTTGTTTCGACCATAAAATTTGCAAACAAACTCCGATCGAGCTGATTATTGAACCAACAGACTCGTTTTTCCGAGACGGACAACTTTCATGTTGAACACTTTTCGAGAATCACATCAGAGGGGCTCCGAATTTGCGATTTTCCAGAAGGTTCCATAATAGGGGCTGATCAGTAATTTTCGCAGGGGATAATTTAATATTTTCCTAGACAGTATATAAAGCCCTCAAGTTTTCATAAATCAGAATTTTGGCAAAAACAAAACCAATCCCTCTTTACCCCCCCCCCCCTCGATCCTTCACGCATTTGAGGTAGGGATGGCAGTGGGTAGGGTATGGTGCGGGTTTTCCATTACCAAACCCGCACCGCATATGTAAATAAATTACCAAACCCGCACCATACCCGTTGCGGGTTTTAATTTTCATTACCAAACCCGCACCGCATATAAAAATAAATTACCAAACCCGCATTGGTACCCAACGGATTTTTTGGCGGGTTTTTAAATATTGAATTACTTTATGTTTTAATAATATAATTTTTTAATTAAATAATTTATTTTTAATTGGTAGCTATAGTTTTCACATTTGTTTTTCATTTGACATATACAACATGCAATGTATGTATATACAGTACATAGATAACATAATGTATGAAAGACTCAGTACCATATGTTTATTTTTTCATATAAACATAATTAAAACGAGTTCTTCCCTTCATAATTATAATGATCTAAATTAGCCAACTCAATCGACAATAAACTAAAAAGTAATCACCAACCTTTGGTCATATTTTTTATGCTAAGTGTAATAAAAGTGATGCTTACAAGGCTCAAGTGGTGTAAATGTAATGAAGAAGCAGGAAAGCTACTGAAGTTGCCGTAAACACTAGCTTATTTTGCTCCTCTCCCGTTTCTGATTATGTGAACTTAATCCAATTTTTTGAATTATAATTTTATTAACAGTGTGATTAAAAAAAAATAATAGTAATGCAAAAATCTTCAGTTTGGCAGGTTGCGGGCTGCGGCTGAGTGAGAGTGTGGAACTGTGGATTAGTTTTTAGGTTTAAGTTTTGTTAGTTGTTTTTATATGAATGTTTTTTTATATTGTCCTAAAAATATTAATTAATAAAAATAATATTGCGGGTATGCGGATACCCGCATTTTTCTTAAAATACCAAACTCGCACCGCACCCGCAGCGGCTTCTGGTTTAAAATTACCAACTCGCACCGCACCCCTAAATATTTACCAAATCCTACCAATTGCGGGTGGGTTTTTGCGGGTAAAATTGCCATCCCTAATTGAGGGTGTGTAGGTCGCGCCGCGGCCTGACAACCACCGCCAGCCGGCGCGACCACCCAGACCTGCAGACCCGGCCACCGTGCAGCTGAAGGTGGCCGGCGACGGGGCTGAATCGCCGGCGACAGTGAGAAATGAGGGAGAGAAGTCGTGCACGTGAGAAGGTCGATCCCGGCTCGTCGGGTCGTTTCACGAGCCGTGCCACCTACCAAATCGAAGCCCTCGACGAGTACTACGAGTTTGCCGAGTCGATTTCACCGAACAACGGCCGATTGCACGCGAAACGAGGAAGAAAGCCGCGGTGAACAGTAAACCCATGTTGAACAGTAGCTCCGATCGAAATTCCGATCACACCAGTGCGCTCGTATGGCCGTTGGGAGTCCGAATATGGCCTCAGAATTTCGGTACTACTCTCCGTTTAGAATTTGATATTTCAAAGTGTATTGATTTATATTCGGATGTTTCCGGTAGTTTCGTAGTGTAACGAATTTGCATGAAATGAATTGGATATGTCTTAATATGTTAAAACGATAAATGTGGTAGAATCCGGGGAGAAACAGATTAGATTTGCTCGATCCGATAGAATATGTAAGTTTTGGGAAAAGTGAGTTTTTGCGTATAAAGATGTATTTTGGTTTTGATAATAGTTATGAGTTATTTTTGATATTACGAACATGTTTGGATAAATCCGGGATGGTTCGGAGGGTTCGAGACCTTTCCGTAGCGTTTGCGGAAACTTTTTCGGAAGATTTTCTAAGAACGCGTAAAATCGGGAATTTAAGTGAACTAGTGGCTTGGAATAGATTGTAGTGATGTTCTAAGATTACTGAAACTGAATGCATTGAAATCGGAGTTGATTTGATCATTTTGAAGAGATTCTGAATTTTATAGTAGTTTGGTCGAGAACTTCGTAAGTCGTGTGTCTGACGGCTTTTCGTCATCTATTTTGACAGACTTGACTAGGATCTTCGGCGCTCGCGAAGCCAGGTAAGTAACTCATGCGATGAGAGCTTAATGTGTGATTTCGTATCTTGATTTTACATATATACATGTATAGATGATTAATATGTTAGGTAAAACAGAAGATAGTTAAGAAGTAGTTTGAGAAGCAGTTCAAGGTTATGTGTAGCTAAGTGAAACGATCATCGCAGGTATGGATTTTGTTATTATCATAATATGAAGTAAGAGGTTTAATGATATTAATGTCTATGCGTATGTATGAATGTACATAAAGGTATGAATCTGTAACGATATGAATTGTGTATTGAATAAATATGAAAATGTATAAATACATGAGTATGTATTCGTATATGCATATGGTACTAAGATACGTATAGGTTGGATATGTTCAGTTGATAAAGAGTTATATATCAGATGTTCCCAGATAGAGATCCTGAATGATTATGTTTGATCGATAAAGGAAAAGCTATGAAAATTATTAAAGGTATGACATTTGAATTTGGTAACAAGAGGTGTATTCATATGTTTGTACGTGAGTGTTTGAGTCGTGTTTTGGAATGTTTGTTATGAATGTGTTATTAAATCGTGTGACAAACTTGGTGTGCCATGATATGTATGTATTGCTTGATTGTATGCCTTGTGATGTATTGGTTGTTAAGTTTGCGTCATGATTAGTTGTATGATGACTGTGTGTATGTACGTGTTTGATGGAGCTCGTTGATTATGTGGATAACGAATGCTTATGTGAAATTAATTAATGAATTTGGAAACTAATGTGTGCTAGATGTTAAAAGTGCGTTTGTTAAGCTGTATTGGTATGCATGTATATGTATAAGAACTTTAGAATCATTTTTGGCATGTATATAAGAGAGGTGTGATAAGGTATGTGTAAATGTATATGAATCTCGATTGTTAAGTCATTGTAGTAATGTTGTAATTAAAGGAAGTTAAGAAAGGCTTGATTTGGTATTGAGAAAAGTTTATTTAACATAGCGATTTGATGATATTTCAAAGTTAGACTATTGTGATAAAAGTATAGATATATACGATTTGCTTTGTATGCTTTAGGCGTTAGCTATTAGATTAGCACATATGTTAATATGAAAATGTGAAACTTTGATAAGAGTTAAGAATAAAGAATAATAACAAATTAATAAATTCGAATTTGAAGTAACTTAGTAAATTTGATAAACGGCTGATATATTTGACTTGTTTGTTTGTCATAAATGTTTGACTTGTTTGTTGTATTAAGCAGGGTTACTTACTGAGTTTTAAAACTCATACCAAACCAGTTTGCCAGTTTTGCAGGTTGACTTGTAGATTGGTCAATCATATCGGCTTTGGAAGTCATTCTCGAGACGTGGATTACCCAAGCGGCAGTCACCCTCGCAAGTGTCTTGGGAAATGTTTTAGAAGATTAGGATATTTGATTTATTGTTTTATTTTATCATACTGAGCACGTGGTTTGTATTAATAAATTAAAGTTTTGATTGCATGTGACGTTGTGGGCACGGAGCCCTTGAGTGTTGATAGATGATGTGGGCACAGAGCCCTTAGGTTGTGGTTTTGATGAGTTTTATTTGGACCTGAGGTCCTTTTATTGGTTTGATATTTTCTTGGATTGCCTTTGATGCTGGACTGCGATCCAGGTTATCCAGTTTTTAGGACACATCATGCCGAATTTTTCAGTTGATTCAGAGGCTTATTGAGATGGGTCAATCCTGTCTCCTGCCGGTAGCATCCTGCCTCTGGCGGGGTGTTACACATTATCTTGGTATTCATGGATGAGGAAAAAGGGCCAGTTGTGGGTCTTTCTTGGCAGCTGTAGCAACTAGATTTAGGGATTCAGTTTTTGACTCTCTTTAAGCATTCTCAGACCACCACAGTACGAGCATACATTAGGGATTTTAAGGTGTTGACCAATAAGGTAAATGACTTAACTGAAGGTTCCTTGTTAAATTGCATTGTGTATGGCTTAAAACCTCCTATTGGAAGAGAAGTTATGGCTCTTAGACCTGCTACTTTTACAGAAGCAATTGATTTCGCAGTCCTTCAAGAAGAAAAGCTTACTCATATCACTGCCCCTAATCAGAATAATAGAACTCAGTTTTCAGTACCCTCAAGTATCACTTTCCCTGCCACTAATTCATCATCTAAACCTGCACATACAAATTCAGTAGGTACAAGAATTTCTGACTGTAACTGAAATTCAGGATCCTTCTCAGCAGTCATGAACCAGGCCACAGAGAAGCAGAGCAATGCCTAAGAATCTACTGGATTATGAGCTTAATTGAATTTGGAAGAAGTTAAATATCAGTTAGAAGTTAGTTACAGTTAACAGAATCTGTGAACAGAGTTAGTTACGAGTAACGGAAAAATTTAAGAGCTGTTAAAAAGTAGTTAGCATTGTTGTTAGTGGAGTAAGTCAGTAATAAAAAGCCATGTAACGGAATAGAAGGAAGCAATAAAGAAATTTCTTAAACGAAATTAGGAGAATTTGAATAAATGAAGTTAAAATATAGCAATTGGATAACCATATACTCTCAAGTTAATTTTGAATTCAGTTAGACCCATTAATTTTATCATTATCCAACTAAAATAGCATTCTTAATATACAAATATACATATATAGAATAACATCCCCTGGCCAATTTCTATGTTAGATATCTTTGCCATGGAGGTTTAATCGGGTAAAACATACGTACTTTCAAAGGATTGTCAATGCTGCACTCAGTTGAGTCACACCCATTTCATCTTCATGGTTTCAATTTCTTTGTTGTTGGAAGTGTAGTTGGGAACTTTGATACCAAGAAGACCCCGGCTGAGTTTAATTTGGTTGATCCTATTGGAGAGTGGCAGAAGCGTGTTTCCGAAAAAGGAAAACAATTCAAATCTTGTAGGGTTCGATTGACCTAACCTTTATTTTGGTCGATCTAAGTTCACAACTTCAGTCAGCCGAACCTTCTGGAAGTTCAAACATCGGTTGACCAAAGTTCACAACTTCGGTTGATCGTTGAGAGAGCTTGAGAGTATGTGTTTTGTGCTTTTTCTTGAATGGGATAGATGTGTGAAGGGTGACAATTTTGGTTTATATAATTATCAAAACTCAAATGAGATACCTAAAATATATTTTAGGTAAAATAAAAAAAAATAATAAATCAAAAATATCAAAATTTTATACCAAAGAGTTTATCATTTAAATGTATATACCTATCACTAATAAAAAACAACAACAATTCTAAAAATGTCACCAAATATGTCAATAATTCAGCATTCCATGCCCTCATTAAAGCTTGCTTTGCTAACAAGCATGCTCACGAAAATACACACGTGTGAACAATTTACACACATATGAAGTGGTGGGACCAAATGCATGGATTTTTATTTTGTGTTCGTGTTTTGTTTGTTTAACATTTAAATAAAATCTAATTAAACAATTCAATTTGGAATCGCTTCAAGAATATTTAATATTATTATATACCCTCAACACATCGTGTATAAGCTATTGGAGTTAGTGCTTAAAGCGTCAATCTGAATAATGTATTATATATTATATCTTATTACTTATTAATAAAATAACTATATTTTCATTTCAACATTTTTAATGATAATTATTATGTCATAATACATATAAGTTTGATATATAAATATGCTGAGAATAATATTGACCTTAAAATAGTCATATAGTAATACTAGACACTGGGTGGTCAGACATTAGGATAATATTACTATTATAGACTATTCTTAAAGTAAATATTCATATTCGTTGGTTTCAGAATACAGTCGAATTCCTATAACCTAAAAAACTAGCACATGTCGTATATTGAAATTAGAGTTCCAATAGTCTAACCCAATGTACCATGAGCAAGAGAAGACGCGTGGGTATTCGTTGGAGCGAATACTGAATGACTCATAGGTGATTCCTAATAGTTGGAAGTACACATCACCGTCAATAGGAATCTTCTCGAGTCGAGTAGCATATGTGATCATTTGACTATAGGATAACATTGATTTGTGTGTGATCCTCCACACTTTGATGCCATATATATCAGAGACCATTCATGGTCTGACCGCTAGATGTTCGTTGGGTGTGGACTGATGCACTCGTTTATCAAGTGCGTATCAAGATAGGATCCGTCGGCCCGTATGTGTACCATAAAAGGATTAGATATCCATGTGGTAAGTCACGATTCTTAAGATTTTGGCCAAAGCTGATAACCTAGGGTTGATCGCATATATCAGAAATGGTGTTCTAATTAGTTGTAAAGAATCGTGGACATGTCGACAATATTAGATGTGTGTCTCGGAAACTTGACGATATAATCTATATTTCCTAAGCACAACTCGGATGGCCTACGACGGAGGGATTGTTAAACATATATGATGACCTTGGCTTGTATAGTTCAGAAAGGTCGTTCGTGTTCTTCGCGGATTCGAAGGTGGCCGAATTGTGTACATATAAGCTAGGCATATATGATGAACATATCTGGATTTAGAGAGTCCCACAATATGAAGAGTACTCGTTGAGCACTTGGGTAGCCGATGATGTTTAATAATAAATAATATTTGATATTATAAATATCAAACAAAGTAATTAAGTGTTATTGAATAACATTAATTATTTACTTGACTCATTTGGATTAACTGGATTAATCCAAAATCACACAATGGCTTTGTTGTAATTTCATAAATATTTCTACCATTGAAGGATATTTTGGTAATTATAAAATATATAATAATAGGTGTATTTGGCTTGATTTAATTGGATTAAATCAAAGTGGTAGACAATGAACTAATCAATTGGTTAAACTTTGCGTAGTTTTAATTAGATAAAATTAAAGTGGTAGACAAATGTGATTAGTGACACCTAATTATACATATTTGGACAAATTAGATTAAGTCTACCTAAAAGCTGATTAGAATTTTTCTTAATTAAAAATTGCATAAGCTTTACTATAAAAGGCAAGCTTTAGCAAGTTTTTAATTAAACTTGAGAAATCTAAGCAAGCAATCTAAAAGACAGATTAACATAATTAAAGTTTTTGTGAGAGAAGCTTTGAAAATTCTCTACAATATTTTCAACAATGAGAAGAAGTTTGGATCTTGGATTCAAGCTTGCTAGGTAAGTTTGATATTCTCTAAAGTTATGTTTTCATTAGTGAAACATATAGTGATGTATTATGTATTGGATATATAATAACATAATTTGAAGTTGAAATTAGGCTAATGAATTATGTATGGATATTTTGGAAGCATAAACACAACATTCTTGTAATTAAGTCAAAAATATTTGTGTTGGACATGAACATAAAATTAGAGTTTGGAACTCTAGATAAAAGCTTGGAGCTATGACTACTATTCTAGAATCATTGACCACCTTTAAGTAACCTACAATTGTTCAAGGGTTACTTCTTTGTGAGATTCTTCTTTGGTTTATATTTTAGATTCAAAATTTACGCATGTGCGTATTTTGAATAATTTTATGTTTTTGTAAAAATATTTGATATTTTGAAAAAATATGTGTTTGTTTTATAATATGTGTTGATGTTGGTTTTGATGTTAAAAATTAATTTTGGATGTTTGGAAGTAATTAAAGAAGGTTGAAAGCTAATTGGGTAAAATACCCAATTTGCATCATTTGTCTGTTTCTAGAGAGTTGATGCTTTAACAAAAAAAAATATATTAAATCTTGCACATGCATTGAGAAATTGTTGCATGTGCATGCAATGCACTGAAGCAATTGCTTGCATGCACTAAAGTTCAAGCGCGCTTGGCGCGTGTGATGCATACTGAATCTAATTTTCTCACATTTTGAGTTTCCGGATTGCGAATTCGTCCCTGATTTTTTCCTAGGCACTCATAATTGAATATAATATTTCATTAAATTATTTAAAAAACACTCATGCTTCATATCCACGGGTTAGACCCACTTTCATTGCATAGGGTACCGATTCGACCCTAGAGTTCCACAACCGCCACAACATCAGCTCCCCAAGTGCTTAACACTTTATATTAATAAGACTTTTTAGGTTCTGATATTTTTGTCACATGGAACGATTCCATGTGTCTATAATTCATCCACCTATGAGTCACAATGACCATAAGAGGTGGTCAAATACGTATAATCTTTTCGTCATAGACTATCCGAGTTGTGTGAAGAGACATAAATAAAACGTCAAATTGTTTAATGTGTAACTCATCATATTTACAAATTCACGTCCTAAGATAATAATCAGAAAACCATTTTCTAAAATTATCATACCAATGGAAACTGTTTTTTGGAGGATGGCCAAAGCTTTAGGGAGCGTAATCTCGAATATTATGATACCTAAACCCTAACACAATGGTTCACAAATACTATCTTGATACACACAGGTTCTTATGGGCATCAGTCCGTACCAATGAACATCCAGAGGCCATATTATAAAATTTTTTAAACATACATTGTATCAAAGTGCGGAAAATCACCCACATAGTCATATCATCGTTTTAATTACATGACCGACATACCAGTCTATATAGACTAGCATACCGATCTCGGAACATAGAGTTGGGGTAGTTTTCACTGTCACTATATATTGAGCCATAATTTCATTTATGCCAACTTCTTCAACCTTCATACATTTTCTTTAAGGCAAATAGTTTAAGATTAACTTAAATTTTCTTGATCAAACACTCTTATCATAATCAAAACTCACATACTACACCTTCATGCTGTTAAGGAATATTAAGAAATATTATTATGAAAATCTATATTATGGAATCAATATCCAAAATAGAAATCCAAGTACCTTTAAGATTCATGATTTTATTATATTTCCCTATTAGATGCAAATTTCCTATATTCATTATTATTGTTCATTACTATATGATTTCTTTTCTATTTTGGTTTTCTATGTAGCCTATATAAAGGCCTCTACCATTGTAAATTCATATAGAGTGAATTTAAGACTTTCTTTCATTATCTAACATGGTATCAGAGCTCAGGTTCTCCTTTTTCTAGTTTCACTCTCTCTGTTCTCATGTCATGCGCCACCCCTTCATGAATACTTTGTTGGGATGTATGCCCTAGAGCTACATGTGATGTAAATAATTTTATGTGTTTTGAAATAAAACGATGCATTATTCATTTATCAAAGTGTTTGTTTAATTTTCGCATATTATATATCATATTGAATACCCTAGATTACTTATGTGTCTTCAGACTTAGTGTATTAGTGTCATACACAAGAGGATTTAAGTCTAAAGTTTGTAATCTTAAATAGTCCATAGAGAGCAAACAAAGCGGAGACTAGTGGTGGATTCTTCTACAGTCCTGATGATAACAAAGTGTTTGTATCGACAAATGCTACGTTTCTAGAGGAGGACTATATGAGGGAGTTCAAACCTCGAAGTAAAGTGTTACTCGAGGATTTACTTACTGGTTCGTCCAACACGCCATCATCAACGAAAGTTGACAAATACATAGCACCTTTGACATCAGATAGTTAGATGCAAGCTCGTCAGAATGATCTACCACCTAGACGCAGTGGGAGGGTTGTATGACAACCTGATCGCTACCTAGGGGTTGGAGAAGCACAAGTTGTCGCATCCAGCGATGACATAGGTGATCCATTGACCTACAGTAGTGCAATGGATGATTCTAACAAAGAGGAATGGCTCAAAGCCATGAACCTAGAGATGTAGTCCATGTACTCCAACTCGGTCTGGGAACTTGTAGACCAACCTGATGGGGTGAAACCCATAGGTTGCAAGTGGATCTACAAAAGGAAGAGGGGATCAGATGGGAAGGTACAGACCTTCAAGGCTAGACTAGTGGCCAAGGGTTATTCCAAGAAAGAGGGAGTTGACTATGAGGAAACTTTCTCACCAGTAGCCATGCTTAAATCCATCCGCACTCTTCTATCCATTGCCGCATATTATGACTATGAAATTTGGCAAGTGGATGTCAAGACTGCATTCTTGAATGGCAATCTTGATGAAAGTATCTATAAGGTACAACCAGAGGGGTTCATCGCCCAAGGTCAATAGCAAAAGGTTTGAAAGCTGCAAAGGTCCATTTATGGACTCAAGCAGACATCTCGATCTTGGAATATAAGATTTGATACAACGATCAAGTCTTATGATTTTGAGTAGGATATTGATGAGCCATGTGTATACAAGCGCGTCATTGATGGGATGGTGGTTTTTCTTATTTTATACGTCGATGATATTTTACTCATTGGGAATGATGTAAAGATATTATCAGACGTGAAAACCTGACTAGCTAAACAATTCCAATTGAAATATTTTGGAGAGGCCAATTATGTTCTTGGGATTCAGATACTTCGGGATCGCAAGAAACGAATGTTAGCTATGTCTCATACATCCTATATCGACAAGATCCTTGTGCGATTTGGGATGTAGAATTCCAAGAAAGGCAATCTGCCTTATCGGCATGGAATTCATTTATCAAATGAACAGTCTCATAAGACACCTCAAGATGTTGAGGAAATGAGACATATCTCATATGCCTCAGTAGTTGGTAGTCTCATGTATGCTATGTTATGCACGAGACCAGACATCTGTTTTGCAGTAGTCAGTAGGTTTCAATCAAACCCAGGATTGGATCACTGGGTGGCTGTGGAACACGTTCTCAAGTATCTTAAGAGAACGAGAAATTATATGCTTGTATATTCTGGTGAGGATATGATCCTAAGAGGATATACAGACTCTGATTTTCAGACAGATGTAGATTCTAGGAAATCTACATCTGGATCAGTGTTCACCCTAGGTGGTGGGGCTATAGTATGGCGGAGCATAAAGCAATCTTGTATTGTTGACTCCACCATGGAGGCTGAATATGTAGCAGCTTGTGAAGCAGCTAAGGAAGCAGTCTGGCTCCGTAAATTCTTGGGAGATCTGGAAGTTGTTCCAGATATGGATAGACAACTCACACTCTATTGCGATAATAGTGGTGCGGTGGCAAACTCCAAAAAACCAAGAAGCCACAAAAAGGGAAAGCATATAGAAAGGAAATATCATCTCATCAGGGAGATAGTGCAGAGATGAGACGTTACTGTCACAAAGATTGCATCCGCATATAACCTGGCTGATCCGTTTACAAAGACCTTGTCGGCTAAAGTTTTTGAAGGTCACCTAGATGGTCTAGGATTACGAGACATGTCACATTTACTCTAGTGCAAATGGGAGATTGTTGGAATGTATGCCCTAGAGCTACATATGATGTAAACGGTTTTATGTGTTTTGAAATAAAACGATGCATTATTCATTTATCAAATTGTTTGTTTAATTTTCGCATATTATATATCATCTTAAAACCCCTAGATTACTTATGTACCTTAAGACTTAGTGTATGAGTGTCATACACAAGAGGATTTAAATCTGAAGTTAGTAATCTTAAATAGTCCATAGAGGGCAAACAAAGCAGGTACTTTGTTTGTGGTTTATCTATAGTTGCGGTCCATTCTATATTTGTATGGCGATCTTGATCCGGATCGTCCATGTAGAGACATGAGAATGGAGGCACCTTGTATGATGCGATCATATAGGACTGGACCCAAATAGAAATGACACTCTTAAAATATCCGTTAAGGAGGGGAGTGGTTGATTTGTTTTAGGAAACAAATTACCCTAAGTATAAAAAGAAAAATATAATTTTTCTTTGAGGGGACTCTCTCATTCTAGCAACCCTAGGCATCTTCTTCTTTTTCTTTATTCTCTCAAATGTTGAGAAACGATATTGAAGAACAAGAATAAGAAAATATTCTTGATGTGTGATTAAATCTCTAAAACGTTTACGAATTTGTTTTGTGTGTGTAGCCCACACTACTTTCCGTTGGTAACGAGATATAGCTCGGAAGACTTTGTGGTGACGAACAAATCATCTTCTCATTCACTCTTATAAGTCATGTCATTGAGGAACAATAATATCTCTTTGCCTCACTTCACTTGTTACAATCGGGGCTCGATTTGTTTGTTTTAATTCGGGTTTTTGGGAAACACCTTGGGGACTTCTTGGGGCTGATTTAGGATTTTTTTTTTAGTGGAAAAATCAGACCTATATCACCCTTGCAGTTCACTCAATTCAGTGGGTGATTTGTGTGCAGTTCAGTTGCGTAACAGGTCCAAAACAATCCATTATTTCATTGCAGTTCGGGGGCTGTTTGGGGACTATTTTGGGCACATTCCGGGGCTGAGATCTTGTCCGAAACAGAAGCAAAACTTCAGTATATGTGCTGGTTCCATTCGGTTTTAAGGAAGGGAAAGAAAAAAAAATTTCAAGGTCGATCCGTATGCCTAATCGCTTCCGCTGTGCGAGGAAAGCGTTTCCTACAGTTCGGGTGCATAACGGGTCCAAAACAGTCCTTTATTTCACTACAGTTCGGGGGATGTTTGGGGAATGTTTCAGGAGCATTTCAGGGCTGAAATCTTGTCCGAAACATAAGAAATATTTCAGTACACCTGCTGGTTGCATTCGGCTAAAGGAAGGGAAGAACAGAAAAAAATTTCAAGTCCGATTCGTGTGCCTAAGCCGCTTCCGCTGCGCGAGGAAAGCGTTTCCTACAATTGGCATCAAGAGCGAGGTTGAAAAGTGTTCTTAACCCTTCTCTTTTTCATTTAAAGTTTCTATTTTTAATATATTTATATGAGTTATAAATATGATATGCATGTTTAGATGAGTGGGCGCAATGTAATATTCATATGATGAATGTTTTTGTTATTTCAAGTGATGAATGAATTTTGCATTGGTCGTAAAATTTTCCGGCTCTTATTTTTGTAGTTGGTTTTGTTTTTGGGATGTAAGGCCATAAGGCCATTTGTTTACATTTGTTGTAATTTTATTTTTCAATGTAAAATTTCAATCTTTGTAATTTGGAGCACCGAAGTCGCAAAAGGAGCCAACACCACTTTGGAGCGGGATTTGAAGACCAAGGGATGCCTTGGTGAATCTTATGTACTAATTAGATTAGTATAGAAAAAATAAGAGCCCGGTCAATGCAAAATAATTTTTTATGTTATATGTATGTTTATTTCGAATTGTTTGAATAACATGCCATATAGCTTAGGGTGCCCACTCTTGTATTTTACATGCCATAACATGTTTTAGATGCATTATCATTATAGACATAAAAATATGATTTTATGTAATTTAACATGTTTAAATTAGAATATGATATGCATGGAAATCAATTAATTACATTAATTGGATTTATGGTTTAAAATTTGAATTCTAATAAATTGGACTTAATTGGTGCATAATAAATTCCATTGGTATATAGGATGGAAACCCGGATATAAATTGCATAGCCGATTCCGAATGGATGGTAATATGGTCTGCACTCAGGATACAATTCCACGTACCATTGGATTTTATAACGCACTAAGATTTATTAAAATGTTTAATTAAAATTTTGACCTTTTTAGAATTCTATAAATTTTAAACTTATTAGTGTTATAGTATTTTAAGAGCTAAAATATAATAGCTCACTAATACCACTCTAATTAAATTAGTTTAATTGAGTAAAACTATTAGTAGAGACTAATGGAATATTAGTGATACAATTTTTAAGAGTTAAAATTGGTTAGGTCACTTATGTTAAACTAGTGTAAATAAAAATTATGATTTAGCCGCCATAAATTTATCCACACTAGTTAAAATAAAATATTAAATATTTTATAGATATAAACCTTAATTTTAAAATAGTGAGTGGGAGAGGGATATACAACAGTATATCCCACGATCTCCGTTGTTAGTCAAAAAATGTGAGATTCAAAAGGCGCCTCGAGACGGCTTTGTTTTCGTCCCCCTACAGATGGTGTCCATTTTGGGTCAATATCAGGTTTGGGTTTCGAGAGGATAGAGATTCTAGATGTATCTTGTGAACTGACCTACCCTACGGTGGCACTTCACTCGTTAAGTCCAAGAATCCCGAAACGGCGGGTTACACTCACAAAGGAATAATTAACTGTTGATAAAATTCCTTGATCAAATGAAACGGTAGTTGTTTAATATAGGAATAAGAGTTATTCTCGCATATATTAAATTGACTGAGATTGTCTCGATCTATCATGCAAGTACTTGACCTACCCTACGACGACACTTACTTGTGGAATGATAGATTTTCGTGGCATAGTAATTCTCTTAGGTTTCTAATTCATTATTCATGGTTCATGCATCATGTTTAATTTTATGCCAAAATTATTTGATGATTATAATATGCGATGAATGAATGATAAATGCATGTTTATTTTATTTTCAGCCATGGTTTCTCCAATTATTTCCATACTTTCAAACGATAAATTAACGGGAGAAAACTATGTTAAGTGGAAAAGTAACATGAATGCTATCCTGGTATGTGATGACCTAAAGTTTGTCCTGACAGAGGAGAGTCTTCCCGAGCCGGCCAGAAATGCTAGCCAAGCTGTACGCGATACCTACCAGAATTGGGTCGCAGCAAATGAGAAAGCCCGCTGCTACTTGCTAGCAGAGATGTCTGAGGTTCTTGCTGCAAAGCATGAACCTATGGCTCTAGCATCTCAGATGATGGAGTCATTGCAGGGCATGTTTGGGAAGCCTTCGGAGCATCAACGCCATGAGGCCATGGTCTCAGCGATGACTGCTAGGATGAAGGATGAGACATCAGTCCGAGAGCACGTCTTGAGGATGATGACCTATCTCAACACTGCTGAAACCCATGGAGCTCGTATTGACGAGCGTAGCCAGGTGACCATGATTATGGAAACTCTTCCGAAGAGCTTCATGTAGTTTAAAAGCAACTATGTTATGAACAAGTTGACTTTTACTTTGACCCAACTGCTTAATGAGCTCACTCACTACGAGTCTATACTTGTGGATCTTCATAAGCCCAGTGCTATGGCAAGTGTTGTCGGGTCTTAAAAATCTGCAAAGATAAAGAAGAATAACATTGGAATGCTAAAGGTATTGCTACTTGACATACGTAAAGACCTTGCTGAAGGTAACTTTACTATGAGAGTTAGGACAATGGATGCTGTTTTAGTAAAACAGTGGGAGTTATCAGTTTTCAAATAAAAGTTATTTGAATCTAAACAAAGTTGTGTTTGTTCTTGTTTTGTCATGGAAATTTGATTTCTGTTTCAAAACTATTGCATGATGGTTATCATTTATCTAATAATAATAGTTATTATTTCATAAATGAATTACCTACATGCTAAGGAAACTAGAAGATAACTTGTATGTGTTAAGACCGTTAACACATAAGCCACTGCTCAATTCTGTAATGTTTTATGTTGAGAAACCTAAAACTAAATGGCAAAATATTTCTCACGATGACACATATCTATGACGTCTTAGACTTGGTCATATCAGCATTGACCGGATAGACAGATTGATAAAGAACAGAGCCTTAAACCAGTTAAAGCTCAGAACTTTACCAGTCTGTGAATCCCGTTTAGAAGGAAAAATGACCAAGAGACCTTTTAATGGAAAAGATATAAGAGCCAGTCAACCACTTGAGCTAATACATTCAGATGTTTGCGGACCGATGAATGTAAGAGCCTGAGGTGGTTATGAATACTTCGTCACATTCATTGACAATTATTCTAGATATTGGCATGTTTACCTAATGCATCACAAATCAGATACCTTTGAAAAGTTCAAAGAGTATCGTGCTGAGGTTGAGAACCAATTAGGTAAGACAATCAAAACTCTATGATCGGATCGTGGAGGAGAATACCTCGACATAGATTTTGAGGAATTCTTAGTTGAGCATGTGATAGTATCCCAGCTCACAGCGCCTGGAACACCACAATAAAATAGTTTTGCAGAGAGGAGAAATCAGACCCTACTAGACATGATGAGATCTATGTTTAGTTATAGCTCACTACATAGTTCATTCTGGGGATATGCACTGCAAACTGCAATGCATATCCTTAACGTAGTTTCATCTAAGTCTGTTCTTAAGACTCCCATAGAGTTGTGGAATGGTCGTAAAACTAGTTTACGATATTTCCGCATATGGGGGTGTCCAGCACATGTGCTGAAGAATAAGACTACAAAGTTGGAGCCACATTCTCAGTTGTGCCTATTTGTAGGCTATCCTTAGGAAACTAGGGGTGGATTCTTCTATAGTCCTGATGATAACAAAGTATTTGTATCGACAAATGCCACGTTTCTATAGGAGGACTATATGAGGGAGTTCAAACCTCGGAGTAAGGTGTTACTCGAGGAGTTACTTACTGGTTCGACCAACACACCACTGTCGACAAAAGTTGACAAAAACATAGCACATTCGACATCTGAGAGTCAGATACAAATTCATCAGAATGATCTACCACCTAGACGCAGTGGGAGGGTTGTATGACAATCTGATCGCTACCTTGGGGTTGGAGAGGCACAAGTTGTCGCATCCAGCGATGGTATAGATGATCCATTGATCTATCGTAGTGCAATGGATGATTCTGACAAAGAGGAATGGTTCAAAGCCATGAACCTAGAGATGGAGTCCATGTACTCTAACTCAGTCTGGGAACTTGTAGACCAACCTGATGGGGTAAAACCCATAGGTTGCAAGTGGATCTACAAGAGGAAGAGGGGATCAGATAGGAAGGTACAGACCTTCAAGGCTAGACTAGTGGCCAAGGGTTATACCCAGAAAGAGTGAGTTGACTATGAGGAAACTTTCTCGCAAGTAGCCATGCTTAAATCCATCCGCACTGTTCTATCCATTGCCACATATTATGACTATGAAATTTGGCAAATGGATGTCAAGACTGCATTCTTGAATGTCAATCTTGATGAGAGTATCTATATGATACAACCAGAGGGGTTCATCGCCCAAGGTCAAGAGCAAAAGGTTTGCAAACTGCAAAAGTCTATTTATGGACTCAAGCAGGCATCTCGATCTTGGAATATAAGATTTGATACCACGATCAAGTCTTATGACTTTGAGAAGAATGTTGATGAGCCTTGTGTATACAAGCGCGTCATTGACAGGAAGATGATTTTTCTTATTTTATACGTCAACTATATTTTACTTATTGGGAATGATGTAAAGATATTATCAGACGTGAAAACTTGGCTAGCTAACCAATTCCAAATGAAAGATTTGGGAGAGGCCAATTATGTTCTTGGGATTCAGATACTTCGGGATCACAAGAAACGACTATTAGCTATGTCTCAGGCATCCTATATCGACAAGATCCTTGTGTGATTTGGGATGCAGAATTCCAAGAAAGACAATCTGCCTTATCGGCATGTAATTCATTTATCAAAGGAACAGTCTCCTAAGACACCTCAAGATGTTGAGGAAATGAGACATATCTCATACGCCTAAGCAGTTGGTAGTCTCATGTATGATATGTTATGCACGAGACCAGACATCTGTTTTGCAGTGAGAGTAGTCAGTAGGTTTCAGTCAAACCCAAGATTGGATCACTGGGTGGCTGTGAAACACATTCTCAAGTATCTTAAGAGAACGAGAGAATATATGCTTGTGTATTCCGGTGAGGATATGATCCGAAGGGGATATACAGACTCTGATTTTCATAGAGATGTGGATTCTAGGAAATCTACATCTGGATCAGTGTTCACCCTAGGTGGTGGGGCTATAGTATGGCGGAGTATAAAGTAATTTTGCATTGCTGACTCCATCATGGAGGCTGAATATGTAGCAGCTTGTGAAGCAGCTAAGGAAGAAGTCTGGCTCCGTAAATTCTTGGGAGATCTAAAAGTTGTTCCAGATAAGGATAGACCACTCACACTCTATTGCGATAATAGTGGTGCGATCGCAAACTCCAAAGAACCAAGAAGCCACATTAGAGAAAAATATATAAAGAGGAAATTCATAGGAGCCTGATAGATCTGTTTACAAAGACCTTGCCGGCTAAAGAGTTTGAAGGTCACCTAGATGGTCTAGGATTACGTGACATGTCCCATTTGCTCTAGTGCAAGTGAAAGATTGTGTATGCCCTAGAGCTACATGTGATGTAAACGGTTTTATGTGTTTTGAAATAAAATGATGCATTATTCATTTATCAAAGTGTTTGTTTAATTTTCGCATATTATATATCATCTTGAATACCCTAGATTACTTATGTGTCTTCAGACTTAGTGTATTAGTGTCATACAAAAGAAGATTTAAGTCTGAAGTTTGTAATCTTAAATAGTCAATAGATATCAAACAAAGCGGGTACTTTGTTTGTGGTTTATCTATAGCTGCGGTCCATTCTATATTTGTATGGAGACCATGATCCGGGACGTCCATGTAGAGACATGAGAATGGAGGTACCTTGTATGATATGATTATATAGGACTGGACCCAGATGGAAATGACATTCTTTTAATATCCGTTAAACAAAGAAAGCCATTTCGATCTACTAGATGGTCATATATGGATTGATCTTAATCCTGAGTGTACTACGAACTCCTACATGGCAGACTATGTCCTTTGATTTACAAAGGTGAGGTTGGTGTAGCAGTCCCGGCCAATAGCTACGTATTTTGGGGGCATGGTCTGTTATGTAGCTGGGAACGTTTTACATAGACATGGAGTTCACTCCTTCTTGCGAGAAGTAGAGAAGTATCTTTCTTAAGGGTTGATTCGGTGCTTGAACGATTTGAGCGCTCAAGTCTTTCTATTACGAATAGAAAGATTAAAATTCATAATGGTTATGAATAAATCGTTCATTAGAGAATCAATGGTACTTAAGGTAAAAATAATTAGAGGGGTATAACAGTCATTATGACCCGGCTCTAATTACGAGATACTCGTGAAGGGTCAATTCGTATGTAATGACTATATCGATGGACACCGACTTGGTTCGGCTTAATATATCATCTACGGCAACGAGAGTGCAACTTCTGGTTTTTAGTGGAATAACCCGGAGTTAATAATTCAGAATATTTAATTAAGAGCTTAATTAATATTTCGAGATTATTGGAGCTCGGAACCGTAGGTCCATTTGGTCCCCGTGCTAGCTCAATTTACTATAGCGGATTTAGTATAATTGGATAGTCCAATTATATACTCACATATGTATAAATATTATTAATATGATAAATAATATTATTGTCACACTTGAAACTATATATTAAAAGTTAATATATGGTATTAATAATTATATGATAATTATTAAATATAAAATATTAAATTATATATATGATATAATTTAATAAGGCTAAAGTTGTAATTTTCAAAATTAAAGGGTTTTGGAAACGCTTGATTTAATTTTGGAAGTTACAAATCTATAATGGCATTAATCTTTTTGATTTTGTAACATCTTTGACTTTATGGAAAGTTAATATCACATGTTGCAAAATTAATAAAAGAATATATGCCATTGCCGAAAATTTGATAAGGATAAAGGGAAAGGATTTGTTTGTTTTGGAAACAAATAATCCTTGGCATTAAATTGGAAGTTATGACTTTCAAAATTGGTCAATTGCTTATTTAATTTTGTAACATCTTTTTAATAATGGTAATTGAAAATTTGATGTTACAAAAATTAAATAATTTCTTGTCGTGGCCGAATTTTATCAAATAGGGAGGGGAGTGGTTGTTTTGTTTTTGGAAACAATTTGAACTAAATATATAAAGAAAATTTGATTTTCTTTTTGCTCACTCTCACTCTTGCAACCCTAGCCACCTTATTATTCTTCACCATTCTCTCAAAAGTTGAGAAACTCCATTGAAGAACATAAGAAGAAAAATAAAATATTAAGTGTGATTAAATCTCTAAATCGTTTAGGGATTGATTTTGTGAGTGTAGCCCACAATACTTTCCGTTGGTTACGAGTCATAGCACGAAAGACTTTGTGGTGTCGAACAAATCATCATTTTTTTTCTATTTACATAGGTCACGGCATTGAGGGTTGGTTTACCTCATTGCCGCCCCTTGCCTTGTTGTTTCGGGGCTCGATTTGTTTTCGTTTTAATTCAGAATTTTAGGAAACACCTTGGGAACTTTTTGGGGCTGTATTGTGGCTGTATTTTGAAGGAAAAATCAGACCTATAACATCACTGCAGGTCACGTAAATCAGGGATGGTTTGGGTGCAGTTCGGGTGCATAACACGTCCAAAACAGTCCTTTATTTCACTTCTGTTCGGGGGCTATTTCAGGGGCATTCCGGGGCTGAAATCTTGTCCGAAACAGAAGCAAAATTCCAGTACACCTACTGGTTGCATTCGGCAAAAGGAAGGGAAGAGCATAAAACTTTTTCAAGTCTGATCCGTGTGCCTAAGCCGCTTCCGCTGCGCGAGGAAAACGGTTCCTACATGCTTCACCCGTCATGCGCCACCCCTTCACAAGTGCTTCTCATTTCATGCGCCACCCCTTCACAAGTGCTTCTCATGTCATGCGTTACCCCTTCACAAGTGTGCTATAGGTCGGCTCCTTTCAGATTTCGACTCTCTTTCAGATTTTACTTCCGCTCTCTGTCGGGATTTCACTCCCTCTCTGTCGGGCTTCGGATCTCTGTTGAGATTTCACTCTCTCTTTGGCTTTAGTTCTCTCGGGCTTCGGCACCGTCTTGGGCTTCGGATCCCCCTTCGGGCTTCGTAGGTTAAAGCTCTCAGACTTTGGCACCGTCTTGGGCTTCGGCTCCCCCTTCGGGCTTCGTAGGTTAAAGCTCATCAATTATCTCAAGGTTTCCAGCCTCCAAGTTTCAAGATTTTCAGTTTCAGAACTCCGCTCTCCGATTTCAAGAATGCAACCTCAAGCTTGCTCATTCGTTACCAGCTTGAGTTTGAGGGGGGGGGTGTTAAAGTAATATTAAGAAATATTATTATGAAATTTTATATTATGGAATCAAGATCTAAAATAGAATTCCTAGTACCTTTAGGATTCATGATTTTATTATATTTCCCTATTAGATGCAGATTTCCTATATAATTATTATTACTGTTCATTACTATAAGATTCCTTTTCTATTTTGATTTTCTATGTAGCTTATATAAAGGCCCATACCATTGTAAATTCATATAGAGTGAATTCAAGACTTTCTTTCATTATCTAACACATATAATCTTATTGAGTTTGGAATACTTGAGTTAGAAACTCACACCTTAAATCTTTTTTATCCTTTTTGAGTACCCAAGTTGTGTTGTAATATTCGAATCTTAAACACTTGTGGTTGTGAAATCGCTTATTTAGTAGACATACTTAAAAGGGTAATTTGTGTTAAGGTTAAAGAGTGAACTTAAGTGACAAAACTCTTGGTGTTGTAAAAAGTTTAGGGTGAACCTATGAAAATTTTTTGTTTAGGGTGAGCCACAAAAAACTCTTGGTTGTGAGTGAGCCACGGAAAAACTCACGGTGTAAAGTGTGAAATTACTTTTGATAGTGGAAAGCTTCAAGTGCGGCTTGGAGGAGTGGACGTAGACATTGTTGGCCGAACCACTATAAATCCGGTGTCAATTTATCTAACCCTATCTCTTTAATTTATTGCAAGCTTTATATTAAATTTCCATATTATTTAACATAGCTTGCCATTGATAAAATTAATTGGTGCGTGTATTAATTGTAAAAATTGAACTCTAAACTTAATTAGTAAAAGCTATTATCTAAGTAGTTTAAAAACGATTTTTTTTTAAAATTCCGCATTATTTGGCGATTATCCAATTCACCGAGGGTCAGATAACAATGAGATAAATGTACAGGTGAAAAAAAAAGAGACAAATTGGAACATGATATGAAAAAAAATGGAGAAAGCTTTAACAGTTATTCCAGCAAGTATTCACAGAAGCACAAACAAAATGCATTCATAAAAGACAGAGAGAGGCAAGTTTGCAAGGCAAATATTAATTCACATTAGACAAAAACAAGTGCAAATAATAACACGGAAATTTATTGATCAGATGCAAATATCATATTCATAAATGTAACCTAGCTCAAGAATTACCTTGCACTGAAATAAAAGCTAAAGAAATATGATGGTTCAAAACTCTAAGAACATAGCTAAACTGCAAATCCTAATGCCTGTCCTAAGACTCCTGAGCTTTGGAGATATAATTCCTTTCATAAACCTTTAATAGGAACAGCTCAAATGCTTAGACTATATTGCCGTTTGCATTTGGATGTTATTGAATAAAATACCTAATAAATTGAATTACTACCTAAATTATATGTAATAATATAGTAATTTGATAATCATCTTAACAACAACAAAAGAATCACCCAATAACATAAAAGTCAAGGAGTGAGTGAAGAAAGAAAAACAATCCATAGTGAAACTGTTATCCAGTTTAGTTTTAAAACTTAATGAACCACCTCACCATTATTATGATTTTGTTTTCCATTCTCAGAGAATGCTTGTTCCTTTAAACTGCGGCACTTTGATTCTTTTGGATTGCAAGGTTGGGACTTTTGTTTAAAAACTAATCTTTTGGCAAAAGTCTTCCAACTTTTCTTTGTTGTCACAACCTTCTGAAGCTCTTCTTTCATGCTGAAACACTCCTTTTCAAGCTCCGAAACACGCTCCTTCATGTCTCGAACACCTCCAACTCGGTCTTGTGCAGGAATCATTTGATGAGACCCATCAATTATGGGGAGCCCAAGGTTTCCACTCTGATTTTTCGAGTTCTCAACATTGTCAACAAAGAACCAGCCAGAAATTGAAGTACGGAGGCGAAGCTGTTCAAAGAATAGTACTTGGACAATTACCCGAAGAGGTAACCTCTCGTTCTGAGCTGCATGAGTGCTGGCATCCAATGAGAGCTTCTGGCAGTCCATCAGTCTGCAGAGTTGCTCCCTCTCAGAATCTGTCATCCAAGGATGTGCCTGAAATGTTGAGATTTTTTTTTATTTGAACTGACTGGAAATGATGTGAAACAATAACTTGAATTCATCAGACAAGCACATTCAAAATCATATTACCTTCAAGTAAATATCAATTGCATGATACATTCCATCATCATGTGGCCTAGCATAGTCAGGGATTACTGAAGCAAGTGCCTCAAATTTCGGGGGCTTCAAATTAACATCTGGTGCCACTTCAGCAAGGTAGCCATCCATCAAAGCAGCCACCATAGTCATAGGTGTAAGTGAATCAGATCCACTTAACAATTTCCCCTCTTCAATTATGCAATGAGAAGATGATATGGATGCTGGATGGTTTACAGACATGAAATGATCAAGTATCCTCTGGACACATTCTATATCATAAAGGGTGTCAACATGATCCATATTAGGCAGGAGAAGATCTACAAGAGAAGCTTGGTCCAACTCGGCTCCCACCCTCTTCTCCAAATTTTCTTTACATGCCGGACTTGCATGTAAAACCATAGCAGCACGAAGTAACTTGAGCAGAAAGTTGGTGGACGTGACTTCCTTTTTATTGGGAAGTAATCCAACAATCTCTTCAAGGAGAGCCCTCTGATCAGCCTCAGATAGGGTGGAAATACTTGTCCCTGGATTGACATTATTCGTACCACTGAAGCTTGATTGTCTATTCATCAAGGGAATATATCTCTTTGCATAGTATATGAGAGACGCAACAATTTTCTCAGGCTTCATGCTTCTCGATTCAAGTGCTAAAATGAATTGTTTATAAAGAGGTAAGCTAAGAGATGACACATCCCTAAACCACCAATCATCTCCTGTAGGTTTTGGTTTAGTAGTAGTTGATATTCCATTCCATATAACAGAGCCCTCTGTGTTTGGTGCGTTGTTGCATTCGGATGCAGGCCAATTGAATAAGTTTGGGTCTGCACAAGCTTTCATTGCCAATGAATCAAGGCACCTTGAGACAATGTGAAGCTCTTCTGCATATGGTAGAACTTGTTCACAAGTTTCCAGAGCTTTTATTGCGTCTGTCCAGTCGCTGAAGACATCATCAAGGAAGGCCTCCGTTTGCATAATTAGATTTCCTTCTCCGTAATCATCAGTCATCCGAAGATACTCTGCTGCACATCTAAGACTGACTACATTCAAAGCAGTGAGTTCTATTTTAACACCATAACAAAATTTTGTTATTAGCTCAAACGATTTAGCACCACCAGGTATGTCATGAAGTTTTAAGACACAAACTGAACTGTCTCCAATGCACAACTCTTCAATAAGCTTCTCGAGGAGTCCACTTTTTGAAAGCAACGGGAACTACATCAGATATCAAAACACAGAGAAAAATGGTCAAACAATTATATTCAAGGACAAACATAAGCAAATAAAAAATGCACCTTGTGGAGATGGAAAGACATCTCCTCAACTTCAATGGTTACATCACTTGGAAGTCCAGTTGTACAAAGCCTGAAAGCAAAGCAGGAATTAGTAAGATTCATGGCATTACTGAACAATCATTCTAAATAAGCACAACTAGCATGCTACAAAAACAAATTATTTAACTCGATTCGGAACTATGACTCAAGGTGATGCCTAGTGCGATGGTCATGGGGGAAACAATTTCCTTATATAAAAAAAAAGGGTAAGATTACGTACATCAGAGTTTCCCCGACCTTATTTACAACAGGTGCCTTATTTAATTACGGGATACGATCTCTTTTAATACATAACTTTTGATTCATTCAAACAGCCACCATAATGTCGTTTCCTTTAAGATGGCAAGAAAACAAGACGGATTCTTTTACTCGAACATATAAAACAACGACACATAGTTGTGAGGGCTTTGCTTGATAAGATAAATCCTTTTATGACCAATTAAAAACAACAATAATCAGGTAATATGTCAAAAGCCAAGAGTGTCATATAGAAATTATAAGTACAATCATTAAAGTGTGAACAATTTCTTTGAAAAAAAAATATCAAAATGAGGGTCTTTAATTTCATTAAACGAGGAGAAAATACAGATTTCAATACAGTATTTTTTATCCCCTTATATGAACTAAATGAGTAATTTAATCTTAATCAATCAATATAAATGGAGTTCGAACCGTACTCTTGTACGAGTTTTACCCCACATATTTTAGTCCCCTAGATGTACATATACACACCTTGCAATGGTAAATTGTAACTATTAATAAAACCAGTCATGCTATTATATACCATTTGACAGAGAGTTTGGTAAGCTTATAAACTAACTTATACCATCAGTACAATACTTAGAAGCTAGCTTTAATCTCTATCATATTCTCTATAAATGGTGTATTAATAATTGAACCGAACAGGATATAAAAATTACCAACTGTGGCCTTCACGATGAAATACTTCGGATTTAGTTCCCAACTTCATAAGTGCCATGAATTGGTGTATAAGTGAAATAGGAAACAAAAGAAGAATGAATAAAAGAAAAAGAGTGAAGGAGAAATGCTTGTAATGTTAATGGTGAGATAAAGAGAGAAAAGTTAAGTATAGCGAGTCTAAAGCAAGAATTGAAGGAAAGAAAAAGGCGATTCCTAAGGGGACTTGTGGAGTTCTTCCACTTGACTGTGATCACCTTCATTTTCTCACACGCTTGGATTCAGTCAGTCGTCCTTATCCTGTTTTTACCATGTCAGATTATGAATCACACTATTTATTTGATCTGTCAAAGTTATATAATAATTATAATAAAACGAGCAAAATTTTGATATATTCCAAAATCGCGGATTTTTGATTGGTTAATAGCCGATTTGTAAAAAATATTCATTTTCTTCTTCTTTTAATGATTTCCTTCTATATATTATCATTTCCTTTTAGCATCGAAACTTTAACATCGAAAAATCATTTGATGCTAAAGATACATTTGAACGTCGAAAAGTAATATTTAACGCTAAAGTATCAATTATATTACGTCGAAACGTATTTCGACACAGATAATATATCTTTAGCTTCAAAAAATTTACTTTGACGCAAAAGGTATGATATTAAGCGTCTAAATTTATTTGGACGCTAATGACTTTACCCTTTCGCAACGAAGATAATATTTTAACGCTAAAAGTCATACCTTTTGCGTCGATTTTTTTTTTGACGCTAAAGGATTCTTACAACCCCAAAACCACCGACATTCCCATTACCTTTTAGCGTCGAATTAAAAATTTTGACGCTAAAGACGTAATATTAGCGTTGAACTATTGCATTCACGCTAAAGTGTTGTTACAATACAAAACCACCGACACTAGTGTTGGTGATCCTTTGGCATCGAATAAAGTGTTCAACACTAAAGGAGTAACATTTAGCGTCAAATGTCTAATTCGACGCTAAAGAGTTGTTATAACCTCAAAACCACCAATACTCCCCATTCTTCTTTCTCCTCTTCTCTTTCTCAACTTTTCTCTACAATATTTTTCTCAAAAGTTTGCTACAAATAATCAAACAAAACTCCAATTTTTCACAAAGTAACTTTTATTCCCTCTTTTATTAAACCATAACTCTTTATTTTTCTTTATATTTGAATCACTTTCACTTAATTTAAGTTAATCTCTCTAAAAAATTAGGGTTCTAATTTTTTATAATTATCTTTATTATATACATTGTGTTCGTTAGTTGATTATGATGCATCTATATGAGATTAGTTTATTTTATAATTAATTAATTATGTGTTATTGTATAAGGATTATGTGCCCACAACATCATAAGTAATCAAAATTTTTACTTAATATATACAAACATCATGCTCAGCACGACAAATAACATATTAATCAAAATCCTAAACCTCTAAAAACTTTTCCTAGGACACTTGCGAGAGTGACTGCAACTTCGGTGATCCGCGTCTCGAGTATAAATTCCAAATCTGATGTGGTTGACCTATCTGGAGCCAACCTGCAAAACTACAAACTGGTTGGTATGAGTTATAAAACTCAGTAAGTAACCATGCTAGAACTACAAACAAACATATAAGTCAAGTATATCATAAACTTTTCAGAACAATCAAGTTGTTACGAGTTCAAAGTTATCAACTTTTTATTATTCTTTATTCTCTAACGCATGTCAAATTTTCATATTTACATATTTACATGTTGTCAATCTAATGGTCAGACATTTAAAGCACTCAAAACAATATTCGAATATCACAAAGTACGTCATATAACATCGAAAACATTCCAATCACATGAAGCATAAAGTCACATATTTATACTTATCATGAGTAAACATCTTTGAAATATCATCAAATCGGTAAATCAATCAAAATATCATAAAATCGGTAAATCAGTCAAACTTTCTTCTATTCAGTTACAAACTATCTTCAATACCAAAACAAACTTACTTCAATTCCAAAATAAACTTTCTTTAACTTTCTTTAATCATGATAATCTTACAATAACTTAACATTCGGGATTTATATGCATTCACACATACCACAACACACTTCTCTTATATACATGCAAATACAATTTCATATTTTTTCAGATATACGTACATACTAATACAACTTAGTAAAAACACTTTATAACATATGATATTCACATCAGTTTTCACATCATTCATTCATTTCACATAATCATACAATGTCTATACATATTACGAGTTCTATCATACACATACATAGACTCAGACATACATACAATCATCATGCAACCGATAATAAAGCACATATAACAATCAATATATCAAACAACACATCATCAAACAACACATACATACGGCTCGCTTACACATACAATACTCGTACGAGACTCATTACCTATTTTAGAATAGGTATGAGATGAATGTCATCCGAACGAATTCCTAACCAGCTCGGCTATTACTCCACGAAATTATCAACCAATCAAACAAACATACAAGTGTACATATCACATAACACGAACTCATCACACTATTTCTCATACACACGACAGACACTCTGAGTCATCATCCAAATATTGATATACATACATACGTTTCTGTATACGTTACTATGAATTTAAATGCTCTAACTTTAACCATCCTCGTATATTTCACTTATCAATCAAACATACTGAGTTTCAGAATTTCTATCTGGAAATATTAAAATAGAAACTTATCAATTATACTTATCCATTCGGGAAGAACTTAGCTTATACTATTTTCTTATCGTACATAACCAATCTAACATTTATAGCGATAATCGCATGAGTCAATAACAAACTAATTGATAAAACGTTCAGACACATATGCTCGCACAAATTCAAGAATCAAACTTATTCCATTTATCGATTCGGTATACTCAAAATATACATATCTCCTCATCACATGCATATACGAATACATGTACATATACTTATACATGTGCTTATACATATACTTATACATGTGCTTATACATATACTTATACATACATATATATATATTTACATTTACGTATACATACCATTACCGATTTATACAGTTGCATACATCCATACATACATTTAAACATTAAGCTCATCTCATATCTCACTTCATATCATATTAATAACAAAGATCAATACATGTGGTTGTCGATTATCTTAACCATACGTAATCTCGAACTTTGTTCTCAAGAATATCTCTTAACTGTCCTCGTCTTTATCCTAAACACTTCAATCTTCTATATATATATATATTAAATGAAAATCCACATTCAAGTACTCATAGCATGTATTACTTACCTAGCTTCATGAGCACTCCTGGTCTTAGTCAAATATGTCAAAACAAATGGCGAAACACCGTCAGAATCGTAACTTTATAGAATTCTTGAGTTAATTAAGATAAAATTTTGGATCTTTCTGGGACAATCAAATTAAGTCCAATTTCAATGGTTTCAGTTCTAATAAACTTAAAACACTATTACGAACTAATTCATGTCATTAGTTAACTTGAATCCTCGGTTTATGCATTTTGGGAAAATCTTCCGAAATTTTTTACAAATGCTACGGAAGGGTCCCGAACTATCCGAACCTGTCCGAAATTATCTAAATAATATCGTATCATCATATATATCTCATATATATCATTATGATAAAAAACACATCATTACACGCAAAACCCACTTTTACTGGAAACTTACTTAATCTATCAGATTGATCCAACTCGTTCCGTTTTCACTCAGATTCTACCAAATATATATATTCAATATACTTATATCCAAACAATTCAATTTATATCAATACATTACTCTATGAAGCTACTGGATACATCTGAACATTTAACGAAAAAACTTTAAATTAGCGACTTTTATAAGAAAGCCTTACCGAGATTTCGAGGGCATATACAGACTCCAAACAATCCCACGAACGCGGTAGAATCGATGAAATTCTGATCGGAGCTACTGTTCATTCGTGGGTCACTATTCACTGAAGCTTCCTTCCTCATTTCGCATGCCACCATGCACGGAATGGAAAATTTGTCACATCCAACTTGTAGTTCTCTTTGAGAGCTTCGATTTGATAGGTGGCTCAGCCATGAAATGAAGCGACGAGTCGAGATCGAGAAACCCAAGCCGTGTATTATCACCTCGGTTTCACGCCGTTATCGACATTTTCGGTGTCGCCACCGGCCACCATTGGATGCAGGGTGGCCGGACGCAGCGTCTGGAGTCGCGGTGGTAGGATGTGGCCGGCTGGCTGCCGGCTCCACCAGGCCGTCGCTTGTTCTATTTTGGAGACGGGGGTGCATGTGTGAGATGTGGACAAAATTGCAATCAGGTTTCTGTCATGGGGCTTTCACAGAAATTCGTATTTTGGAAGCCTTTGTCATACAAAATTTCAAAGTGTTCAACACGAAAATTATTCGTCTCGGAAAAAAGAGTCCAATGGTTCAAAATCATCTCAATCGGAGTTCATTTACTATTTTGTAGTCGAAACAAGAAACGTTTACCAGTATAATGATATAAACAGTTATCGTGTAACCGGTTCTCGGAATCACGTGTTTTCCAACATGACAAAGCTTCACTTTAAAACGTTCCGATCTATTTTTCAACACATAAATTCTTATTTTCGAATAACATCTTATTCAAAATCCTTAATTTTAATTCGAAAACCTTCTAAAACTACGTCGAAAAGTTCGGGATATTACATTTGAGCTTGGAAAATTAGGTCCATTGGGTCTTTGTGCTATCTCGATACACTATAGGGAGCCATAAAATGATTACAAAGTTCAATTATGATCTCACAAACATAACTATAAGTTATGAAAAATTATTAATGAGATTAATAATTTATCTAAATCACAATCGGGAAATTATATATTAAATAGTTTAGTATAAAGTTTCAATGTACATAATTGTGGATAATCAAATATAAATTTACAGAAATTTATTTAATTTTTGATTAAATAATTTTGATATTTGATTCTTAAATAAATATCCAATATTAGATATTTATGTATTTAATTAATTAAGTAATAGAAAAAAAACTAGTGGTTCACGCCAATTTCAAGAATTAGTGTGGGAATATGAAAATTTTAATAATTTGATTAACTAAACAATCGAATCTCAACTATAAAACGGAAGTTGTTCTCTTTTATAAATACAACTTTCAATTGATACAAGTTTCAAAAATTTTTAAGAGTTGAAAAGAAAGAACCATAGCCTCCATCTTTTTCTTATAGAGAGAAAAAGAAAATAAAGTGCTGTGATTTATTTTCTCTAAATTGTTTAGAGGAATTTTTTCGTGAGATTCAAGAGCCCACTCTCAAGGTTATTTGGTGGTGAGACAGCACGGAAGATCAAAGGAAAAACCAACTTTACTATCTTTTTCTTCTTGTCCATGGCAGTGAGCAAATATTTTACCCACTGCACACACGTAATGGCCAATTTTGGGATGTTCTGGTTCTGATTTTTTTGGTGAAAAAATTCGAGATTATAGAGGACTCATTTAGGACTGATTTAGCACTGATTTGGTTGCAGGAAATTAGTTATTGAATTTCATAAACACACACACACTGCAATAGAAAAATCAGCACTGCACTGTTTGCACGTAGCTTCTGTTCGGGGCAGTTTTAAAGGCTGTTTTGGTGGTGAAAATTTTGTCCATTAGTTCCAAAATATTCCCACATCAGTTAGAAATTTTGGGGATAGATGTGAGCTATTTCTGACATATAGAAACCTTCTGAAGTGCGCTGGCAAGGCTGTCTAATTCCATGCAGTTGCCGCATATTCAGGGACTGTGCAGAGAGTGCGGTTTCGGCCAAAGCAAAAGGAAAGAAGAAGAAAATCTTTTTAAGTCTGATCTCAGTACCTGAGCACAAATTCCACTGCGCGATGAGCTTTTCCGTAAAGATTTTGTACAAAAACTCCTACAATTGGCATTGAGGTTGAAAAGTAACTTTTAATTTTAAATTATGTGATAATTACTGAATGTTTCTTTTTATATATGAGCTGCATGAAAAATAAAATAAATAATGTCATATTGAGTGGGCATTGATAAATATTTTATGCGATAAAATAATTCATTCGATGAATGGTTTATTTATTTTAAATACATTGGTCGAAAATTTTTCCGGTTTTTGGTTTTTATAGTGTTTTGGGAAGGTAAGGTTATAATCCATTTTAAGAATTAATACATATGTTCTATTTAATTTTTATTTTGTAACTATAGAGCACATTGCCAAGGAGAACACAAAAGTAGTAATTAAGCAGTATTTGATAAATGTTGATCGTGGTTCTGGGAAGCTATGGTTAGCATAGGCGTTGTTAGTTCGACAACGATGTGTGGAGGTGATTACCTCAGGAAAGCAAGTCTTACGAACTAAAGTGTTAATATGGTCCATAGTGAGCACACGACTACAATGAAGCATTGACCGGTGCAAACACACGCGTATAACGCAAGCGCACGTATCATTCAAGTAGTATAAAAATATCGATCACACGAGGACTTAATTTCTACTGTTGTTATTAATTATTGAATCTATTATTTATTTACAGATATCTAATTATAGGGAGAAGGGATTTGATTGCTTTGGTAGGTTGAATGTGGAATTGCTTAATTAAAATAAAACAAAAGAAAATACTAAGGAAAATAAATTAAAAGACTCAAAAGATCTAGGGTCGTGACTCCACACAATACTGTTAAAAGGATGAATTGTCCGTCGAGGATGTGTTTGAATCACGAGAGCTTTGTTCCATATTGGTGTCTTGTCCAAGTTGTGGTTTGTTGGCCAAAGTCAAGACCACTTCTTGTCCATCGACATTGATTACGAAGCTTTCCATGGTCAATGGGTCGCGCTTAACTGTGATCACTAAGTTTGTTGTGCCAAAGCCAATGCTTAGTTGATTCAGAGGAAAATGGTTAGGTAATACATTGGATGTATTGGCATATATAAGATATATGTTTCGGAATTGGATATCCCTCTACTGGATCTAGGAATTGGATTGGATCCAATCAATCTTAGAGATCTACCTAGTTAATTATCATAAAATTTGTTGGACAAAGTCAAGATTGTGAGATATTAAATGGGATCCTAGCCCATTAGGAAACACGATTTCCCGAGTACTCGACAGAGGGTTAGAGGCTCGCTGAAAAATAGTGGGAGGCAAGAATTGAATTTGCAATATTCATTTAATTACTTGCCATACGCGCTCATTCAAATTATTTCGTCAGATAAATTAAATGTTAGTTGGACTAATATTTAAAATTGTTGTTTTAATAAACAGTTGGACTGTATTATAGTTGATTATATAATTGGATTATAGTAATCAATATATTTATATTAATTAATTTCAATTTATAGTTGATTTTACAGTTGGACTATAGTAATCAAAATAATTGAGGTTAATTAATTTAAATTATATTTGATTGTATATAGTTGGACTATAATAATCATTATAATATATAGTACCACAAATCGTTGATTAAATAGTTGGACTATTAGAATCAATATATAATTGAAAGATTAGTGTTTAAAACATAATCCTGGGTGAAAATGTATTTAAACGACTTTAATTTTCAAATTGGGAATAAATTTCAGGATGGTCCTAGAAAAATAATACGTTATTTTATTTGATAAAATAATATATTAGGCCTAAGCCCGGAGTTAAGGAAATAAGTGGAACATGATATTTGGAATATTCATGTAATGATAACTTTAGTGCTTAATCCATTATACTTATCATAGACTCCTTAATTTCTTTATCAGAACTAAGGATTAGATTCTTAAAGTATGATATTGAAATTGAAGGATATTCATAAATCTATGTTTAGATTTTAGAAGTACTAAAATTGCAATTGATAACTCTTGGAGAGTTAATGACTATTCTCAAGGAGACAAAGTCAAAGTTTGCAATAATGCAAGTAGCACAAGGCGCACCTTAATTCGATATTCCAAAAGGCCAAGGCTTGGCCAAAGGCTTCTGGAGTGTGGAAAATGGCAAAGGCAAAATCATTATATTCTTCTGGGAAGATAAAAAGACATATCCCAAGAAGGAATTGAAGACGAGCAAGGCTCTGACTTCAAATATATTTGTCATAAATATGTTCACAACTAGTATTAAAATTGAATTTTAGATACTTAGTGTGGTACATAAATATGTACTGATGTTCAGAATCTCCTATGAGCAGGATACTGACTTCTATTGAGATTAATCTGCGAATTGAAAACGGGACGAAAGTCGCTGTTTTAACCGTAGATACCTAAGTTTAGGAACTACCCTTTGGGTATGTACGTAAATTAGGAAACTGTTATAATGTAACTAGTTTGACTAGAAACATTATCTCTATATCACGTATAACCCGCTGCGGGTGTACCTTTATATTCTAGAACACTAAAGTGTTTTATTATATAAAGATGATATTGAGATAAACACATTAGATGTGAACAACAAAATTTATATTTAGAATATAAATAAATCTCACACGTATAACATGACAAACAAATAGCTCAAACTGATTTGATCAGGTTGAAACTTGTATGTGGCATTGTTGTCTAAGACACAAATTAAACAAGACTCGTATATCCACACTTTTGAAGAGTGGGTACTAGGACTAATTTGATTCCAATCAAATAAAGTCTACGAATCTAGTTTATTGGGCAAAGTGCCTAAAACACTATTTACTTGGTAAAAGTGCCAGTGCCACCGATCTGTTAGCCATAGTTCATAGTGAAGCAAGTGGGCTCATGTCTAGCTAGGCTAGATGTGGATATGAATATTTTGTGACATTTACGGATGTGGCATTGCGTCATGGTTACATGTTTCTTTTGAAATACAAATCGGAAACTTTCAAAGTTTCAACATGAAATAGACAAACAGATCGGCTAAAGTATTAAACTGTCACGGTAAGACCATGATGTAAAATACTTAAGCAATGAATTTCTCGCATATACTTGAAAGAGTATAGTATTCTTTCAATGAGGACTCCTCCCGGAATACGTCAGTTTGACGGTGTGTCCGAATTGAGAGACCGAATTTTGTTGGACATGATAAGGTTAATCATGAGTCGCTCTCAGCTACCATTTCCTTCAACGGATACGCTAAACAGTGCAGAACTTATTTTGAATAAGGTTCCATAAAAATCTGTTTGACAGACTTCATATTAGATATGAACAGGAAAGAAACCAGGTTTCTCATTCCTGAATATTTGGGTATGCTAGGCATATGTTTGGTTGACACCAAACTAAAACCCAAATCGGATAAGTGCCAATTGTAGGTTATCCTAGGGATACCATAAGTATTGTACTTATACAAATCACGAGAGAACAATGTATTGTTGCTCACCATGCGGTTTTCCTGAGAGGAATACCGATATGCAGTGGTAAGTGGGAGGATAGTAAAACTCGATGAAAATCGCAGTAATACTATTCCTGGCACCGAGTCCTAATGGAACACAAATAGTTCATCAAGGATGAAACTATTCCAATAATCTTCGAATACACAAGAACCACGTATGTCAGAGAGAATCAGAAAATAACCTGGGGTATGGGTTTCTGTTCTCACCTCATAAAGATGTCTATCTTATTGAGGAATATCAACTGACTACGTATAAGGAAGTGATACAAGGTATCGACTCCCTATTATGGCAAAGTGCCATAAAGTCAAATATGGATTCCATGTATATCAACTATGTTTGGATATTAGTTGACGTACCGTAAGGCATTGTGCCTATTGGTACTAAATAAGTCTTCAAGGAAGACATACATGGATGGAAACATACCATCGTACTAAGCTAGGCTTGTAGCGAAAAGGTAGAGTTATCAACATTGTGTTGATTACGACGAAACCTTTTACCTGTTGCCACGGTAAATCCATTTCGACAATGCTTGCTGATGTTGCGTGTTTCATTTATGAAATATTGCAGCTGAACGGGAAAACCGCTTTCCTTAACGGAAACCTTTCGGAGGATGTTTACAACATCTTGACGGTTTTGTCGAACCATAACAAGCAAACTAGGTTTGTAGGTTATTCGATCCAAAGATGGATTGAAGCAAGCATTAGGTTCTTGGAATTGTCATTTTGATGTAATCATAATAGTTTATGATTTAAATCAAAATGAAAATAATTCTTGTGTATATAAGGAGGTTAGTAAGAGCGCACTGACAGTGAATGTCCTGAGTAATGATGATATATCATTTCTTGGAAATGATATTCCCATAAAATAATCGGTGAAAGCTTGGCTTTCATGATAATGACTGTAAGTCGTAAAAATGGTACTATAAAAGTTTGAATAACGGAACAGTGAGCTGGAAATCTTGTAAGCAATATACTATTATCGAATAAACAACAAATGCCGGTTATTGCTGCAGCTGAGGCAGCAATATAAGCCATTTGGGTCGATAACAAATCTAATTAGATTAGATATAGTTCTGTTAGCAGCTGAGCTAGGCGTCAGCACATGCTAAAGAATTAATGGTCTCATCAACGATCCAGATAAATACTTCGATATTCATCAGATTCGTTCGGATCATACATCGTGGCGATGTGATGATCGAATAAATCGCATCCGATGATATTCATACAAATCCGCTGACGAAAACCTTTTCTCAGCACTTTAAGCCAACCGTACATGGTTTGGGTGTCAGACACTCGAGTGACTGGCTATAGGCCAAGTGGGAGATTGTTGGACAATTATGACCCATAGCGTCACTATTTGTACAGATCATGGTGTTGTTGTACAAATTAACTATATGACAAATGAGATTGCACTCTTATCATTTGTGATTAGATCACCTAGATGTATAAATGATAGGAGGTCCCTATGATTTGTTCCTGGACGGAGAATCATATGAGACAGTATCAGTCCACGAAGGATAAATCATTAAATATCCCTAGTCAGAGTATTATCGAGATTGGACATCGATAAATATGTAAAAGACTAGTATTACATTTGTGCACATTGTGAGGGCACAACGACATAGTTCTCATATATTTGGGTATAGGATACTCATGCAAGTGTGATAGGAGGTTGTGTTTTACCGATGGTACGGGAAACAGCTTCGCTCTGGATAGACCCCTGCGGAATCCCATTGGTAGTATGACTATGTGTCTATGGGAGTCTGCAATCGGGGTAGGTGTATTTGGTCTTAACCTGAGACTTGCACCGCTAATACTTGCGACAATCAATATGTTTTGGTTGCGGTCGTCCAGGGCTTTAACAGGTTCTGTGTACGCCAATGCTAGGTATATTGAGAATCATAGTGTATTGGGTGTGATGTTAAGACGGAAGTATCACTCCAGTCATATGGAGATGATGGTCACATAGGATACGGAACTTGTTCTCTTAAATGCTCGAGCTATCGGGATATTATGACTAGGTTATGTATATCCGATTATAGAGACTAGTTGCCAGACATCCGATATGTGCTTCGTACGGGGCAGACACAATTCCAGCCCCAGGCCTAGCACTTGAACATCCGATACTGGATCGACATACACAATACTACGGTATACTACGCTTGATATAGATCAAATATTCCTGTAAGGATATTTCTGGAGAATTGGGTAGGCATGTCGCTTTGCTAGAAGCCAACCTTGTCTTGTAAATCGGTATAAACGTAGTACTAGGTACTTACGTGTTCGGATAGTCTGACGACCGTATTTACTGCCAACATATCCGGGGATCTCATGGGTCGCTTCCCGAAGATTCACCGATGACGTATGACCCGCACTTTAATTAATCTGGGATTAATTAGAAGAGAGAGAAAATTAATTTGGGATTAATTACGGAGATATTTTATCTGGGATAAATTATTAATTAAAGAGAGAGAACGATTAATTTGGAATTAATCGATAAAATAATATATTCGATATATTATGCGAAATTGGATTTCGACGCGGAATTGAAATTAGATTTTAATTTGGGCGAACGAGTTAATTTAGAATTAATTCGTTTGCGACGTGAATAGTGATTTCTCTAGGCGTAATCGTTTAATTGCGTCGCAACGGAAAATTCCTTAATTTGGAATTAGCAAACCCGAGCCCGGATTGTTTGTGAACGCATTCGCATTTCGAATTCGAGTGCGGCACGCAAGTCAAATCAAACGTCAAATCATTAGTCACATCAAACGTCAAATCAAATGTCACTTTGAGTGATGTGACAAGTTGACAATTGATTGATGTGAGTTGATGTGTATTGATTAACAAACATTTAATGCTTACTTTATGGAATTAAAAATGGTAAATGGTTTATTAATTTTGGAAATTATAAAAACCAAATACACTTTTTTATTTCCCCCATCTCTCTCCAATTTCACGGTTTCAAGGAAACCCAATTTTCCTCTTCTTCTCTCTCGGCTTGGAGCCATTTTCTTCTCCCTTTTTCTGGTTCTGTCGAGCAACAAGGAGAAGAAATGTGATGATTTTGTTCCAAAATCTAAGTGCTAGCACACACTTGAGTCTTCCTAAGGTGATAGGGAACCGATTTCGTGAGGTTGGAAGCTTGAAGCTTGGAGCTTCAATGGAGGTCATCAATGGCCGAATCTTGGAGGAGCAAAATGAGCCACAACCGAGCAGCCCACTGCAAGGAGAAGCTACTACCGTGACCTTTGAGGGAGCTTGAAGGCTTATGTTCTTCGTAGCATCCAAACCGATCATTGTGAGTATTTTTCTGCCATTCTCCTTTGTGTATTCACTTGTTTCATGCTTGTTTGATTATTCTTGGGACCTAATTAGAAATCAACAGTATTCCAGTTCGCGGGTTGATATTTGTGATTAGTGCTTGAGACTGCGGCCGCAGTGGAAGAATCATGTGAGATTCTTGGGTTAGCACGATTCATGAAACTATCAACATCATACCTTTGACCATATGGGTAGACACTTTCCGTACCCTAGGTCAATAGGCGGGGATACAGTGAGGTGAGGGACCGTATCATATATAAATCGCATACATAATGGGTATATATCTTTCCTTCTCATTTGGGGGTCTTGGCATGTTGCTAGATGTCAACTTTGGTCATTAAAATCGAACGACCATCTGATCGGAGTATAATTTATGTTCGATTAAATTATCGCGATTCATTTCATGTCCAACTTGAGGGGAACCCAAAAGGTCACACACAACAAAGTCGAAATCAATGGTTAATAGTGCATAGTATAAATTTAACAGCATATATGATTGCTGTAGGAAGTGTTCATAAATGGTTCAATGTGTTTAATTATTGAACAGATCATTTATGAGGTTCCATAGTGGCTTAGGGATTGGTGAATGACGATAGGGGAACCTTGGGAATTGGAATAAATAAAAAAAATGTGAATAGTATCGTGAATAGTAATTTTTTTTATTGTTATTTATTTTGAATTCCAATTTGGCCCAAACTCTTATTAGCGTTTTATAATCTCATTAAACCACTAAAAGATCCAATGGCTAAGATTAAATTAGCTTTTATCCCACATTGGATTCTTAATTAATTTTGTTGTCTTTGGAGCACCTATATAAACCCAATGAATTCTTTACAAATTTTTGCACCAAACCTTTCATATATTGGGTTTATATAAGTGAGCAACTCTAAAGTTTAAGAGTAATCCACTGATTTTGAGGATCCTTAAGTCTAATTGACTAGAGGAACCTCGAGTTAAAAGTTTTGAGGTATTTGCCTAGGCTAGCACCAAGGGCAAAATACCCGTGCACTCAAGGCGTAGTCTTGCCGTTGAGTTTTTGCTTTGGTGTGTGCATATTTGGAGGCCACACACTTGGGTAGCTCTTTGGAATATGGAAGAGCTTGCTGAGTTCGAGAAAAGCTTGTAGATTGGAGGGAGGACTGGAAAAGTCTTCGGTTCAAGTAAGTCTTTTTCTTTCTTTATTTTAATTAGAGTTCTTATGATAGTTAGCATGTTTAGGTTTATGTACTCTGCATGTTTTATGAGTTTTATGCTTAGAATATATAGTAACATGCCTAGGCTTGTAGAATAATCAAAACAAATGGGTCTTGGGCAAAGGGATATCATCATCTTAATTTGATTTATTAAATTTTCCGCTGCGCACTCGCGGCCGCTTCCCAACAGTGGTATCAGCGCGCCTGTTTTGTTTTGATTAGTTTTCTCTCATTTAAACTCGAAATTGGGTGTGTAAAAGCTCGTTGGAAAGCCAACACCTTGAACTTAATTTTAGGCACAAGTTTTGCATGATTTGGTTAAGATTTGAATTGTGAAATTGCATTTAAAGTTCACGTGTCTGCAGAAAAACGTGAATAGTAAATTTATTTGAATAAAATAAAATTCAATATCATAATTAAATATTAATCAAAGTTATTTAATGCCTAAAATTATTCCAAAATTAAAAACTCATATTCTTGATGATTCTATGTATGATTAGAATTGGCATGATTATTTTAGGGTGCAAACATCTAGAGGCTTTCTAAGGAAATAGAGAGTGTATTGCTTATCCCTTAGCTAAGTAATTATTCCGTGATGAACTTAGAGATTTATTACCTTTAAGGCTAATAAATATAAATCACTTGTTTATAATAAAAGACATTATAAGAGATACAAGTGGGGTGGGACCAAGGCGTTAATAAAATTTTCCAAACTAAAGTTAATTTAACCAAAGGTATTACTAGAGTTAGAAAATGATTTGGTGACTTCCTTCACTCACTACCTTTTTATAGCCAAAAGGAAAAGTTGTGAAGACATCTAGATAATCATTTACTCAAAGCTTACCTTAAAACATATTTAAAGTGTTGGACTAATTTGGAGGATCTATTGTTTATTCTTGTCACCAAGGCAATAAGAGCCTAAGAGGTAAGGGTATTTAAGAGAGTTCGCTCCACCATTCCTCTTGGGAATTTTCAATGGAGGAATCCATTTGACAGTTATTCACTTAAACTTGCTAAAATCCTCAATAATAATTTAAGTCTAAAATTTACCTCCCATTGTAAAGTATAGACCCAAAGGGCTTAAACCGTATTGGTAGGACTAGGCTTTACCAGACTGACCAATACCAATTTGTCCCTAAATCGTACTATTGAAAATGGTTTGACTTTTCTGTGTCATAAGACGCAGTGACCCTTAGGCGTGGTCTTATAACGTGGTGGCAAAGATTGGGTGTCCACGAGGACTAGCATAAGCTATGGCATGTTTGATTGCCCAACCCAATGATCAAGGAATTGTGATTTATATCATAAATTGGTCGGGAACCTACCTAATTATCGTATTTTATAACCACCGGCCCTAGTTGGATTTATGAAATGATGATAATGGGATCCTTGCCCACAAGAAATCCATCATATTGGGGTTGATGTGATTTGCTCAAAATTTTAAAACAATTGAGTGGGAGCAACTTCATAATATTAAAAGCCATGTTATTATGAAACATTAATGAAAACATATTCCTAATTTTAAAATTCTCTCTTAATAGGTGGGTTAAAATATTTCACAAACATTCAAATGGCAAACAGATTATCACTTCGTTCCATTCTTGATGAGCATAAGCTCAAAGAGGACAACTACAATGACTGGTTTAGAAACCTTAAAATTATCTTACGACAAGAAAATATTTTCTATGTTCTTGAAAGACCATTTCCCCCTGAACCCGCAGAAGATGCTGACCAAAATACATTTGATCATTGGAAGAAATATGTCGATGATGATGAGCAAGCAGTTTGCATAATGCTTGGCTCTATGTCGGACGAACTTCAGAAAGCTCACGAAGATATGAATGCTCAAACCATCATATATCACTTGAAGGAGTTGTATGCAACTTTCGTTCATACCGTGAGATTCCAAGTGTCATTTGCCTTATTCCAAACAAGGTATAAAGAAGGATCTGTTAGTGGACATGTGCTTTAGATGATTGGCCACATAGAAAAATTGGCCAACCTCTGGTTCATCATGTATCATGAGATAGGTCACGATCTAATTCTTTAGTCCTTACCAAAAGACTTCTCTAACTTTATTATGCAGTTTCATCTGTCTGATAAAGAAGCTACTTTAGCAGAATTTCATAATCTGATAAAGCATGCAGATAAGGACTTGAAACCAGAGCTTAAAACCTTCGTCATGCTTACGGGTATGGACCTGAAGCCATGAGGCCCAAAGAAAAATAAGGGCAAAGCCAAGGTTCCAGATCACCTAAAGCCCAATGGTAAGGTGGAGAAGAAAAAAGGAAAGGGGAAATGTTTCTTTTGTGGAAAGAAGGGTCATTGGAAGAAAGACTGCAGATCCTTGAAAGCCAAGGAAGCTAGGGAAGTCCAAGAGGCCAAGAAGCCCAATGCTTCAAGTATGTTGTATATGATTGAACTATATTCTCAAAACTCTGAACCTTCTACTTGGGTGCTTGACACCGGTTGTGGGACTCACTTGTGTAACAATGTGCAGGGCCTGAGAAACATTAGGAGACTCCGTCATGGGGAGGTTGACTTACGCATGGGTAATGGAGCAAAACTGGCTGCATTGTGCGTGGGGACTTATTCATTAGTTTTACCGAATGTTTTAGTTTTAGACTTAGAAGATTGTATTTATGTACATTCTCTAGTAAAGAACATCATTTCAATTTCTTCTTTATGTAATAAAGGCTTTTCAAGCCTAATAAGTTGTAATGAATGTTCTATTTATTTCAATGAAATAAAATATGGAGATGGTATTTTGAATAATGGTATCTATGTCTTACAAACTAACAAAGAATGTTCAACCTCAAATATATACAACGTTAACTCGAATAATCTCAATGAATCACTTCTATGGCACAGTCGCTTAGGTCATATCAATGAAACAAGATTAACTAAGCTACATAAGGATGTGTATTTCAGACCCTTTAAATATGAACCTCATGGAACTTGTGAGTCTTGTTTACTTGTAAAATGACCAAATTACCCTTCAAATGTAAAGGACAGCGTGCAGCGGAGACATTAGAACTCATACACTCTGATGTATGCGGACCAATGTCAGTCACCGCTAGAGGTGGATTCTCCTACTTCATTACCTTTATCGATGATCACTCGCGATATGGGTATGTGTACCTTATGCGATACAAATCCGAAGCCTTTGAGAAATTCAAAGACTTCAAAGCTGAAGTAGAAAACCAGCTTAATAAAAGTATTAAGTCACTAAGGTCTGATCGAGGTGGTGAATACTTAAGCAACGAATTTCAAGATTACTTGAGAGAAATGGCATTGTTTCCCAGTGGACTCCTCTGAGAACTCCACAGCATAATGGGGTCTCCGAAAGGAGAAATCGGACATTATTAGATATGGTCCGATCAATGATGCCAGACACGGATCTACCTATTTCATTTTGGGGTCTTGCTTTAGAAACTGCAACACTACTACTAAACCAAGTTCCTTCCAAGATTGTTAGTCAAACAACATATGAGTTATGGTCTGGGAAACGTCATAGTCTTAGTTATCTAAGAGTTTGGGGATGTGACGCATATGTTAAGCTCACACAAACTAAAAAATTGGATGATAGGGCAATTAAATTTAAGTTTGTAGGATATGCCTTGAACTCAAGATCATACGTGTTCTACGTCCCAAATGAACAAAGAACATTTGTCTCACGAAATGCTAAATTTCTAGAGAATGAATTCCTTCTCAAGAAATATAGTGGGAGTAGACTTGACCTCGATGAGGTACGAGAAGAACAAACTAACATAGAACTAAAAATATAGTTATTTTATTAATAAATAATAAAATATACAATTCGGATTGGCACTCACCAACTCTAACACTAATATCATTTTTAGTTAAAATCTATGAGCATTCAGAATCAGTTTGCCTTCATTTGGCTCTCGAACTGGTATACCGATCACCATACTAGCATACCAGTGGTCCTGCAGTTTGGCATAGCCAGTGGAACCCGTATACCAATGTCCCTACATCATGATATGTATTTTGGAACTGGTATTCCTGTATACCGGTCTTCATACCAGTCATTAAATCAGTCACTGTGTATTCTGATTCTTTGAAATTTTACTTCTTGGACCGACATATCGACCCTGAGACCGACTTACCGGCCATATCTGGGTTTATATATATACCCATCTCTTTCATTTTTCTTCATAGTTTATCTTCTCTTTCTCGGTATTCACCCCAATATTTGCTCTAAATAAAGCCTAAAACTTCATTTTCATTCATTTTTCACACATCAAGGGAAGCAAGTAAATCCTATATTCTCCATTTTAAAATTTGTTTTGTATTTTACTATGTTATGGTAGAAACCTATTTGTGACCCATGTCCATTTCTCATAATTTTTCATGATTAGGAAGTTAAACAAACTTAGATAGATGCTTAATAAAATGATACATGCATGGATTGAATTGAGTTGAATCACATTATAGGACATGAATTGAGTAAACCCTAGAATTTGGGTATTTTGTCATGTTATGGAATTGTTGATGTAGGATTTGATTTTCATGTCATAAGCTTGTAATAAGCCAAATTCATGTTATTATTGTTGAGATTGCATTAAGTAAGCATGATTGAAGTTTAGGAAATACATTGAGTTTCATGGGTCCACGTATCATTCACATGCATGTATAAGATTAATATGTTCGAGTATGCTAATCATACATGAACACATGGTAGATTTATCGCAAGAGCATTCTTTCGACTCCATATGAGAACATAGGCATTATGACGTTGGATCAGTGAGTGAATACTTCCATACTTACGTTTAAACTTATTTACATTGTGATTTACTTTCCTTACGATGTATGTGTTATTATTTATAAAACACGATTTACGATATATAACCTACGTTTCATGTTTTACAAGTTTTGTTCATGTTACAATTTACATTTTACAAGTTAGTAGTTCAAGCATACATGTTTATGAATCATGTTTTTTTGAGATAAGAATGCATGTTTTCAGCTTATGTTTTTCCAAGTCATGGATATACGATTTCAGCTTACGTTTTCAATTTCCACTAATATAATACATGTGCACGATTTACATCTTCAATTTATGTTTAACCTTCATATGTTTACAGCTTATGTTTTCAGTAGTGGGTCTTTATCTAGAAATACTGGTTATAAAATTTATTTAAATGACATTCATCCATACCTATTCTAAAATGGGCAATGAATTCCAAACGAGCTTGTATACATAAAGCAGTACACATGTCAGCCTATGATTATGCGTTTCCAACTCATATTTTTATACTTTAATCCATCTTATACAAGTTTACAATCCCAATATACAACAGACTGTGTCTTCAGTCTACATTCATATGCATAGTAAAATTTTTAGTTTATGCTTACATGTTGTACTTTCAAGTTATGTTTACAATTTGCAAACATGTATCGTGTGTAAAGTTCAAGTCAAGTGGACATTTCAATTCAGGTTGTCATTTATAGTTTTCATGTATGTTTTGCATGTGTCATCTTTATGGTTTCATGTTATAATTTTACAACTTTTGTTTTCAGTTTGCATGTTACATTTCCAGTTTACAATTACGGACATGTTTATAGGTTGAGTTGTACAATCAAGTCATGATGTCAGATTCACAGTTGCAGTTCATGTATACAGTTACGATTTTTAGTTTATGTTTACGAGTTGTAGTTTCAAGTCATGTTTCAATTTTCAAGACATATGCATGGTTTTCCGATCATATTTATGCTTTCAGTTCATAATCATATTGACAGTTTTCAAATATGGTTTTATAGATTCCATTTTTAGAGTCCACAGTTTATGTTTCCCGCGTGTCATGATTACATGTTTATAGTTTACGACTTTTTACGAGTCATGTTTGCATGTTTTCAGCTTATGTTTTAATAGGTCATGTTTATAGTTTACGTTTTCATGTAATATATTTTCATTTCGTGATTTAGGCATCTTAGTTCATGCTTCACATATTTCAATTCATGACCTATGTGGTTTTCAAACCATGATTTATAATTTACATGTCATGGGTTACAAGTCATGAATTAAAATTATGCTTCACGATTTTCATGTCATGTTTTGCAGTTATATGCCACGGTATTCAGTAAACATTTCATGATTTACAAGTCACGTTCATGAAAATGGTTTATGATTTCAGTTTACACTTTCCACGTGTCATGGTTATATGTTTAAAACTTGTGTCTTTCATGTGTCATGTTTACAGTTTATGCTTTCACGAAATATGTTTTCCGTTCCCGATTCATATGTTCCTAGCTCATGTTTTACATGTTTAGGGTTCATGTGTACAGTCCTCCAAATATGAATATGTTTTCATGTTCCACAATTTAAAAATCATGTTTTTGGTCTGTAGCTTATGTCACGTGCTTTATGGTTCACGATATACCGATCGAGTGTCATGTTTTATAAATCACCACCCGTTTATCATCCATGTTTACAAGTTCATGGTTTATGCTTTCTCTGTGCTATGTCTTCAACTTATATGTTTTCATGAAATACATATTTAGTTTAGGATTTTCCATGATTCTTACCTTAAATTTTCACTAAACGGTGTACAAGAACAGGAAACGAAATGTTTTCAAACCACCCGTAGAGTACTGTTCCTTTATGTATAGTTATCTCGGGTATGCTCAGTTCAGCAGGCCTAATGGTCCTTGAGTGGCCGTCTTAGGAATTCATGTTCATGTTCCCCTTCTTACGAGGTGCTAGGTCCCATTAAGTAGGTATCAATCCCCCAGGTAATGATACTGGTGAGATTTTCATGACAAGCTATTTTCAACATTGGATTAGGTACAAGTTTTGAATTCATAGATTTTTATTTTCAGTAAATGTCATGGATTTAGTTTATATCATGACAAAGCTTTCATCTCATGATAAAAATTTTAGCCATGCTCTCAGTTTATGTTTAACGGTTTTCATGCCAAGTTTATAATTTTCAAAACATGTTTACATTTTCTAGTTTATGCTGATGTTTTCAAGTCACGTGTACAACTTTCAATTTATGTTCACAGTTCATGAATTAGTTTTCAGTTCAAGTCGGGGGTCTCAAGTAATGTGCACAATTTACAAGCCATGTTTCAGTTTGCAAATATGTTATCATTTATATAGTCTTCAGACATATTTCCAGTTTTTTATTGTACAGTTGCAGTCACATTTACAAGTTTGTGCATTGTGCTTATAGTTATGTTACATTTATAAACTCATGGTTACATATCATGACTATGTTTACAGATTTTCCTCTCATGTTTTAGTTTATGATTACAGTTCAGGACTTATAGTTTAATTTTCAAGATCTACGGTATGTGATCTTGAACTGAAAGTTTATGATTTCACAAACTTACTTAGTATGGGTTCGTTACCTAGTATGGGTTCGTTTTTCTAAGTTCCTTATGTTATTCTTTCACTTTCAACTTTCACTTACTAAGTTGTCCATTCGACTTACTCTCCCATTTTCACTTTTTGGATTACGAGATTTCATGCATGCTAAGAACGAATTTTGGAGAAGATGGACACCAGTTGTAGTCAATAGGATCATGGTATGAAAGGTCCACATATATATGTATTCATTATATTAGGTTATGTAGCTGAATGTCAATAGATGTAAATCATGTGATATCAAGTATGTTTCAAGTATTTATGGGTATTACAAGTCAGACATGCATGCATTTAAGTTCGGTTACGTATTACGATATGTTGTGCATGTGCAATTCACGAGGCTTAGGGAGATGATAACGCTGTCTTTTTTCGGTCACGTCCTAGAACACTCGAACGTCTGTGGACTAATGAATGTAAAAGTAAGAGATGGTTATGAATATTTTGTTATATTTATTGATGACTAATCCAGATATGGGTATGTTTACCTAATACAACACAACTCAAATACCTTTGCAAAGTTCAAAGAGTATCGTGCTAAGGTTGTGAACCAATTAGGTAAAACCATCAAATCTCTATGATCAGGTCGTCAATTCACCTGTCCTTATAAAAATTTCATCCTCAAAATTTCCCTATCAATATATATGATCATTCGAAACTTAACACACATACAAAAGCTATCTTACTAGATATGTTGTTAGAAGTCACATATTCCATGTCAAAACATACCGCATTACATCATATCAAATTCAGGTCAATGTATAAAATATCAGATCAATCATTTCATGTCAGAATAAGTCAATACATCATAATCAAATAAGAACTTATAAAAAAAAATCAATTATACCAGAACAATACTATATCAGAAATCATAAATCCGGGAAATTTTAGACATATCAAATCATAATTGGATCACATTGTATCAAGTCAGAACATGTTAATTCAAATCACTCGAAATCAATTCGATCCATACCTAACCTATTCATGTCATATCAAATCATATCGAAGCAAATCACATAAATTACATAGAATTCATTCCATGGAATCCAAGACATATCATATCACACTAGAACACATATAACACGCTTGAAAATTGGTCTTTTATTCCCATGTATAAGAGTGTCGAAGTAATAAAATAATCTGGTGAGTCCGGGGTCGATGCACAGAGAAGAGATTTAGCAAAATAGAATAATGAACAGTGCGGAAAAGAAAAGTTTGATTTGTTGAAGTAGTTGGGAACTTTTAGATTGAATTACAATAATGGAAAGAAATGCTGGAGTTAGGGGATCCACTTTTAGTCTTTTAAACATTTATAAATCTCGCTTTATTATAATTTACAAATTGCCATTGTTACCCACTTAATTTATTTCAGGAATTAATTATGCCAATAAAAAGAACCAGCCACAAAGGTGGTAATCATTTATGTCAATGATTAGTCCTACCAAGTACTAAGCATGACAAAAATATAAAACCATCCATAAAGGCGGTGATACCGTTTGTCTACAACAAGTCCTACCAAGGTATTTAGTTATGCCAAAATCGTATAAAACCAGCCATAAAGGCGATAGAAAGATAAAACCAGCAATAAAGGTGGAAGAAAGATAAAACCAGCCATAAAGGCGGTAGACAGATTGTCAATAATTAATCTAGACTTAAATCAAGTTTTAATCATTAGATTTTAATTTATTTATTATAATAGAAGCGAGTTTAATCTAGGTTTTCATTATAAAAGTTTCACCCTTACCCCAACATAAAAGAAATTAGCTACTCATTTTGTAATAAAACATACTTGTACTTTTATTACTGAAAGAAAAACATTACAAAAAGCTTTAAGTAAATAAACAAATAAGACACTATCTCTCCAAGATTTACAGAGGAATCAGGAAAGAAAGTATGAAAATTTATAATGCCGGACGCTCCTATTTATAGGCAACTTAGCCACCCAGACCAGTGAATGCATGTTGTGGACACGTGTCAAAGAATGGTTAAGCCACGTTAGGGACACATGTCAGAGAATGGCGAAGCGGCGGTGTCTTTGTTTTATTAGGCGTGTCGCGACGCAATTGTTCCACGCTTCGCGACGTGACAACATAATTTCCATTTTTAGCCCTTTTCAAGTCTGGTTTGTCCGTCGAGCTTCCGAGAAGTATTTTTCCTAACAAAAATATAAAATAACACAGTAAAAGCACTCAAAGCATAACTTTAAAATATTAATTCACAAATATGTCAATTTAAGGGGATTAGTGAAACTATAATTGTAAAACGATTAACTTATCTTCTAATAAATATGCACTTTTTAGTATTCATCACACCCCCAACCAGCTTATTACTAGTCCCTAGTAATTCAAGCAGAATCTAAAAGAAAAATTCTTATCTAAGTCAACAATTATTTTCTTTCTTTTTGAATGATCAAATAAATGACTTCTTCTATACTTTTTACCATTCTTCCATATACTCATAAAACAAGGTATTAATCAATATATTGTGCCCACAATATCACATATATTTGTTGAAAAGAGAGTAATATTTTTGTCCTAAAATTATATTAGAGTTTACACATTTTTGGTAGTGAAAGTTTATTTATAAACATATCTTCAATCCATGTATCGAACTTTGGGCCAGTGACTCCCAAACCAGTTGGTTTTAGGGCACTAGATGTTAAGACACCCCTACAGGCTTAATTGCTTGGATCTCTGATAAACTGTGTCTAAAATATATCTCCAATCCATGTATCAAACGTTGGGCCATTGACTCCCAAATCAGTTGCTTTTAGGGCACTAGGTGTTAAGACACACCTACGAGCTTAATTGCTCGGATCTCAGATAACAGTGTCTGATTCCCTTAAGCTTTCTTTTTAACCCTTGTAACAAGCTTTGGGCCAGTAATTCCAATTCCAGTTGGCCTTAGGGTACTAAGTATTAAAACACCCATTCAGACTTAATTGCTCGGCTCAAAAAGGCTACGAAAATGAACTTTATTCAAACTTTTTTTTAATAATAAAAATTTCACTGCTTTTAGGTGTTACCTCCAACAAATTAGAGAACTGAATATTACAGAATTTTCACTTACCACCCATGGTCATATGTTACCATGTTGTTGATAATATCTGCCAGACGAACATATAAAGATCAAATTTAATCAATGTTATGGAGAATTCACAAATTTAAATTATTCAAAAAGAAAGGAACGATAAATAACTTGTTACGAATTATATTGAGATGCGTCTCAGGAGTGAAAACTCCTTACACAGCCACCTCTGAACAACAATTCCACTTCGTTTAGAAAACAAATTTGTTGTTAGTTTGTGTATATATATATGGATATATATTTTTACACACAAAATAACAACAAAGTAAAAACTAACAGACATAAACATGAAAATTATTTCGTAAACTATCCTCACCCCCAACCAAAACGAGACATTGTCCCTTATGTTTAAAGAAAGAAAGAAAGAGTTTAGAAGATATCACCTGGTTATTGTGGAATTGACAATTATAACTAAAGATTACAATTAAGGTCCAGGTTTACTTTGCGCATTTTGCCACGATCATTACCAGACCAGTTCAACTTGGAAAGAGTTTGGTCGATTTTTGGTTCATAAGCTAAGAGTTGGTCAATTAAATCATCAGATGTTCGTGCAGTTAGGAAGATATCTCTTACCGGTTTTGAAATAAACCCATTTCTTTTGGCATCTTCAAGAAACACAAAAAGAAAATAGAAAAATCCATTAACATTAAAAACCCAATAGGTTTTTGGTGAATATTCAAGTTTGTCCAATGACGCAACAGTGAATATTTCTTCCAACGTTTCGTGCCCACCTGGTAAAGCAATGAAAGCATCAGCATGATTGATCATTTCAGTGAGTCTTTCAGACATACCTGGGACAATACATTCTTCTCCATTTGATTTTCCGATGATGTGGCTTTCTGTAAAGGTTTTGGGATGATCCCTAAAACTTGACTCCCATGTTCTTGTACAGCTTTTGAAATACACCCCATCAATCCAAGATTGCCACTGCCATATACTAAGTGCATATTTCTGTTTGCCATAACTCTACCCAATTCTCCTACTCCTAAAAAATTCTGGTTTAGTTCCAGAGCTAGTTCCACAAAATACACAGATATTAGTAATCGTCATTTTGAAGTTGTCTCCATTTATGCTATCTCCATTAGCTAGATGTGTTGAAAAGAGAGAAGTGACGAGATGAATTTATAGATCCTGAAAATGGTGAGTGATAGATGCGCACTAATATATGCAAAATGACAATTATTATGAAAATAGATCGTGATAAAAAAGGCTGGATACTGTCGGCAAAAAGTAAAGGAAAACATTAATTTAAAGTAAAGGAAATCAATGCAATAATATATACTGGTAGTTGTGATTGTGGCTCATATCTTGAACGCCCTCTATGGGTCAGGGATAGGCTTCTCATCTAATTTTCTTATAAATTGGGAAACAGGGTATTTTAAAGTCAGATTCCCGAGACTGTATGGTTGTCTTTCTTTATGAAATTATGTGTGTAATCTGAGAATTTCACAATGAACATATCCACTAGGATGCCGTTGGGAAGCGGCCGCGAGTGCGCAGCGGAAAATTAAATAAATCAAATTATGATGCTGCTATCCCTTTGCCCAAGACCCATTTGTTTTGATTATTCTACAAGCCTAGGCATGTTACTATATATTCTAAGCATAAAAACTCATAGAACATGCAAAGAACATAAACCATAAAATGCTAACTATCATAAGAACTCTAATTAAAATAAAGAAAGAAAAAGACTTACTTGAACCAAAGACTCCTCCAGTCCTCCCTCCAATCTACAAGCTTTTCTCGAACTCAGCAAACTCTTCCACGTTCCAAAGAGCCACCCAAGTGTGTGGCCTCCAAAGGTGCAAACACCAAAGCCAAAACTCAAAAGCAAGACTACGCCTTGAGTGCACAGGTATTTTGCCCTTGGTGCTAGCCTAGGCAAATACCACAAAACTTTTAACTCGAGGTTCCTCTAGTCAATTAGACTTAAGGATCCTCAAAATCAATGGCTTACTCTTAAACTTTAAAGTTGCTCAATTATATAAACCCAAGATATGAAAGGTTTGGTGCAAACATTTGTGAAGAATTATTTGGGTTTATATAGGTGCTCAAAAGAAAAAAATTAATTAAGAATCCGATGCGGGATAAATGCTAATTTAATCGTATCCATTGGATATTATTTTAGTGGTTTAATGAGATTATAAAACCCTAATAAGAGTTTGGGCCGAATTGGAATTCAAAACAAATATAACAAATTACTATTCACATTACTATTCACATTATTATTCACGTTTTATTTATTTATTTATTTATTACAATCCCCAAAGTGCCCCTATCATCATTCACCAATCCCTAAGCCACTATGGAACCTCATAAATGATCTGTTCAATAATTAAACATTGAACCATTTATGAACAATTCCTACAGCAATCATATATGCTGTTAAATTTATACTTGCACTGTTAACCATTGATTTCGACTTTGTTGTGTGTGACCTTTTAGGTTCCCCTCAAGTTGGACATGAAATGAATCGTGATAATTTAATCGAACATAAATTATCCTCCGATCAGATGGTCGTTCGATTTCAATGACCAAGGTTGACATCTAGCAACATGCCAACAATGCCCCCAAATGAGAAGGAAAGATATATACCCATTCTGTATGCGATTTACATATGATACGGTCCCTCGCCTTAATGTATCCTCACCGTTTGACCTAGGGTATGGAAAGTGTCTACCCATATAGTCAAATGTATGATGTTGATAATGTCATGAATCGTGCTAACGCAAGAATCTCACATGATTCTTCCGTTGCGGCCACAGTCTCAAGCACTGATCACACATATTAACCCGCGAACTGGAATACTACTCTTATAAGAAAATATTATCCGAGAGAGTGGCGATTCTCTGTTATATCTTTACAAACTTCATGTGTTTCAACAAATGACCCAATCATACCCTTATGACCCGATCTCTTGAAATGGGGAAGGAGAATGTCAAAGTCATTTGATCCACACATAAGATTGTAAAGACCTCAAGTCTAAGGACTAGTCATACAATCGATACATGAAAGTTCTCACAGACACATTGGATAAACACTCCATGTGAAAACTTTCTGCGGTCAGTTCGATGGACACGAGCAACTCATGCATCCATGTGATACACCAAGTGGACAGATCTCCACTAGTAGCCTATGAGATCGGCTACCCCACTTAAGGGCGGATCATATCATCATGCTAGTCTCTCGGCTTTGTGAACGCCCAGATTATTCACAAAACTATGACAGGAACGTTTGAGAGTAATGATTCTCATAAGGCGTGGAAGCCATCATCTTATTACTCCAAGGGCTTTATTACAATGTTGATGATTCATATAATTTATGTAAGACACGTATAATAAAGATTGTCATTTTATTAATTAATGAAAATATTACAAATACATGTACATATAGCCCATCCACAAGTTGGGTATAGGACATATCCCTAACAATCTCCCACTTGCACTATAGCCAACTAGTATGAATCTAGACACCATACTCTTGGGTGTGCCTATCATGTTTTTGTTGAGTCAGCCCTTTAGTCAGAGAATCTGCAAGATTATCTTATATGGGTATTTTATCTATAATAACTTCTTTTCTCTCAACAATCTCTCTGATGAGATGAAATCGCCTGAGTACATGCTTGGATTTCTGGTGGGACCTTGGTTCATTTGATTGAGCAATGACACCCGTGTTGTCACAGTACATCGTGACGCCATTTTTTATCGCGGGAAGCACTTCTAGCTCCGTGATGAACTTCTTTATCCAGACTGCTTCTTTAGCTACCTCAGATGCTGCAATATACACGGCTTCAGTGGTGGAGTCTGCTGTAGTTGACTGCTTTGAGCTTTTCCAACTGACAGCTCCGCCATTCAAAGTAAACAGATATTCTGTTTGTGATCTGCTGTCATCCCTATCGGTCTGAAAGCTCGCATCACAGTAACCAATGACTTTCATCTCAGAACAATCTCTGTATGTCAATAACACATCCTTAGTTCTTCTCAGATACTTGAGGATTGTTTTGACAGCTGCCCAGTGTTGCTCACCAGAATTTGCCTGATACCTGCTCGTTATGCTAAGAGCATAAGAGACATCAGGTCTTGTACATAGCATGACGTATATGATTGATCCTATTGCTGAAGCATAAGGGATCCTACTCATACGCTCTATCTTGAAGGAGTATGTGGACATTGCTCCTTAGATAATTTGATTCGATGACAAGTAGGTAAATTACCTCTTTTGGAATCTTCCATTTTGAATCTTTTCAAAACCTATCTATGTATGTAGATTGAGAAAGTCTTAACAACCTCTTAGATCTATTACGGTAGATCTTAATGCCGAGGATGTAAGGCTGCTTCTCCTAAATCTTTCATGGAGAAATTCTGAGATAACATTGCTTGGTGGCTTGCATCATTGGAATTTCATTCCCGATGATTAATATGTCATCGACATATAATACAAGCAATACAACATCACTCCCACTATTTTCCTGTAAACACAAGGCTCGTCTACACTTTTTATGAAGTCAAATTCTTTGATTGTCTCATCAAATCGTATATTCCAACTTCTGGAGGCTTGCTTGAGTCCATAAATGGATCGTTTAAGCTTGCATAATTATTATGATCATCCTTAGATGCAAACCCCTCAGGTTGTGTCATATAGACTTCCTCTACGAGGTTCCCATTAAGGAAAGCTATTTTGACATCCATCTGCCAAATCTCATAATCAAAGTGTGCAGCTAGTGCCAGTAAAATTTGAATGGACTTTATCATTGCAACAGGCGAGAAGGTTTCATATAGTCAATTCCTTGGATTTGTCTATAACCTTTCGCCACCAACCTAGCCTTATAGGTTTGGATGTTGCCTTCTGCATCAGTTTTACGCTTGTAAATCCACTGCAGCCTATGGGTTTTATCCCTTCAGGTGCATCCACCAAGTCTCAGACTTGATTCTGATGCATAGAGTCTATTTCAAATTTCATGGCCTCAAGCCACTTGACTGAATCAATGTCACAATTGCTTCGTCATAACTGGTGGGATCGTCATTATCAATGACCTGATCATGTTCCTTATCAATATGGAAACCATATCTTTCAGGCTCATATCTTTCCCTACCAGACCTTCTAAGTTCATAACCTTGTGGTTGTTTCGTCGCTGCTCTTTTGAGGGGCTTGGGGTTTAGTTCTATGTTAGTTTGTTCTTCTCGTACCTTATCGAGGTCAAGTCTACTCCCACTATATTTCTTGAGAAGGGATTCATTCTTTAGAAATTTAGCATTTCGTGAGACAAATGTTCTTTGTTCATTTGGGACGTAGAACACGTATGCTTTTGAGTTCAAGGCATATCCTACAAACTTACATTTAACTGCCCTATCATCCAATTTGTTAGTTTGTGTGTTTAACATATGCGTCACATCCCCAAACTCTTAGATAACTAAGACTAGGACGTTTCCCAGACCATAACTCATATGGTGTTTGACTAACAGTCTTGGAAGGAACTTGTTTTTAGTAGTAGTGTTGCATTTCTAAAGCAAGACCCCAAAATGAAAGAGGTAGATCCGTGTCTGGCATCATTGATCAGACCATATCTAATAATGTCCGATTTCTCCTTTCGGAGACCCCATTATGCTGTGGAGTTCCCGGAGGAGTCCACTGGAAAACAATGCCATTTTCTCTCAAGTAATCTTGAAATTCGTCGCTTAAGTATTCACCACCTCAGTCAGACCTTAGTGACTTAATACTTTTATTAAGCTGGTTTTCTACTTCAGCTTTGAAGTCTTTGAATTTCTCAAAGGCTTCAGATTTGTACCGCATAAGGTACACATACCCATATCGCGAGTGATCATCGATAAAGGTAATGAAGTAGGAGAATCCACCTCTAGCGGTGACTGACATTGGTCCGCATACATCAGAGTGTATGAGTTCTAATGTCTCCGCTGCACGCTGTCCTTTACCTTTGAAGGGTAATTTGGTCATTTTACCAAGTAAACAAGACTCACAAGTTCCATAAGGTTCATATTTGAAGGGTCTGAAATACCCATCCTTATGTAGCTTAGTTAATCTTGTTTCATTGATATGACCTAAGCGACTGTGCCATAGAAGTGATTCATTGAGATTATTCGAGTTAACGTTGTATATATTAGAGGTTGAACATTCTTTGTTAGTTTGTAAGACATAGATACCATTATTCAAAATACCATCTCCATATTTTATTTCATTGAAATAAATAGAACATTCATTACAACTTATTAGGCATGAAAAGCCTTTATTACAAAGAAGAAATTGAAATGATGTTCTTTACTAGAGAAGGTACATAAACACAATCTTCTAAGTCTAAAACTAAACCATTCGGCAAAAACTAATGAATAAGTCCCCACGCACAATGCAGCCAGTTTTGCTCCATTACCCATGCGTAAGTCAACCTCCCCATGACAGAGTCTCCTACTGTTTCTCAGGCCCTGCACATTGTTACACAAGTGAGTCCCACAACCGGTGTCAAGCACCCAAGTAGAAGGTTCAGAGTTTTGAGAATATAGTTCAATCATATACAACATACCTGAAGCATTGGGCTTCTTGGCCTCTTGGGCTTCCTTAGCTTCCTTGGCTTTCAAGGATCTGCAGTTTTTCTTCCAATGACCCTTCTTTCCACAAAGAAACATTTCCCATTTCCCTTTTTCTTCTCCACCTTACCATTGGGCTTTAGGTGATCTGGAGCCTTGGCCTTGCCCTTATTTTTCTTTGGGCCTCGTGGCTTCAGGTCCGTACCCGTAAGCATGACGGAGGTTTTAAGCTCCGGTTTCAAGTCATTCTCTGCTTGCTTTATCATATTGTGCAATTCTGCTAAAGTAGCTTCTTTATTAGACAGATGAAACTGCATAATAAAGTTAGAGAAGTCTTTTGGTAAGGACTGAAGAATTAGATCGTGACCTATCTCATGATCCATGATGAACCCGAGGTTGGCCAATTTTTCAATGTGGCCAATCATCTTAAGCACATGTCCACTAACAGATCCTTCCTTATACCTTGTTTGGAATAAGGCACATGACACTTGGAATCTCACGGTATGAACGGAAGTTGCATACAACTCCTTCAAGTGAAAGATGATGGTTTGAGCATCCATATCTTCATGAGCTTTCTCAAGTTCGTCCGACATGGAGCCAAGCATTATGCAAATTGCTTGCTCATCATCATCGACGGGTTTCTTCCAAGCATCAAATGTATTTTGGTCAGCATCTTATGCGGGTTCAGGGGGAAATGGTCTTTCAAGAACATAAAAAATCTTTTCTTGTCGTAAGACAATTTTAAGGTTTCTAAACCAGTCATTGTAGTTGTCCCCTTTGAGCTTATGCTCATCAAGGATGGAACGAGTGATATTCTATTTGCCATTTGAATGTTTGTGAAATATTTTAACCCACTGTTAAGAGAGAATGTTAAAATTAGGAATATGTTTCCATTAATGTTTCATAATAACATGGGCTTTTAATATTATGAAGTTGCTCCCACTCAATTGTTTTAAAATTTAAGCAAATCGCATCAACCCCAATATGATGGATTTCTTGTGGCAAAGATCCCATTATCATCATTTCACAACTCCGACTAGGGCCGGTCGTTATAAAATACGATAATTAGGTAGGTTCCCAACCAATTTATGATATAAATCACAATTCCTTGATCATTGGGTTGGGCAATCAAACATTCCATAGCTTATGCTAGTACTTGTGGACACCCAATCTTTGCCACTAAGTTATAAGACCACGCCTAAGGGTCGCTACGTCTTATGACTCAGAAAAGTCAAACCATTGTCAATAGTATGATTTATGGAAAAATTTGTATTGGCCAGTCTGGTAAAGCCTAGTCCTACCAATACGGTTTAAGCCATTTGGGTCTATACTTTACAGTGGGAGGCAAATTTTAGACTTAAATTATTATTGAGGATTTTAGCAAGTTTAAGTGAATAACTGTCAAATGGATTCCTCCATTGAAAATTCCCCAGAGGGAGGGTGGAGCGAACTCTCTTAAATACCCTTACCTCTTAGGCTCTTATTGCCTTGGTGACAGGAATAAACAATAGATCCTCCAAATTAGTCCAACACTTTAAATATGCTTTAAGGTAAGCTTTGAGTAAATGATTATCTAGATGTCTTCACAGCTTTTCCTTTTGGCTATAAAAAGGTAGTGAGTGAAGGAAGACACCAAATCATTATCTAACTCTAGTAATACCTTTGGTTAAATTAACTTTAGTTTGGAAAGTTTTATTAACCCCTTGGTCCCACCCCATTGTATCTTTTATAATGTCTTTTATTATAAACAAGTGATTTATATTTATTAGCCTTAAATGTAATAAATCTCTAAGTTCATCACGAATAATTACTTAGCTAAGGGATAAGAAATACACTCTCTATTTCCTTAGAAAGTCTCTAGATGCTTGCACCCTAAAATAATCATGCCAATTCTAATCATACATAGAATCATCAAGCATATGAGTTTTAATATGTTGGAATTATTTTAGGCATTAAATAACTTTAATTAATATTAATTATGATATTGCATTTTATGTTAATCAAATAAATTTACTATTCATACTATTTTACAGATGCGTGAACTTTAAATGCAATTTCACAATTCAAATCTTAACCAAATCATGCAAAACTTGTGCCTAAAAGTAAGTTCAGGGTGTTAGCTTTCCAACGAACTTTTACAAACCCAATTTCGAGTTCAAATGAGAGAGAACTTATCAAAACAACAATGGCGCGCTGATACCCACTGGGGAAGCGGCCGCGAGTGCGCAACGGAATATTAAATAAATCAAATTATGATGCCACTATCCCTTTGACAAAGACCTATTTTTTTTTATTATTCTACAAGCCTAGGAATGTTACTATATCTTCTAAGCATAAAAAAATCATAATTAAAATAAAGAAAGAAAAAGACTTACTTGAACCGAAGACTCATCCAGTCCTCCCTCCAATCTATAAGCTTTTCTCGAAATCAACAAGCTCTTCCATGTTCCAAAGAGCCACCCAAGTGTGTGGCCTCCAAAGGTGCAAACACCAACGCCAAAACTCAATGGCTAGACTATGCCTTGAGTGCACAGGTATTTTGCCATTGGTGCTAGCCAAGGCAAATACCTCAAAACTTTTAACTAGAGGTTCCTCTAGTCAATTAGATTTAAGGATACTCAAAATCGGTGGCTTACTCTTAAACTTTAGAGTTGCTCACTTATATAAACCAAAGATATGAAAGGTTTGGTGCAAAAATTTATGAAGAATTCTTTGGGTTTATATAGGTACTCCAAAGACAACAAAATTAATTAAGAATCCGATGTGGGATAAATGCTAATTTAATCTTAGCCATTGGATCTTAATTTAGTGGTTTAATGAGATTATAAAACCCTAATAAGAGTTTGGGCCGAATTGGAATTCAAAAACAAATAACAAATAAATTTTTTTTACTATTCACGTTACTATTCATTTTTTTAAATTCAAATTCTCAAAGTGCCCCTATCGTCATTCACCAATCCCTAAGCCACTATGGAACCTCATAAATGATCTATTCAATAATTAAACACATTGAACCATTTATGAACAATTCCTACAGTAATAATATATGCTGTTAAATTTATACTGTGCATTGTTAACCATTGATTTCGACTTTGTTGTGTGTGACCTTTTGGGTTCCCCTCAAGTTGGACTTGAAATGAATCGTGATAATTTAATCGAACATAAATTATCCTCTGATCAGATGGTCATTCGATTTCAATGACCAAGGTTGATATCTAGCAACATGCCAAGGCCCCAAATGAGAAGGAAAGATATATACCCATTCTGTATGCGATTTACATATGATACGGTCTCTCGCCTCACTGTATACCCACCGTTTGACCTAGGGTATGGAAAATGTCTACCCATATAGTCAAAGGTATGATTTTGATAGTGTCATGAATCGTGCTAACCCAAGAATCTCACATGATTCTTCTGCTACGGCCACAGTCTCAAGCACTGATCACACATATCAACCCGCGAACTGGAATACTACTCTTATAAGAAAATATTATCCGAGAGAGTGGTGATTCTCTGTTGTATCTTTACAAACTTCATGTGTTTCAACAAATGACCCAATCATACCTTTATGACCGGATCTTTTGAACCGGGGAAGGAGAATGTCAAAGTCATTTGATCCACACATAAGATTGTAAAGACCTGAAGTCTAAGGACTAGTCATACAATCGATACATGAAAGTTCTCACAGACACATGGGATAAACACTCCATGTGAAAACTTTCGACGGTTAGTTTGATGGACATGAGCAACTCATGCATCCATGTGATACACCAAGCGGACGGATCTCCGCTAGTAGCCTATGAGATCGGCTACCCCACTTATTGGCGGATCATATCATCATGTTAGTCTCTTCGCTTTGTGAACGCCCATATTATTCACAAAACTATGACTAGGAACGTTTGAGAGTAATGATTCTCATAAGGTGTGGAAGCCATCATCTTATTACTCCAAGGGCTTTATTACAGTGTTTGATGATTCATTTAATTTATGTAAGATACGTATAATAAAGATTGCCATTATATTAATTAATGAAAATATTGCAAATACATTTACATATAGCCCATCCACAAGTTGGGTATAAGGCATATCTCTAACAACTCCCACTTGCACTATAGCCAACTAGTATGAATCTAGACAGCATACTCATGGGTGTGCCTATCATGCTTTTGTTGAGTCAGCCCTTTAGTCAGAGAATCTGCAAGATTATCTTCTGTGGGTATTTTATCTATAATAACTTCTTTTCTCTAAACAATCTCCATGATGAGCTGAAATTGCCTAAGTACATGCTTGGATTTCTGGTGGGACCTTGGTTCCTTTTATTGAGCAATGGCATACGTGTTGTCACAGTAAATCATGACGCCATTCTTTATCGCGGGAAGCACTTCCAGCTCCATGATGAACTTCTTTATCCAGACTGATTCTTTAGCTGCCTCAGATGCTGTAATATACTCAGCTTTAGTGGTGGAGTCCGTTGTAGTTGACTGCTTTGAGCTTTTCCAACTGACAGCTTCGTCATTCAAAGTAAACAGATATCCTGTTTGTGATCTGTTGTCATCCCTATCGGTTTAAGAGCTCACATCACAGTAACCAATGACTTTCATCTCAGAACATTCTTCGTATGTCAAGAACACATCCTTAGTTCTTCTCAGATACTTGAAGACTATTTTGATAGTTGTCCAGTGTTGCTCACCAGGATTTGCCTGATACCTGCTCGTTATGCTAAGAGCATAAGAGACATCAGGTCTTGTACATAGCATGGCGTACATGATCGATCATATTGCTGAAGCATAATGGATCTTACTCATACGCTCTCTATCTGAAAGAGTATATGGACATTGCTCCTTAGATAATTTGATTCCATGACAAGTAGGTAAATACCATGAATGTCACTATGAATCATTAAAATTCTCATTCTTTCTATGCAGGCTTTGTAAATTTTTGCCAGAGCATTTTGAGGAAGTGTAGGAAAATATTTGTGGAGGTTTGCGAGAGTTTCTTCCATGCCTTAGTTTGTAGGGTATCAGTATTTTTAGGAAACTGAAATAACCAACTTTGAGTCACGGGGTACCGTTATCCGTTGCTTTACCGGGGTGTGAGATACAATAAAAGAACAAGAACGCTGCAAAACTAAGAAAAATGGAAATTACAGAAATTTTAAACAGAACATGAAAGAAACTACATCAATCAAGGTATACTGGGTCTGACAGGAAAAAAGTTTCTTGAAATTTTGAGCACTCCAAAAAAGGTTTCAGACGCTGTCCATTTACTTTAAATATATCACCATACCTAGGATTCTCAATGTCAATTACCCCATAAGGATAAACATGTTTCACAATAAATGGGCCATTCCATTTGGATTTTAACTTTCCAGGAAATAAATGAAGACGAGAATTATAAAGCAAAACCTTTTGACCAACTTCAAATATTTTTCGTGAAATTCGACTATCATGAAAGGCTTTAGTTTTAGCTTTAAGAATTTTTGTATTCTCATATGAATCATTCCTTAACTCTTCAAGTTCATTTAGTTGCAATTTACATTCATGACCAACATTTTGAAGGTTTGAATTAAATATTTTAATACCCCAAAATGCTTTATGCTCAAGTTCTACAGGCAAATGACAAGGTTTTCCATAAACTAGACGATAAGGGGTCATTCCCAAAGACGTTTTGAAAGTTGTTCCATATGCCCAGAGTGCATCAGTTAGTCGGAGAGACAAATCTTTGCGATTTGGGTTAACCATTTTTTCTAAAATTTGTTTAATTTCCCTATTCGGTAATTCAACTTGTCCGTTTGTCTGAGGGT
>SKCR01029087.1:0-116028 GCA_019454045.1 Zanthoxylum bungeanum | reverse complement strand
GGTCCCAAAGTGGTGGTCTACACAGATCATTCAGTAATCAAATACATGAAAGCGAAGAAAGATGCCAAACCCAGATTGATCAGTTGGATACTTCTACTACAAGAATTTGACGTGGAGATCCGAGACAGGAAATGAATAGAAAACCAAGTGGCAGATCACTTATCGAGGCTTGAGAATAGAGAAACAGCTGGCAAATAACTGACAATCAAAGAAACTTTTCTAGATGAATAGTTATTTGCCAGGAAACAACACGATGCCCATTGGTATGCTGACTATGTCAACTACATAGTATCGGGAAAATGGCCTTTGGAAAGGACAACTCAGCAAAGGAAGAAATTCTTCAAATAAGTCAAGCATTATGTCTGGGATGAACCGTACATGTTCAAACATTGTGCTGATCAATTACTGAGATGTTGTGTTCCACAGGAGGAGGTCAATAGTGTCCTGCAGCATTGTCATTCATCACCATACGGCGGACACTTTAGCGGGAATAAAACTGCAACCAAAGTCCTACAGTCATGTTTGTTCTGGCCCACTCTTTTTAAATATGCTAACTTATTTGCTCTTCAATGTGACAGGTTCCAGAGAACGGGAAATATATCGAGGAGAAATGAAGGACCTTTGCAAAACATTCTGGAAGTTGAGATATTTGATGTATGGGGAATTGATTTTATGGGACCTTTTGTTCCATCATTCGGAAACCTGTACATACTAGTTGCAGTAGACTACTTCTCCAAATGGGTTGAAGCAAACTGCCATCAAATGATTCAAAAGTAGTGATAAAATTCCTTAAAAATAATATTTTCACTCACTTCAGAACACCTCGGGCAATTATAAGTGATGGTGGCACACATTTCTGCAACAGATACTTCGATGCACCCTATCCAAATACGGATTTACTCATAATTTGCCAATGCCTACCATCCACAGTCAAATGGACAGGTTGAAGTTTTCAACAGCGAGATCAAAAGAATTTTGGAAAGAACCGTTGGATCAATAAGGAGGGACTAGTCTATAAAACTAGATGACGCATTATAGGCCTACCGGACAGCTTACAAGACACCCATTGGTATATCCCATATCGAATGGTGTTTGGGAAAGCGTGTCATCTACCAGTGGAGCTTGAACACAATGTGTACTGAGCACTGAAGAAGTTAAATCTTGATCCATATGCAGTAGGAGAAAATCGACTCCACTAACACAACGAATTGGAGGAATTTCACCTACAGGCTTATGAGAATGCAAAATTATAAAAATAAAAGACCAAGAAATGGCATGATCGAATAATAGTGTGTAGACAATTGGAACCAATGCAGCAGGTGTTGTTATACAATTCGAAGTTGAAAAATTTCCCTGGAAATTTGAAATCAAGATGGTCAGGTCTATTTGTGATCACTCAGGTTTTACCATATTGAGCTGTTGAGTTACTTGATCCCAACACCAATGAAACATTCAAAGTTAACAGTCAGCGTGTCAAACACTACTGGGGAGAATCGTTTGAGCGACAAAAAGAAAGTGTCACACTTTCAGATCCAGCGTAACATTCAGGCAGTCATGTCTAGCTGACGACTTTAAACTTAGCGCTAGCAGGGAGGCAACCATGCAATTTGTGTATATATTGTGATTTGGTGTGTTTTATTCTCCTGTGTTTAATTTGTGTATGTAAAGTCACATTTCATGATGGAAGAAGTTCTTACAAATCTTCACAAGCAATTTCTTTCTCTCCCTCAAAACTCTCTGATGAAAGAATACAAAGCTCGCTTGGAACGGATGAGATTACTGATGATCAAAGGTATTCCTATTGACATTCGTTGGATTATTAAAGCACAGGTCCGATTGGCAGGTGAGTCCTCTGACTCTTTTATTTCATATCTGTCTGGTTTTGGAAGAAGCATCTATGATAAAAAGAGAAGAGCTAAAAGAATGGGTGTTTGTTATAAATGTGCTCGCATGGCATGTAATACTCGTTGTCGTTCTTTAGGAATGGTGTTAGATAACCGTGAAGATAAAATTAAATTCATTAGAGATGTCTTGAGTAAGGAGTCTTTGGATGACATATCTAAGACTCTTGAGACGCATTCTAGTGGATATGTGCATCATGCTATTCACATGTTATATACACAATTCCGAAAAGAAAGACAACAGTACAGTCTTGGGAATCTGACTTTAAAAGACCCTGTTTGCCAATTTATAAGAAAATTGGATGGGAAGCTTGTCCCTGACGCATAGACGTCATTCAAGCCGTTACTTCTTGTAAATATTATTATCTCTTTGTCTTTTCCTAATAATTGTGATTTGTTTTGTCATTTTCTTTTAATTTCTCCGACAAGATCCATATTTTTTGACTTTTCACGATCTACTTTGCTTTTTAGCTAATAATTGTCATTTCGCAGGTACTAGTGCTATTATTACTCACCATTTTTCAGGTGTTATAAATTCAACTCATCATTGCACTCTTGAAGGCATCCAGATTTGAGAAAGAAATACAATAAAAAAAATGGAAGCCACTTCAAGAAGACGGGTTGTAAACATCTGTGTATTTTGCGGTACTAGTGTTGGTTCTAAGCCAGAATACATTGGAGCAGCACAGGAATTGGGTAGAGTCATAGCTGAGAGGAATATGCACTTAGTATATTACAGTGGCAATCTTGGACTAATGGGGATCGTTTCAAGGGCTGTACAGGAAGGAGGCAGTCAAGTCTTGGGAATCATCCCAAAACCTTTAGCGGAGACGAATATTATAGGACCATCAAATGGAAAGGAACTAATCGTACCAGGTATGTCTGAACGACTGGTAGAAATGATTAATCGTGTTGATGCTTTTATTACTTTGCCAGATGGCTTGGGCACAATGGAGGAAATTTTTACAGTACTATCTTGGGCGATTTTGAACGTACACCAGAAACCACTTGGACTGTTTAACGCTGATGGATTTTATGATTTTCTTTGTGTGTTTCTTAATGATGCCCGGAGAAATGGATTCGTATCAAAACCTGTAGAAGAACTCATTTTCACTGCCAGAACTGCCCAAGATTTAATTGACCAACTTTTAGCCTTTGAACCACAATTTGACCATATAATTTCCAAGATAAATTGTTCCGATAATGATCGTGGTAAGAAGCGTTGGATAAATCTGGATCATAACCTTTAATTTTCATTTTAGATGTAGAATTTCAGCTAACCAGGTACTATCATCAAAACTCTTCATCTACTTTTTAAGACATTGGAGACAATGTCTCATTTAAGTTTGGGGGATGGGAATGGTTGACTAGTATCTTGGTTTTATTGTGTTCTTTTTATTTGATTTTTTGTCAAAAATTTTCGAAAAAAAATCAAAAAAATTAAAAAATAGGGAAAAATTAAAAAAAAAATTTGTGTTTTTGTGTTTTTAATTTGACTAATCAGGTGAAATTGGTGTGAGATAGATGTGTAAGGAATTTCCACTCCTGAGACGTATCTCAACCTATTTCGAAACAAGCTAATTTTTTTTTATTTCCTTTTGAATTATTTAATTTGTGAATTCTCCATAAAACTGACTAAAATGGATCTTCATATGCTCAGTTGACAGGTATTATCAACTTGCATGGTAACATACGGACATGAGTTGTAATTGAAAAAGATTGTAATTTTCAGTGCTTAGTTTAATTGGAGGAAGCATCTAAAAAGCGATGGAGTAAAAAAAACGTCTAAGATCCAAGTAATTAAGTTCCTATGGGTGTTTTAACACCTAGTGCCCTAAAACCAACTGGTTTCGGAGTCACTGACCCAAAGCTCGCTACATGGATCGAAGTTGTTACAAAAAAAATATATATGTCTGAAATCTGAGTAATTAAGTCTGTAAGGGTGTCTTAACACCTAGTGCCCTAAAGCCAACTGGTTTGGGAGTCACTGACCCAAAGCTCGTTATATGGATGGATGATATTGTATATAAATAAAAAAAATCAGAAAAATGTTCCATTGTTATAAAAAAATGTGAATTCTGATATAATTTTAGGACAAAAATATTACTCTCTTTTCAACTACACTTGTGAATATTGTGGGCACAATGAGTTGATTAATACTTTGTTAGCTGTGTGTGTGGAGATTGGTAAAAATAATCGGAGAATTTACTTATTCGGTAATTTAGAAAGAAAGAAAACAACTCTTGACTTGGATAAGGAGTTTCACATATTTAGTCACTAACTTCTTTATTCTCTTTTCTCTTTTCTCTTGTCTTTTTGCTTTTGTGTGCATTAGTTTTATTATCTTTTTGCTTTTGTGTGCATTAGTTTTAATATTGACGTTTGTGGGTATCGTTGATGTAAGCCCTCACGAGACTACAACTCGTCCACTAGGGACACCTAGGGGTTTAAAGGCTTGTTGCATATGCTAATTGCAACCGTGATCCCTACGAAAGTGGCTTAGTTTAATTTTATTTTAAAGATGTTTATGTTATTTTATTTTGTTGTTTTGCTCGAGGACTAGCAAAATGTTAGGTTTGGAGGTATGATGAGTGGTAAATGTATCATTATTTCCTACTCATTTGACATAATATTTTGTATAGTTTCTTGAGTTTTGTGAATATTTTGATGTGTTTTGTGTTATTTTGTAGATAAATAAAGTTTCAGGACACTCTGGAATCAAATCAGGGCCAAAACGGTGAAAAACGGACAAAAAAGGCAAAACTTTCAGTTGTACGTCGCGACTCGCAGCTCTGCGTCGCGACGGCTAACATGCGCCAGGTATTGCTAACGTGCGCTGGACACGTGTCATCATCAGAGAAGTTTGCCTTGCTAACATGCATCTTCCACGTGTCAACATCATAGCAAATCATGCTAACGTGCGCCGGACACGTGTCATCATCACATGCTGCCGACAATCATCATCACCACGTCAGCACATACTTCATCAATGACATCAGCACAATAATTCAGTGGTCGCCACGTTAGCACAATTATTGAGATAATCATTCAGCCTGCCACGTGTCACCATCTCTGGAAGCCGCTGCAACACGTGTCCTTCATCAACGGCGCGTCACGACGCAAGAACAATCTTGCGCGTCGCAACGCGTGGAGGAAAAATTTGTCTATAAATAGAGGCCGAATTTCAGATTTCATTTCATACTTTCTTCTATGTAATTCCTTAAGAATACTAAGAAGATTGTATCTTGTTTTTTTATTTATAGTTTTCAGTAATTAATTTTCGCATTTGCATTTTCTTTTCTTTACTTTTCAGTCTTTACTTTCTGCAATTTACTTTTACGCAATAGTACTTTCTTTTATTTACTTTTTAGTCTTTACTTTTTAGTAATGAGGAGATAACTCCCCCTGCTGGGGTAAAAGGTAAAGCTTTTATTACTAATATTTAGATTAATCTCCCTTAATTATAGTATATAAACTATTTAAAACCTGACTTAATGAGGATACCGCCTTATGGTTGGTTGGTAATTATTGAAATTGGTTTTAACCTGACTAAACTGGATACCGCCTGATTGGTCGGTTGGTAATTAATTATTAATTTGACTTTATCAGGATACCGCCTATATGGCTGGTTGGTAATTATCACGTAAAGTTTATATATTATAATAAGGGAGATATCTAAAATAGTAATGATAAAAGTGGATATTTTAACTCCAGCATTTTCTTTTATTGTATTTTTACATTTTTACTTTTCCAACATTTATTTTATTTAATTTCAGCATTTACTTTATGTCTTTTATTTTTATTTAAGCTTTTACTAGCCGTAAATATATGTCGTAGTTAACCCGTTATCTGGGGTTGTGATGCATTCTAATATCACCAGTTTATAAGGGGTTATTTTATAGTTTGGGTAATATAAAGGTTTACTTATTAAGTCTTAAGCTTAATGCTTCTTGTTAACTGGCCATTAATAAGATTGATGTAGTAAACTTAAAATAAACCTGACGGAGGAATTTTAGGTTTCAGCCTTAGACTTAATAGCCCACGATCTCCCTTAAGGATTAGATACCTCTTAATAGATTTCCTTCCAGGATAGACATATACCCGTCAGGCGGGGGTAGCCACAATTGGAACTTAATCTTAATGAATTAAGGTAACTTGATTAACATAGACATATGATTAATTAGGTTACACTGGGTATTTGCATCTGACCATCGACAGAGACTTATGCAGAATTTCGATCTCCAGGTTAGTAAACTAATATATTACACAAACATAAGATAACCACTTCATCTTTAAAAAGATATTGGAAAGATTCACAACCCTGGATAGTTTAATAATATTGAATTTTTTTTAATCTACTTTCGCGCTATTTCTTTTACGTGTTTTAATTTTAAATTCACCACCCAATCAAACAATCAATCCATTAGATACTTGTAAAAATTTGGCTTCATAAATTAATAGCTTAGGTTTTAAGTCCTCGTGAGATCGATACTTTTTATACTACTTGAACTATACATGCGCTTGTGTTATACGCGTGTGATTACGCACCGGTCAGTCCACTATGGACACCTAGGGGTTTAAAGGCTTATTGCATACGTTACATGCAACTGTGATCCCTAAGAAAGTGGCTTATTTTAATTTTAATTGTTTATTGCATTTTATTTTATTGTTTTGCTCGAGGACTAGCAAAATGTTAGGTTTGGGGGTGTGATGAGCGGAAAATATATCAGTATTTACTGCCCTTTTTACTTAATATTTTGTATAGTTTCTCGAGTTTTATGAACGTTTTGATGTTTTTAGTTTATTTTACAGATAAAATAAAATCGGGACCAAATGAAATCAATCAGGACGAAATGTGGAACAAATAAGGGCAAAAACCGGACTTGACATTTTGATGTGGAGATTGGAAACTTGAAATGGCGTTATAATGAAGTACAATTTCGGAAATTCCAACTTTGCGCAATTGTCGTATTTTGGCCATAACGTTTTACTCTGATATCGGATTGAGGTTATTCAAGTTTAATATTAAAGAAGACTCAAAGATCTACAACTTTGAAGTTCATAATAATTTCAAATTCTGAAGTTTCCATGACCGAAATTGATAAAATATCCGTAAGTGTGTTATATATAATTATTAAAGATATTTTCAAAATAAAATAATAATAATAAAATAAAAAATGAAAATTGTCAAACTTCCACCAAACATGCTTGCATGTTGGTGAAGGATTTGATGTCATGTTGATGTCATGTTTGGTGCCATATTTGGTGGAGCAATTGGTGGAGAAATTGGTGGAAGCCTTTAGATTTGCCTATAAATACCAAGCTAACTTTGTAAATTTTTCATACTTTCTTTGGAGGAATTTCTCCATGAAAACCTAAAGGAAATTGTCTTGTATATTTATTCAAGTCTTCTTGAATTTTCTTTATATTTAATTAATAAAATTTTTTGTGTTTTCATTTACAGCATGAGCAGGTAATCTAATTCTGCTATGGTGAAAATGTGAAACTTTTAATATAATAGATTAGATTAATCTCCCTTATTTTAATTAAAATTTGGATTAATTAGTTACCGCCTATATGGTCGGTTTAGGTGACAACCTTATTTACCGCCTATATGGTCGGTTTTACATTTCAGACGTAGTTTCCGCCTATATGGTCGGTTTATGTAATAACCTTATTACCGCCTATATGGTCGGTTGGATTTAATTGAGACAAATGGAATTACCGCTTTTATGGTCTGGTTAAATATAATTAATTAATCGGTAAGCATTGACAATAAGAGAGATTTCTAATTTTGAAATATTAAAAGTGGATCATCTAACCCCAGTATTTTCTTTCATTATTGTAATTTTATTTTTATTTATCTCCAAGTTATTTTTTATGATGTTTTGTTTATTTAAGTGTTTAGTAATCCTAAGTATGTTTTGTAACTAAACATATTATCTGGGGTTGTGATGAATTCCAATATCACCGGTTTATAAGGGGTTATTTTATATCTTGGGTAATATAAAGGTTTATTTATTAAGTCTTAAGCTTAATGCTTCTTGTTAACTGGCCATTAATAAGATTGATCTGGTAAACTTAAAATAAACCTGACGGAGGAATTTTAGGTTTCAGCCTTACACTTAATATCTCACGATCTCCCTTAAAGATTAGATACCTCTTAATAGATTTCCTTCCAGGATAGACATATACCCGTCGGACGGGGGTAGCCACAATTGGAACTTAATATTAATGAATTCATGTAACTTTATTAACATAGACATATGATTTATTAGGTTACACTGGGTATTTGCATCCGACCATCGACATAGGCTTTTGCATAATTTCGTGTTACAGGTTAATAAATCAATATATTACGCAAACATGAGATAATCACTTCATCTTTAAAAGATATTGGAAGGATTCACAACCCTAGATAGTTTAATAATATTGAATTTTCCTTTAATTTACATTCGTCCTATTTTATTTACTTGTTTTAGTTTAAAATCATCCTCCAATCAACAACCAATCTATTAGATACTCGTAAACATTTGGCTTCATAAATTAATAGCTTAGGTATTAAGTACTCGAGTGATCGATACTTTTTATACTACTTGAGCGATACGTGCGCTTGCGTTGTACGTGTGTGATCACGCCGATCAAGCATATGAAGATTAAATTTAATCAATATTATGGAGAATTTACAAATTTAAATGATTTAAAAAGAAAAGAACAAAAAAAAATTGTTACGAATTACATTGAGATGCTTCTCAGGAGCGAAAACTCCTTACACAGCCATCTCTGAACAACAATTTCACTTGGTTAGTCAAAATTTATTGTTAGTTTGTGTGTAGTTTTTTTTTTAAAGTACAAAACAAAATATTTATTTTACATACAAAATAATAACAAAACAAAATCAACATAATTTTTTTTTTTTTTTTTTACAAAAAATAATAATACAAAAATGAAAATATTTTTTTTAAAGAAAAGCATAACAATGAAATATAAAAAACTAAAACTATCTAGTTAACTATCTCATCCACCAACCAAATTGAGATATTGTTATTAATGTTTGAATAAGAAAAAATAGGGTTTAGAAGACATTACCTGATTAGTGTGAAATTGACAATTAAATTTATGACTATTTTAAAGGAAAAAATTACAAATTAATATTCAAATCTACTTTACGTTTATTGCCACGATAATTTAAAAAAATGAATTCTCGAATTTATAGTTAGGACGTTTGTGAATATGTATGACTTCACTTATCCAATGACTTAAAAAAAAAAAGGCGTATGTTAGAGCATTCTGAAAACAACTGACCTCATTAAAATTACTTGGTCGGATCTACAATGATGCAAATCCATCGAAATGACCACTTCAATAATTATAAACAAACAGACAAAAGCAGTTTCCTTCATGGTGTCAAATAACATTAACAAGTGCACACTAACCATAGGGGGGTCAGGGTAAAGTCAAAAAGATAATATGATTAATCATTTTCAGGTAGGGTTCATGTGGATTAATTATATCCGAATGATAAAAAATTTACATAAACTCGATTTGAACCTGATTATATATATATTAATTTTATTCCTAAAGGAATATATAATTACCTAGAGGTTTAGTAATAAAAAATATTATTTTATTTAGTTTCCGTTAGTTTAAGTGATATAAAGTTAAAACATACACTATATTAATAATTAATAAATAGATATATAAATAATGAGAAATGATATAGACATAATTTTTTTTAAAAAAAACTTTGTAGATATCTCTGCAATGTTAGGAATATGCAAAGTCATTTTAAAAGTCTAAATCTTTATCGTCTTCTCCCCAGTATGTTTTATAAATACTTTGTTAAAATCTTTAGATACATATTTTATTTCACCATAAACCTTTAATAGAACATAATATATATTTTTTGTAAAATGTAAATACTTATTATTATATGAAGGTAAGTTTCTTAAGAATAGACCAAAAAAAATATTATAACTTATACAATATAAAGATTATTATCATTTATAACTGATTCAAGTTGGGACCAATTTTTTATTATTATATAATTATTAGAAGTTATTCCTATATAAAGTATTATTAAGTAGATGTTTGTAATATCTCGAGTTAACAGTTTCGAAAGATTTTCAGATCAAAGTTTAGGTCTCGGAATGAGACGATGTTGGGAAATAAGAGTTTATGTATTGAATAATAGGTCGGAATATCTAAAGTGGAGTCTTGTTCAATTAGATATTGTGAAATTCAAAAGAATTGGCTACGCGATTTTTAGATTCGAAAGAAGTTTCGATGTTTCGACTATCAATATAGCAAATGAACTTTGATTGAGCTGATTTTTGATCTGTTAGATCTTTTGAAGACGAAGAACTTTCATTTTGAACACTTTTCAAAATTTACGTCAAAAGTGCCTCAAAAACACGAATTACAGGAGGAGTACACGTTCAAGGACTTATTTGCACATTCGCGGGGATCAGAGTGTAATTTTCAAAATTTTCTATATATATGCCCGATTATATTCATTAATCACAAAAGAACCAAAATTATTAAGCCCTGGCTAGACGACCCCCTCCCCTTATCACGCATCAAACACCAATCACGGTGGTCGGCCACCGATCACCGTCGGTTGGCTCACTGATGCAGAAAGGATCAGTCGGCCACCCCTTTCTCATGATGGCCGGCGGCAGCCCTAGAGGTGGCTGGAATTGCCGAGAAATGCGAAGAAATACGCGCACTTAGGTGTTCCAATCCTAGATCGTCGGTTCGTGCCACCCGCCAAATCGAAGCCCTCAGAGAGTACTATAAGGTTTTGGAGTTGGTTTCTCCGATCCGTGCTCGACAGCATACTAAATAAGGCAAAAACATTCGGATGAATAGTGACTCATTTTTCTCGGGAGCTCTGATTCGAATTTTGTCGATTCCTACACATTAATAGGGGTGTAGGGAGTCCGCTGGTACCCTCAGAATCTTGATAAGACATGTCGGTAAAAACTAACTATTTTGAAGTTTAGTGTATTATGTTCGGATGCTTCCAGTAGATTCATAGAGTTATATTGATGTGTATTATGTGAATTGAGCTTGAATATATAGTATGTGTATTATTGGTAGAATTTGGGTGAAATCATAGTGAATTGGATCGATCCGATAGGATTTACGAGTTTTCAGTAAAATCTAATTTCGTGTGACTGTGCTTTGATAAATGTAATGATATATATGAGTTAATTTTGATGATATGATATTGTTTGAGTGAATCCGGATAAAGTTTAAGGGTTCATGATTCTTCCGTAGCGTTTTCAGAAATATTTTTAGGAAAATTTTTGAAAACGCATGATTTGTGGAATTGAGCTAATAGGTTATTTTAGGACATTATATTATGATGTATTATGAGAATTTGAATGGTTTTGGGAGATATCGGAAAGATCTGGAATGTTCCTGATCTGTTCGTAATACTTTCTGTCTTTTCGGATGACTTTCGGGTTTTAGATCGGAAAGTGAATATGATGTGTTAGATTTATAAAGTTAAATATTTGAGAATAATGAAATTGAAATATTAGAAATTTGATTTGGTTGTTCCGGGAAGATCCGGAAGTTTGTCATAGTTGAGTTGATAATTCCGCCTAACATCGATTCTAATCATTTCTGCCGTTTGTTTTGATAGATATGAATATGATCGGGAGTGTTTATGAGATCAGGTTAGTAATCCATGCAATGAATACTTGATGTATAATTTGTTTGTTTGATTCTTTGTCTCTATGGGAAATATATGCATAAGTTTAACCGTATCAACCACCACGGGGTGGGTTGGTTATAGCCACGAGTTTGGGTGGTTGGTACAACTAGACATTACAATTGGGTAAATATGATTTTGATACGATATGTCTATATGTTCATTCTGAGACATAAATATGAGTTATTTATCAATGGTTGGTGATAGTATGTGTGTGTGTGTATATATATATGTGTGTGTGTGTGTGTGTGTGTACGATATGATTTCTTTCAAATAGGTTTGTGAGATGATGTTACTGTTTTGCAAATGTAAGCAATTGTCAATGGATGACAGATTGATACGTATTACATGATGAGTTTGATATATGTATAGATGTCATTGATTGTTTGTCTTCTGAAATAAGTGATTTGCATGCCGGTTTTGAAAAGGTTTGCAAATGAACAAAAAGATTTTGACTCCACTTTCGAGACAAGATAATTTTGCCATAATGTGGATTCTACGTTTTTACTAGGTTTTGCCCATCTGACTACAGCTGTTCTATTATCCTCTTTCGGTATGGTCCTATTTCGAACAATGTCCAATCAGTGCGCGTGATCCGAATATTGGACACATGATATACTTTCCTCCAGAGAGTTAATTTCTGGATGTCTGATATGGTTTTGTGAAACAAGGATTTTGAATTTGATTTCAATCATAAAAGATCAGTTTTACGATTTACTGTAAATACTTTTATTTTTACTATTTATGATATTTTGATCTATGTTTTGATATTTTGATGTTTTGATTTTACGACACTTTCAATTTTCATATTTTTCTGATACTTCCAAATTTATTTTCAAAGAAACTTTTGGTTTATGAATTTTTCTGAGAAAAGAATTCGGATAATTGGGCTTTTATATTTCGATTGGATCTTATACGACATGTTTTCCGCCATGGTGTTTGTATGATGATTTTATTGATTTTAACCCTCAATGGCGCCTGTTCTGGGGTCCAGACCATCAGAAAATGGCTAAACCACTACCATTTGATGATATGGTCATGTCCGGATGTTGCCCGGTCTTTACGAGCGACTCGGGTTATGAACAACTGCTTTGTTTAATGATTCTGGTTGTTTGGAAATTTCTGATTTCATAAAGATTTGTTTATGCATAAGTTGGGTTTTTATAAGACGACTATCATGTATTCTGATCTATGATGACTGTATGGAGTCTGTAATGTGATTTCTGATTTTGATAATGAATATATTTTTCTGTAAGAAATCTGCACTATATCTCTAATTTCTGGTAAAGAATAGGTTTGTTTGTAAGGAATCCGTATTATATTTTATGTTTATGATAATGAATGTATTTATTTGTAAGGAATTTGCATTCTGATTTTCATATCTGCTAACAAATGAGATCAGCTTATGATATTTATATTCTGATTTCTGTTTCTAATTGTAGATGAAATTAGATGTATAGGTCTTGTGATGTGATTTTCATTTCTGATAATGAGTTTCATTTGATTGTATAGAGATTGCTTGTGTGTTTTTTTGTTTATGTTGCATGGGTGAGATTGAATTTTCGATATTCGTGTTAGACATGTGTGTGTGATTAGTTTGCTTCTGATGATTATGATATGTTTGTTAGGAAGAAGATTTGGAAACCTGAATAAGATATGCGTTCGAATATTCATATGTGTGTATGTGTAAATGTATATATGTGTGAATGCAACTCAAGGCTTGAACGTTTGAAAAAGTTTGGATATATGAATTCTGATTCGCATCAGGTAAATTTTCTAAGTATGTGTTTTCGAAAGACATTATGTTTTAGAAGGGTAAAGAATAGTACGAGGTTTAAAGTTTTTCTGGCAAACAATTATATATGTGTATGTGTTTATTCATATCAAACTTGAAATTTATCCTTGTTTTTACTGATGAGTGTGGTTACTTACTGAGTTTTATAACTCACACCACATCGTTTTTTTAGTTTTATAGGTTAGCAACCAGATCGATCAGCCATCAAGCTTTGGATGCTTATGTTCGTGACGATGGATCACCCAAGTTACAGTCACCCACTCTAGAGTCAAAGGATATGTCGTATAAGTTTAACAATTGTGTTGGTTACGTTTTGTATCGTGCAATGCACATTGTTATATGCATGTAATTAATTTATTGTATGGTATGATAGTTTTGGGTGCGGAGTCCTGAATGTTGATGATGTGTACTTGTTTTGCCTTGAGTTGGATCAGAGATTTTTTTGTATATTTATTGTCTATTACAGATTGTGTTTTGGTGCTGGATTATGTTACAAGTTGTCCAGTTTTTAGGGTAAATCATGTCTGTTTCTCGTTAGATTTGTGGCTCATGGAAATGGGTTATTCATGCCTTTTGCTGATAGTATCCTGCCTTTGGCAGGATGTTATAATGTTCTACTTATATACTTTTTGCCGCAAATAAAAGAAGGTTTTGTGGGTTTATTGTAATTTTAACCGGACTGATATAATATTTCATTTCTTTAATTTGCGTTGTTTTAATCTGACAAATAATAGTGGATGGGTTCCACAAATAATTATGTACAAGACGAAAATAATAGAATCTGCCCACAATATAACCTGAGTATTGGCTTTGCACTTGAAGACAACAAACCAATTTTGTCTCTTCCTTCGTCTCCCATAACCACAAGCAACAAATACAGACCCCCAAATCAACAATGGATATTACCATATATTTTTTTCACTAGAAGATTAATTTATATATTAAAAAATTTAAAAAAGATTAAATTTACATCTAAAATTTCGTCAATATATTCAAATTCTTAATCCAAAATTTCATTCAACTTATTAATTTATATTTAAAAAATTTCTGTCATTATCCTAATTTATTCTATATTAATTGAAACTTTAAATATAAAATTGAACTTATTTAAAATTTTTAAATTTTTTTATACGTAAATCAACATAAATGCAGAACACGAAAGAATTTGAGTACAATGAGGGACCCTTTCAGGAGTGACCCCAGTAAATACAGGCAAATGATTAGAGCCATGATTCAAAATTAAGTCTCAATTCTTAATAATAATTGTGCTAATTTGAAAACTGCATTTTAAGTACTTGCTTATGCCCCCAAAACTCACGCCCACCGGATCCTTTTTTGTTTTTTCCTCCCTCGTGTAACAGATAATTTCATGCAAGGTCCAAACGTGCCTTAAAAATTTCTAGCTCAGTTTTCCAGGTCTTTTTGTTAGGATCATTATACTTTCAATACAGATACGTGTATACTTAAATGACATTTAAAATCATAATCTAAATATAAGAAATTAATTTTTCTATTTTCTTTTTATTTAACTTTTTATTTATTTTCAATTTCTTTTGTAACAAGGGTGTGTGTTTGGGTATAATCTATCGTTTCTCTTACATTTTTTACACCCACAGGAAATAATAAAACTAAAAAAAAAAGAGTTGGATCGTGTTTATTTGAGCCACACGATTGTTGCTCGTTTGGTGAAGCGTTAAAATATGAGCGTGTAAGTTAACGTCGACGTTAACGCTTACAAAACCATAATCTCACAATATGAAATTATTTTTTGACTATAACTTATACTCTAGCATTTGTTTCACAACTTATAAACTAACTTATACTCTATAATAATAATTTATATCAAAGCTTATTCAATTCTTGATTAATTTTGAGGTCAAAGACAAAAGTAAACGAATGATCCAATCCAATTACAAGACTATACATCATTATATTGTAAATGGCATGTGGCTGTTGGCATTTTTACTCGTCTCGTCTCGTTCCAACAGGATCCAGTCTCATTTGGGAAAGGATAAAATTGTATCAGGAATGTTTTCAAATTTAAATTAATTTTGGTAAAATAACATACATAATTTAGTTTATATAAATTCACAGATTTAGATCAATCTAATATCTAGATATTTTTCATATATAATACACATTTCGATTATAAAAATTTGGTAATATAGACATAAGTTGAATACAAGCACAGTGTAATATTAACTTAGTAAAATCATACACTAAATTTTGTAAACATGATGGTATAGGTTTTAATTAATATTATGGTGTTCAATTATCACATGCATACATCTAGTCTATAATGTGATAAAGTTTAAAATTACTTATTCTTGTTCATTGGTTGTCACATACTTGGTTGAGAATTTAAATGTATCACGAAAGACTTAATCCGAGTTATACACAAGTAATTCCTTCCAAGCTTGATCGACTTTATACCTTATATAATTGTTATACTTAATTTGAGAATTGAATTGTAACACTAAGATTCAATGCCTAAGATTTTCTATTGAGAGAATGATTAAGGAAATTATGTCACTAAGGCGATAAGAGCCTAAGTGGACAGTGATTTAAGTGGTTACGCCGGACCCCACTCATCATCTGAGAATTTTCCTTTATTCACCTATCATAAGAAATTTTAGTCACAAATTCAAGGACTTGTGTTATTTGGTACTACTGTCCAAAATAATAATAAGTGGATTCTTAGTGAAACACATAAACATGATCATATAATTGATCTTTGTGTAAATTTTCTTTTATAAACTTATTGATTATTGTTTTATTTCCAATTACTCATGGCTAGTGAAAATATCACAGTACCGATCGCTCATGGAGAGAAACCAGATAGATTTGATGGAGCAAACTTCAAACAATGGCAGAAAAAAATATTGTTCTACCTGACAACACTACAGTTGGCTAAGTATCTCAAGAAAGCTCATCTGGGTCATGTGGAGGGCAAAAAAGAAAACAACTAAGCAACTGCAAGTTGAAGCATGGTCGCAAGGTGACTTCTTGTTCAAGAACTCCTCTTGTGGGGACTTGACAATACCTTGTACAATGTGTACCAAGGCATGACTTCTGCGAAGATTACCTGGGAATCTCTCGAGAAGAATTACAAAATAGAGGATGTCAGATAAAAGAAATTTATCATGGCTAAGTTCGTGGATAATAAAATGGTAGATTAAAGAACAATAATCTCTCAGTTAGGTGAACTACAGTTAATCATTGATGAATTATTGGATGAATGAATGAAAATTTGTGAGACGTTTCAAGTTGTCATAATCATTGAGAAGTTGACTCCATCATGGAAGGACTTCAGAAGTTATCTGAAACATAAAAAGAAATAGATGAGTCTTGAAGATTTGGGAGCTCGATTGAGGATCGAAGAGGACAACATGAAGTCCAAGAAGGCTAGATACAAGACTATGGAGTCTAAGGCCAACTTCGTCGAGGGTGGAAAGTGTAGAAAAAAGAGAAAGAATAATTGAGCTGATTCTTCCCAAGCAAATAAGAATTTCAAGGAAAGTGTTACATCTGTGGGAAAAGCGATCACATAGCAAATGAATGCAGAAACAAGAAGTCTCAGGACAAGGGAAAGAAAAAGAAAAATTAGGCTCATCTCACTGAAGATGAGCCATTAACTGATGAGATCTTAGAGATAAACCTCTCAGCAGTTATAACTGAAGCCAACTTGGTGGAACCCGAGAGAATAATAGGTAGACATGAGGGCTACTCATCATATTTGTTCTGACAGTAAAATGATTTCCTCCAATCAGAAGGTTGATGGTGGCGATTATCTGACCATGGGAAACTCGTCTACATCTAGAGTGGTTGGACAAGGCACAATGGTTCTGAAGATGACATCCGAGAAGGAGCTTACATTGAAGAATGTTTTGCATGTTCCTGATATTTGGAAGAACTTAGTTTCGGGTTCACTCCTTATCAAGAATGGCTTTAAGCTTGTATTTATTTCTGAAAATTTTGTACTAACCAAAAATGATATCTATGTAGGAAAATGATACAACACTGAGGGCATTTTCAAGTTCAATGTAATAACTTTCAGTCGACATAATGGTAATAATAATAAAGCCACATCTTTTGCTTATATTATTGAGTCACAATATATATGGAATGATAGGTCGGTACATGTTAATTATGATACAATACATAAATCAATTAATATAGACCTTATACTTACATTTACAATTGATAACCAATATAAATGTGAAACATGTGTTGAAGAAAAAATAAATAGAACATCACTCCATTCCATAGAACGAAGTTCTAAACCCTCGGAACTTATACACACCGATGTGTGTGATATGAATGTTTTGTAAACAAGAGGCGGTAAAAAATACTTTGTCACTTTTATCGATGATAGCACAAGATTCTGCTATGTATATTTGCTGAGAGATAAAGATGAAGCTATTGAGAGCTTTATACACTATAAGAACGAAGTTCAAAATCAACTTGGCAAGAAAACCAAAAGAATCAAGAGTGATAGGGGAGATGAATATGTGTCACCATTCGGTGAATATTATTTTAATCATGAAATTATTCATGAAACTATTGCTCCTTATTCGCCTCAACAAAATGGGATTACATAATGTAAAAACTGAACGTTGAAGGAAATGATAAATATCATTTTGACAAGCTATGATTTACCTCAAAACTTGTAGGGGGAAGCCTTATTTTTTCCAATTGCGTTCTGAGCAAGTTACCTTACAAAAGATTGGACAATACACCATATGAATTGTGGAAATTTCACGCGCATTCCTACAAATATCTGAATGTGTGGGGGTGTCTCACCAAAGTGATGGTTCCTAAATCTAAGAAAGTCAGATTATGACAAAAAACTGTTGATTGTATATTTATTGGATATGCTCAAACCAATAGCGCGTATCAATTCTTGGTACATAAATATAAAATTCCTGACATCAATCCAAATATGATAATTGAGTCAAGGAATGCAACATTCTTTGAAGAGATATTTCATTGTAAAGAAAAACCAAGAACTGGGTCTCTCAAAAGAACCATTGATACTGCTACAGGTAATGATCAAGTTAACCAAGAATCAGATCAACATGAAAATATTGAGGAGAATGAACCTAGACGTAGAAAAAGAGTAAGAATGTCCAAGTCATTTGGACCTGATTTTCTTACATACTTGTTGGAAAGTAAGCCTTAAAGTTATATAGAAGTGATGTCTTCTTCGGAGACACCTTTATGGAAAGAGGCTATCAATAATGAGATTGATTATATCCTTCAAAACCATACTTGAGAGTTGGTTGATCTTCCTCCATGTTGTAAGTCACTGGGATACAAATGGATTTTCAAACGAAAGATGAAGTCGGATGGATCAATAGATATATACAAGGCAAGACTTGTCATAAAAGGTTATAGAAAAAAAGAAGGCCTTGATTACTTTGATACCTATTCACCAATGACACGTATCACTTCAATAAGGATGCTTATAGCTATAGCAGCTATATTTGGTCTTGAAATACATAAAATGGATGTAAAGACAACATTCTTAAATGGTGAATTTGATGAAGAGATTTACATGGAACAACCAGAAGGTTTTAATGTCTTAGGACAAGAACACAAAGTGTGCAAACTTGTGAAATCCTTATAACAATGACATGAGAAATTTGATAAAGAAATATTGTCAAATGGATTCAAAATCAATAAGTGTGATAAGTATGTATACACTAAACCAACTCAAAAAGGATATGTCATTATGTGTCTCTAATAATTGATAACAATCATTAGGTGATTCAGTCTATCAAGAAATTATTGACCAGCAAATACATGCAAGATTTAGAAGTAGTTGATGTGATCTTAGGAATTAAGTTTTCCAGAACATCAGAGGGATACATATTATCAGGCTCCTTATGTTGAGAAAATACTTGAGAAATATAACAAATGAGATCTAAACATAGCTAGAACTCTTATGGACCTAACTCCTCATTTGTCAAAGAATACTGATTCGAGTGTATCGCAATTAGAGTATTCGAGAATCATCGGAAGTCTGATGTATCTCACAAATTGCACATGACCATATATCGTTCAAGTTGTAGATATACCAGTAATTTAAGACATAACCACTGGAAAGCCATAATAAGAGTTTTGAGGTATCTGAGAGACACTTAAAAATATGGTTTATATTATACGAGATATCCTGCTGTTCTAGAGGGATATAGTGATGCTAACTGGATATTTGATACAGTGGATTCCAAATCCATGAGTGGATTTATTTTCACACTTGGTGGTGCAGCCGTGTCATGGAAATCCTCAAGGAAAATGTGTGTTGGCCGGTCTACTATGGAGTCTGAGTTCATACCATTAGACAAAGCAGCGAAAGAAGCAGAGTAGCTTCAAAATTTCTTAGAGAATATTCTAAATTGGCCAAAACTAGTGTGAGCTATAAGCATACATTGTGATAGTCAATCAGCTATCGAGAGAACCCAAAATACAATGTATAATGGTAAGTCTCGACACATACGTCGAAGACACAATACCATAAGGCAACTGCTCTTAAGCTGCATAATTTCAATAAATTATGTCAAGTCGAAGGAAAACCTAGCGGATCCACTTACTAAAGGTTTAGCTATAGAGCAAGTTGAGAAGTCATCGAAGAGAATGAACTTGAAGCGTATAAATTAAGAACTTTCACATTGGAAACCTAACCTAACTGACTGTAGATCCCAAGATCTAGGTTCAAAAGGGACAACTGAATCGTTGTACAATTCAAAACAAATACTGTAGAGTTCTATACTCTTTCCCATTCCTATAATGACGTAGAGTGATGTCTGTCTAGGTTAGGATAAGCGAAGGCTTTTAATGATAAATATATTAGGAGAAGAGTCATAATATTAGTAAAGATAGAATACCTCTTTATAGTAGAGCACCTATTTCAAGTAAGAAGTGAGGCCTTTTCAATGAGGATTTTAAAAGGCTAGATTCTCTAAAGTACTTGATGAAGTCAGAACCGATGTTCATGACCGAATTGAACAAAACCGTAGAATGGGAAATGGTCGAAGTGAAGTTGTGTGATGGCTATTGTCTTGGTTTACACTAACTGCAGAACATTTCAAGACTATAAGTCACTGGTTTGCCAAGTAAATCCGATAGTGATTCACTAGGAAAGGTTCAAGGCAAAATCTACCTATTCCGATGCAGTTTCATTTCAATGAAACTCTCTTAAGTATCTGCATTGGTATTTAGAAAATTGTGGGGGATTGTAGGAAATTTTCTAAATATAAGGTGTATAAATATATTAGGAATGAAATGATATAATCCTTAATGTGAAAAGACTAAACTCTTGGGTCTTTAATAGGAAAGAACATAACCTTTAAGGTTGAAATGACTCCTTGGAAGGGCCCTTAACGAATTATATTCATTGACATAAGAGTATCTTTTCAAAGGAAACCCTCCATATCTATAAAAATGAGTCATTGGGTTTATTTTTCAATCATCCAAAAAATTCATTCTAAGTTTCATTCATTGTTAAAGAGTCTAAGGTATACATAAAAATAGAGTTTCCATCATTATTTATAGTTCGAGTTCTTGAAGAAAGTAGTGTCATTTCTACAAGAAGCAACCAAGAATCCTGGGAGAACTTAGCCACAAGAAATCTGTAGTGTACCGAGACGGGACTAATAAGTTTTTAAGGGCTGAGAAAAAATTCGACTTCATTTGAGTTCATCATCTTCTACATTTACAGGTTTTTCTATCCCTATACATTAGTAGTTAATTTATTGTTACTTAATGAGTTTGATTGAATAATGCATATTATAAAATGATTAATAACACATCCGTACAACATAATATATTAATATTTACAATGAAATTTGTTAGGACCTTGCCTAAATAAATTTGTTATGACACCAACATAAATTTTAGGATGCTGCTGGATTCACAAGTTATTATCTCAGAGATGGTCTTCATGAAAATATACATGGATAATTGGTTGGGTCTTAAATTTGACTCAAAATTAAAGTTTCAAATCTAAAAAAAAAAAATCAATTTTTAAATGTATAATATGATTTTATAGTTTTTATCTTTTATCGGTAAAAATTTTATTTTAAGACCCTCTAAAATTTAGGATAATTCAGGGCTGCCTATGATATCCATTACATACCTCCATTGATGCGGATGTTTGAGGCTTGAATAAGTAGTTGGTTGCGTGATTTATCTTACAGGAACAGCAACATGTTGTGGCTATGAATCTAGACAATTTTTTTTGCCTTTTTTTTTATTTGGTTTCGAAATTGATGACGGGTTCGGTATATGAGTTTAGTTACTACATATTTGTAATCGCTGTCTTCTATCTTTGTTTTGTCATTGTTTGAAACCTATGAGGTCGACATTCCTTCGGGCCAAACACCATCAGCTAGCTCTCGCATCCATGATTCATGAATGAATATTTATAACCTCAGAAAAACTTGTGTAGTATGCGTGTACGTGTTGGGATTTTTATGTCTTACAAATAAATATATTCAGAATATTATTAATTAATAAATTTATGATTTTATTTTATTTTATGTATATATTTTGATTTATTTTATAAAATTCATGATTATTTATTTAACTTTAAATTAAATATATGTATATGTAAAATGTCACATATATTCGTATATATGGATTAAATTTTAAGAGTAATAATCAAAATTTGTCCGTGACTATAATTTGAAGTTGAGAATCTTCAAATTTCAAAGTCATAAATATAATTCATTTCATTATGAATGGTACAGTTCTATCCAAATTGTAATATGTAGACATAACAATGAATGTATTTTATATAATAAGATTATATTGGATATGATCATATGAAATCGAAATTTTTTAATAATTTTCATGAAATTAAGAAAATCAATTTTATCATAAAGATATATGGTCATATATGTGATAATCTTAATTCATTAAGTATTTAACATACTCCTATATCATTTCAATTAATTCTTTAATTTGTTCAGTAAGATTTTGTATTTGTTACATATCGTAAACCTTATATTTTGGGAATGAACAGAATGAATAGTTTGAAATGCTAACCTGATATAATAGAATCCGTTTATGAGATTCCATTATTTGTTAGTTCAAGACTTGATTGATTAACGCTCAAATTCATAAAAATTATGAATTAATTATTCACTTGGAATTAATGAAAGTCAATGATAAATATGTAATTGGAGAGGTTAACAGATTTAATACTTATCTCCTTTATGAATCATTTATGGAGGAGCAATGCATATATAATGACTATATCAATGGATGATACTTTGAGTAATTAATTATAGAGTGCAATTCTGGGTATTTAGTGGAGTTACTCCCAAATTAATAATTTTATCTAATTAATAAAAGAGTTTATAATTAATAAACGGAATTATTAGAGTTTAGAATTATAGGTCCATCGGTCATCTCGTCGTCTTTTGTCACTGTTCGAACGAAAATTATTGCGAAGAAAAAATAATTTGAATTATTTTTAACACTCTAATTATTCCATATAATTTTTATTGGAAATTATGACATAAGTTATCTTAATATATTTATCTAACAGATAATGTATCTGTTTATTAATTTATGAAAATGTTATAAACTAATATTTAATTAATTTGATTAATTAAATTTTATTTAATTAAGATAATATTTTCAAAAATTGAAAATTGAAAAATTATTTTTAAAAGAATGATCTTATTTGTTGATAATTGTAAATTAATATTTGATAATTTGATTAATCAAACATTAATGAGATAATATTTTTTTTTTCAATTTTTGCTTAATTTCAAAAGTTGAAATTTTGATAAAACTCATAAAAGTATTTGAAATATAAAATATTAGAATTATCTCATTTTGATAAATTATTAGATATTTTTAAATGATTTTATTTTGATTTTTTGAAAATCAAAATTGATAATATCCTTTATGGATAAACTTGGCTTTGTTTTTGATAAAAAGAGGCAGAGGACTCCAAAACAAAAAGAGCATAAAAAAAGTGTGCTGAGAAATTTTTTTAAAAAAGTATTTTTTATGCTTTGTTTTGGGAAAACCAAAAAAAAAAAAAGAGCTAATAAGAATTCGTGTTATGTGTTGAATATACGAATTCTTCAAAAAAATTAGAGTATTCTTCGTGATTAAATTCACCCAACATGTGTCATTGGAGATGAGGAGATAAGACGAGTAAAGATCATAGTTCAAAAGAATTTTGTGTTTCAAAGAGATGTTAGTTCTAGTTGTCGACTTACCCTACAAGAGGTATAATTTTGTCCTCATATAAATAATTGATATATTATTAATGTACTACAAAAATACGGATCCAGTTTCATTATTTTGAAGAAAATTTTGTGAACACGTTCTCGCTGTACATGAACTCTGAAAACCATCAGTACGGATGACGTAGTACGCATGTCCATTAATATTTTGACACACATACATTGAATTCGATATTAACCTATAACAATGAAGAGATAAAATTATTTGTCAACACATGTCATGGATTTATTGATTGAGTGTATTTAATCTATCATATATATAATTTTCTTCAATAACCTTTATCCAAGCATGTCAAATGAATCTAGCCAGTTCGTAAAGTTGAGTTGTCTAAAAATGGCTAGAAAAAGGGTGTTTTGTTTGAAAAGTAATTACTGCACTAGCTAGGACTGTTCCTTTACTGTATCTCATAATCACTCCCAAACCAGCATCTTCATGTTCTTTGCTCGTTGATTCATCCCTCATCTGGAAGAGACTAGATGCTGCCATTGTTAGAGGCACTATTACCCTTGTTAATCTATACAAGCATCTTCAGGTTTTAAAAAGAACTACATGATGACTATGCTTTAGCCATAATGTGATTGAGCTCTCTTTTTGTGCCTTGATACAAAGCTTCATTTCGTGTTCCCCAATAAGACCACATCAAAGCTGTAAAACGGGTCATTTCTATCCTGGACAGGCTTTCAGAGGCAGTTTGAAACAAATCTCGAAGCCCTCATTTTTGCTTCTCTTAATGATGTCCCAAACTGTAGATTCCTTCTAGAAGTCTTTGATGGCTTTACAGAAGAACAAAGCATGTGATATTGTCTCAACTTGCCCAACACATGACCTTTGGCATATGCCGTTTGTTAATATCTCATTCTCATAGAGTCCTGATGCTAACTGTAGGGATCATATGCCACAAGAAAATCTTATTCTTTTCTGGCACGCCCAAAGACCAAATTCCATTCCATTGGTATATGTTATTTGTTGAGCTGGAAGGCTTCTCTCCATTCTTACATGACATCGCTAGAATATATGTGCTCTTTACAATGAAAACCCTTCTTTTTTCAAAATGCCAAGGGCTACCTATGCATGGGATTTTAAGGATTTCCTCGATATCAATGTCTAGGAAATGTTTCTTTATGATATATTCACTCCATTTGTTATCTCCCGTCAATAGCTTCTTTACCTTGGCATTTTTAGGGAGAGATTGGGGAGATACTAGTTTAAAACTCTCTCGATAGCCAATTACTTTCATAGATTTCTACCCCAAAGGATATTCCTCCACACAAAAGAAGGATTGTAGCCAATGTTTGCATTAAGAAACTGACCATTCTTGAAATATCGTGCCTTATGAACTTTGGACACCAATGAGTTTGGGTACTTCATGATTCTCCACTCTTGTTTGACAAGTAACACTTCGTTGATGCCTTATAGGTCATGAAAACCTATGCCATTATCCCTCTTCGATTGACTTAACCTATTCTACCATGTCCAAAGAATTTTGTCTTTATCCGTCGATCCCCACCAATAAACAGAACCCTTCTTCTGAATTTCCTCACACAAACCTACTGAATCTTAAAAACACTCATAGAAGGAAGGGATGGCTTCGGCCATTGCCTTGATAAGTATTTCTTTCCCCATACTAAAGAAGAAGTTGCTTTGTCAATGCTTTAGCTTGACAAGAATTCTATGCTTAATATTTGAAAAGAGGATATTTTATTTTTGCTGATCATAGAAGGAAGGCCTAGGTTTTTCTCATGCGGGGAGGTCGTGTTTAATCTAAAAATTTCTTTGATAGCTGTTCAATTATTTTCTACTGTGTTTGGACTGAATATAAGAGCTAACATTCCATGGTTGAAAATTTGACCCGAGGCCTAAGCATATCAATCGAATATTTTCTTGAAGTAACTGAAATCATTAAGTTAGGCATGAGTGAACATCAAACTGTCATTTACAAAAAAAGGTGAGATGGGACAATATTGTTGTCGAAATTGAGCCCTACTAAACGCTTGTGCATCAAAGAAGAAAAAGCATAAGCATACTGAATGAACAAGTATAGTGATAATGAGCACCCATTCTTAACCCTAATTTGGGATGAAAATTCCTTGTGGCTTTCCTATTGATCAGCACCGAGAAGGTTAGGGTAGAGATACATATCATAATTCGGTCGCATCATTGAGGAGAGAACCCATCTTTTGCATCACTTTAATCACAAAGCTCCACTCCACTCTATCATAAGCCTTGCTAATATCAAATTCTAAGGTAACCGATCCCCTTTTTTCCTCGTCTATTGGAGACTCTCGTACCCTAAAATTATATTATTTGTGATAAGCTTGTGGGATATGAATGCATGATTTTCTGAAATCACACTCTCCAAAATTTTCTTTAAACAATAGTGGTAATAAAGTCCGGGTCTGGTGAAGCTCGGCTAGGAGACCTTTTTTAGGGCATAGGCATGAACCGGGCTCGGGTAAAAATACTTATTTTTTTAATGGAAGAAAACAATTGCTCCTACATGCCACCTAACCTATATCCCCATCATTTGTAACACATAATCCTTGCTCATTTAAGATACCCTTATTCGGTCTCCTATCTGAAGCCTTGGCATAAAATAACTTAGTATTTTTTACCCCCTCATTCATCTAGGACACTCGAGATCATTGCTTCCAGAAAATTTCTTCGTTTTGAAGAAATTTATCAATTTTTTGCTTCAACCTCATAAATCTCCCCCTGAGTTTCCATTCAACAACTATTGCACTCCACTGCTTCAACTTTTCCTGAGATGTAGTCACTTTTTCCTTGAAGCTTATAACTAGATCATTAACCTGATAACTCTCCAAAGACTCCAGCATGCCTTTATTATATCTCCACATATTTGATAAAAACTCCACATATCCTCATAAAAGATCCATTTTTCCTTCCTATCCCATAAGATTCCTGGCAATGCTTTTTCCATAACTTCTGAGCTACACGCACTTAAATTCCTCACAGACAGAGCATAATTTAGATTTCTCCATTTTGAGTTTCCTAGAAACCTATCCAAACTCTTCTGAATCAAAGTACTTTCACTTTTGAATTTTCTATTAGACCTCGTGAAAGGAAGCCCCTTCCATCCCAGGTCTTCAAGGTCACATTCCAGAATAGAATTCCTGAAATCGACCATCAACTCAGGGCTCCACCCTCATTTTCCTCATTGAGCAACATTTCATTAAAATCTCCTTCGCAAATCCATGGAATGTTAATCATAGAAGCTAAGTCCACATGATGTCTACTACAAGACATAACATTGATATTGAACTCACTAGTCCACATCAAAGCCAACCCTCCACAGTGAAATTGTTTCTGTCAACCGTAAAATAATTTCCATAACCTATCCTAGTTTTTAAGCTTTCAATTTAATTTCCCAACATTTTTGTTTCACATAAGAACAAAATGTCAGGTTTTTATTTTGGAGAATCTCTTTTAAACCTCTGAATGCCGGGCTATTCCCTAATCTCTGGACATTCCAGCACATGATCTTCATTGTTCTCCACTGATATTTCATCAGTTAAAAGTTTCCCAAACTACATTTCTTTGCCTACATGGAGGTATTCTATTTTTGAATCTATGGATTCAAGAAAAACCATTACTTGACAATCGGATTACACTATTCCTTTTGACTCTCAACTCCTATTGTTTGAAACTTCAGCTTTGTCGTTTCATAGCTCTTTTGCTTCCAAAAACTCGTTCCAATGGTAATGTTAGAGTTTATGGACTTCTAGCAAAAGCTTTCCACTTCCTCATAATCCATTTCTTAGAGTATGATTGTGAAAAGAGTGTTGGGCTTTTGTTTTCCTTTCTAGCAAAAGCTCTCGATCCATTTGTTGTTCCTAAGATTTAGCCTTAGACATGGCCCCATTTAAAACTTTCCTCTGATTTCCCTCCTAAAAATTTATGCCTTCCTTTGATATCTCATTTCCCATTTTTTCCTCTATAATAATTCTTTCCACACTGGGGATTACCTTGGTTCCTGGGATGGCTGGTTGACTTGTATTATAATGAGATGCATTAAAATCCATCCTTTTCATTCAATAAACATAGGACCAGCAACCCTAGTTGCATCATCAACTGACTCATAACCTGGGTTTTGGTGATTGTTTGGGTTGTAATGTCATGTTTGGGGTTGACTATCTTTGGTAGGTAGTTTTGGTTTTAGTTTTCCAAAAGGCTTCCATGGGGTTTCTGGGTTGAATGTGGTTTTTTTTGGTTTGTGGGTTTAAGCAGGATGTCTGTCTGTAGCTGATAAGTGTGATTTATATCCACTTATTCATACATTCTTAACTTATTATTTTGTTAGTTTCGTACCATTTTACGTATTTTTTAAGATTTTATTTTATGTTTTGTTGATATCAAGCATTAGAGCATGGATCTTAGAGCAAATGAGCATGTTTTGGGAGTTTAAAGATACAAAGGAAGCTAGCGAGGAAGGAAAAATATGCGAAACAAGTCATCCTGGCAGAGGAGCTAGCGTCGCGACGACCTAGACGATTTTCAGACTAGGAAATCATTTTTCTACATGCAGAATGACTCTAGAACTTCCCTATAAATACATAGTGCGTCCAATACCCTAAGGAGGACAATTAGAGAGCTGTAACACGTAATTTAGAGAGATCCAATGAGGGGTTTGAAGAGCGAAAAAATGAGAAGAAGGCGGTGATTTCTGAAGACGAAGAGATTTGATTCGGATTTTATCTTCTAATTTCTTTCTTTAAATTCTAATGATGTCCGATATGCTCTTAACTCCGTTTTCATTGTTCTTGTATTCAATAATAAAGTAATTTTCTTATTCTAGAAGATGATGTAGCCTATATTTGAACCTATGTATTGATTGCCATTAAATTATTATGACGTTTTAATTCATTTTATTTATATGTTCTTGTGCTTAATGCTTCTGGTTTGTTGGGCACAAATTAGATGATTCCATATTTAAAATCTATCACTCGAGAGAGGAGATTTTGAATAGGATTTAGAAAATATAACCTAGGATTTTTTTTAGAGTTCGGGGGGCCTATAATTCGTTTGAAATCGTTAACAAAGAATCACAAAGAGTAATGAGTTGTTAGTTATTTGATTTTTATAGGGATATCAAAGTCGATAATTAATAATACTTTCACTCGACACTCGGGAGAGAGAGTAGAATAATTTAGGATTCTTGGTTTATAAACTAAGAAATTGAGTAATAATTGATTGGCATAACAAATACATAGGGGATATCTAGGCGAAATCAGACTCTAGAATTTATTTCATCTTGGTCTTTCTTAATTAAAAGTTTTGACTTTTCGCTTCTTTAGTTTATAATTTTAATTTAGTTTATTTTAAATTGATTTCTAAATAAAGTTAAGTTTATTAATTGCAGTACTTAATGTGAATTTTATTTCAATCCATGTGGGTTCGACACTCTTTATTCATCATTTACTAAAACTTGACATCATATACCTGCGATATGATAATCTCGTACCAAGTTTTTGGCACCGTTGCCGGAGATTGTTCAATCTTATTCACATTAATACTATTATCAAGTAACCTTAATTTTAATTTCGATTTTATTTTAATTTAATTTTTCATTATTTCTTTCCGTTTATGCTTAACAGTGAATACGAAGATCCATATGTCTCGATTCGCTCTTGTTTGAACCTGAAATAAAGAGAACGACAAGGAGACTAATGAAAGAAAGAGGATTGAAAAATAAGCAATGGCAACTGACAACAAAGAGAACAACCCACGTCAGGTGGAAATCACAAGATCACTTTAAGCCGGTCATTGATGATTATTATTTATGGGATTGCGCACCAACCGATCAATGCCAATAACTTTGAGTTGAACCTGCACTCATCAACATGGTGCAACATAATCAGTTTGGGGGTTCAGGTATAAAGGACCCCAACATTCATTTGAAGATGTTCATGGAGATGGCGGAATGCAGTAACTACAAAGACCATCATACTACGCTTGTTCTCATTCTCTTTAAGGGACAAGTGAGGGTTTGGTTGTAATCTATACCAATGGGGAGCATCACGACATGGAAGGATATGGCCACAAGATTTCTTTATAAGTTCTTTCACCACCAGTTAAATCAGTCCAACTGAAAACATAGATTAATACATTTAAACAGTTGGAGACTGAGAACCTGTATAAGACATGAGAGCGCTTTAAAGATCTAGTCAGAAGGTGCCCACAGCACAATTATAAAGACTGAGTCCCGATTCAGCTATTTTATAATGGGTTGAATGTTCCGAACATGACTATAGTTGATGCAGCTGCTAGAGGAACCCTATTCAAGAAACTTGTTGAATATGCTTATGTTCTATTAGAGGAAATGGCCATTAATAATTTCCAATGGCCAAACGAACGCTCTACCATGACGAAGGTGGCAGGTATACATGAGTTGGATCCTATTATTGCACTTACAACTAAAGCGTCATCCCTCACGACTTATATAGCAGCATTGACCAATCAAAGAGCCCAATCATCTATTGAAGCTTCCGCTACTAATAGTCTGATATACCCAAACGAAAGAACAAGATTTGAGCAAGCCCAATATGTAAACAATCGAAACTTTAATAATTATAGAGGGAATCATATGCCTAGCTATTATCATCCGAACTTGTCATATGCGAACACAGAGAATGCCTTGCAACTTCCTCCTGGCTTCAATAATCAAAGAGTTGAGTAGAAACATCCTTAGAAGACTTTATGAGCAATTTCATTGATAAAACTTAAGAGAGGTTTGAGAAGAATGAGTCGAGACTGAACAATATTGAAACACACATTGCAATATGGGGGCAACAATGAAGTCCTTAGAAGTGCAAATAGGTCAACTTGATTCTTCCACGGCTAATCAACAGAAAAAGGCGTTTCCTAGCAATATCGAGGTCAACCCTAAGGAGCAATGTCAGGCCATTACCCTCTTGAGTGGATTAGAGATTAGAGATACCCATAAGGACCAAGACAATCAAGATACAAATGTGGTATTTCAAGAGGAAACAATAACGAAAGAAGAGAACAGTGCAGCAGCTCCTCCGTCTAAGCCACCCCATATCCCGAAGACATCTTTTCCATATCCCCAACGCTTTCAAAGGAATAAATTGGATGCTCAATTTTCCAAATTTCTTGACATCTTTAAAAAGATCCATATCAACATCCCATTCGTAGACACTTTGAAATAAATGTCTAACTATGTGAAGTTTATGTACGAGATAATGTCCAAGAAGAGGAAGTTGGCTGATTTTGAAACAGTAGCACTCACAGAGGAGTGTAGTGCCATCATATAGAAGAAGCTCTCTCCAAAGTTGAAGGATCATGGCAGCTTTACCATACCGTGCACTATTGAAAATCGAGACTTTGGTATGGCGATATGCGAGTTGGGTGCGGGTATCAATCTCACGCCCTTGTTCGTTTACAAATAGTTGGGTCTAGGTGAGGCGAAGGCAACCACTGTCACATTACAGCTAGCAGATTGATCATTTATCTACCAATAAGAAATATTAGATGACGTGTTGGTTAAGGTGGATAAATGTTACTTCCCTCCTGATTTCCTTGTCCTTGATATGGAAGAGGATCATGATGTCCCAATCATCATTGGGATACCTTCTTTGGCAATAGGCAAAGCAATCATTTATGTGAAGAAATGCGAACTGACAATATGAGTGTAGAATGAAGAAGTCACCTTTAGTGTTTTTAGAGCCATACTGAGTCCTTAAGGTGATGAAGAATGTCGCATAATAAATATTATAGAGAAGGGAGTTGTAATGGACAGTGACTATGTGTTATGTGTGTCTCTATTTATTCAAGCCAATATGCAGGGTCAACTAGTAGTCAAGCAACCAATGAACATAGTGAAGCCATGCAGAGAAAAGGAACTCAAGAGTCAATGTTTGTCTGAAGATGATCCCTAGAAAGCTAAAAAAGTAGTCGAGCTAATTTTTCCTCATGTGCAGTCCAGAATTTCAAAATGGCAGAAAATTTACAGACCCTGACCCGAGGGTGTAGCCCATAGCTGAACCATCAGTGGACCCTAGGGGACCATTTATGGATAAATTGCTGCAGTCATTCAAGCATTATTTTTCTTTTCATAATCAACGGTGGATAACAAAGAAGAAAGCACATGAGATTGTATATTTGCTACATTGAAGCCACCATGACCACTTGGGTGGTTACGATAAGTGTCCAATTGATTTTTATTCGATGCTTTGAGTAGATGATGACCGGCGTAAACACACATGTATAACGCAAGCGTACGTATCGTTCAAGTAGTAAAAAAAGTATTGATCCCATGATGACTTAATACCTAATCTATTAATTTTATGAGGTCAAATGATTACTAGTATCTAACAGGTTGATTGATTGATTTGAAATGGTGATGATTCTAAATTTAAAAACAAGTAAATAAAATTGCACAAAAGTAGATTTAAGAAAATTCAATATTAAAAACTATCTAGTGTCGTGAATCTTTCTAATATCTTTTAAAAGATGAAGTGGTTATTTCATGGTTGTGTAATAAATCGGTTTACTAACCTGGAACACTAAATTATGCAAAAGCCTCTGTCGATGGTCAGACACAAATACCCAGTTTAACCCAATTGAACCATATGTCTATGTCAACCAAATTATCTGGATTCGTTAAGTTTAAGTTCCAATTATGGCTACCCCCGCCCGACAGGCATATGTCTATCCTGTAAGGAAATCTATTAAATGGTTATCTATCTTCAAGGAAGATCGTGGGCTATTAAGTCTAGGGCTGAAACCTAAAATTCCTTTGTCAAATTTATTTTAGATTTACCACATCAATCTTATTTGTGATCAGACAACAAGAAGCATTAAGCTTAAGACTTAATAAGTAAACCTTTAAATTACCCAAACTATAAAATAACCCCTTATAAACCGGTGATATTAGAATTCATCACAACCCCAGATAACTAACTTAGTTACGACACATAACTAGGGCAAGTAAAAACTTAAATAAAATAAAAGACATAAAGTAAAATGCTGAAAAGTAAATTGCTGAAAAGTAAATGACTGAAAGTAAATGATGAAATTAAATACTGAAAATTAAATGCTGAAAAGTAAATGCTGAAAAGTAAATTACTGAAAAGTAAATGCTGAAAAGTAAATTGCTGAAAAGTAAATTGCTGAAAAGTAAATGCTGAAAAGTAAATTGCTGAAAAGTAAATAAAGTAAAAGTACAATAAAAGAAAATGCTGAGGTAAAAGAATCCACTTTTATTACTTCTATTTTAGATATCTCCCTTAATATAATATATTAACTTTGCATGATAATTACCAACCAGCCATATAGGCGGTATCCAGATTAAGTCAAATTAATAATTAATTACCAACCGACTAATCAGGCGGTATCCAGTTTAGTCAGGTTAAAACAAATTTAAATAATTACCAACCGACCAATATGACGGTATCCTCGTTAAGTCAGGTCTTAAATAGTTTATATATTATAATTAAGGGAGATTAATCTAAATATTAGTAATAAAAGTTTTACCTTTTACCCCAGCAAAGGGGAGTTACCTCCTCATTACTGAAAAGTAAAAACTGAAAATTAAAGAAAGAAAAGTATTGTGCGTAAAAGTAAATTGCGGAAATTAAAAACTGAAAAGTAAAGAAAATAAAGTGCGAAAGCGGAAATTAATTACTGAAAGTTGTAAATAAATAAACAAACAAGATACAATCTTCTTAGTATTCTTAAGGAATTCCTTAGAAGAAAGTATGAATTTACAAATGAAATTGCTTGGTATTTATAGGGAAAATTTTGCCTCCATCAAATCATCCACCAAATCCATTATTAATTGCTCCACTAATTGCTCCACTAATTTCTCCACCAAATCCATTATTAATTGCTCCACTAATTGCTTATCATGTTTGGTGGTGATTTGATAATTTTTATTATTTATTTATTAATTTATTTTTTTGCTTTGAAAATGATTGAAAGTGACTTTAATAATTACACACAACACACTTCTGGATGGTTTGTCAATTTCGGGCATGAATCGTCAGAATTCGAAATTATTTTGTTTTTCAAAGTTGTAGATGTTTGAGTCTTCTTTAATCTGGAACTTGAATCAGCTCAATCCGATATTGGAGTAAGACGTTATGCCCAAAATACGACAGATGCGCAAAACTGGAATTTCCAAAACTGCACTTCGTTAAAACGCTCTTTCAAGTTTCCAATCTCCGAAATTAATATGTCAAGTCCAATTTTTGCCCTTATTTGACCCACATTTCATCCTAAATGATTTCATTGTATCCCTATATTATTTTATCTACAAAATAAACTAAAACACATCAAAACGTTCATCAAACCCGAGAAACTAAACAAAATATTAAGTAAAAGGGGCGGTAAATATTGATATATTTTCCGCTCATCACACCCCCAAACCTAACATTTTGCTAGTCCTCGAGAAAAACAACAAAATAAAATACAATAAACAATTAAAATTAAACTAAGCCACTTTCGTAGGGATCACGGTTGCATTTTGTATATGCAACAAGCCTTTAAACCCCTAGGTGTCCCTAGTGGACGAGTTGTAGTCTCGTGAGGGTTTACAGCAATGATACCCACAAACATTTTACAAAAGTAAAAAGGTAGTGAAACTAATGCACACAAAAGCAAAAAGACAACGAAAAGAGAATAAAGAAGTTAATGACTAATCAGGTGAAACTTCTACTCCAAGTTACTAGTTGTTTTATTTCTTTCTAAATTACTGAATAAGTAAATTCTCCTATTATATTTACCATTCTCCATATACACAGCCGACAAAATATTAAACAACTCATTTTTGTCCACAACAGTCACAAGTGCAGTTGATAAGAGAGTAATATTTTTGTCCTAAAGTTTTATCAGAATTCACACCTTTTTGCAGCAATGGAATAATTTTTCTCATTTTTCTGATTTTTTTCTTTGATTTTTGATTTTTGATTTATTTATATACAATATCTTCCATCTATGTAGTGAGCTTTGGGTCGGTGGCTCCCAAACCAGTTGGATTTAGGGCACCAGATGTTAAGACACTCATACGGACTTAATTACTCAGACTTCAGATATATATATTTTTGCAGCATCTTTGATCCATGTAGCGAGCTTTGGGCCAGTGACTCCCAAACTAGTTGGCTTTAGGGCACTAGGTGTTAAAACACCCTTACAGACTTAATAACTCAGATCTCATACGTTTTTTTTTTTACTCCATCACTTTTTGAGATGCTTCCTCCAATTAAACTAGAGCACTGAATTTATAAAACTTTTCAATTTTAGCTCATGTCCGTATGTTACTATGTATGTTGATAATACCTGCCAACTGAGCATATGAAGATCCATTTTAGTCAGTATTATGGAGAATTCACAAATTAAATAATTCAAAAGGAAATAAACAAAAATTAACTTGTTCCGAATTAGGTTTGAGATACGTCTCAGGAGTGGAAACTCCTTATTCAGCTATCTCTTACCAATTTCACATTCACCTTTTTAGTCAAAATAAAACACAAAAAAGCAAAATATTTTTGTAATTTTTGAAAAATTTTCAATTTTTTTGTATTTTTCAAAAAAAATTGGACTAAAAATAAAAACAACACATAACTAAAAACAAGATACTGATCAACTAATTTCCTCCCTCAAACCTAAATGAGACATTGTCCCTAATGTCTTAAACAGTAGAAGAAGAGCTTGGAAGATAATACCTGGTTAGCTGAAATTCTACAGGAAATTAAAGGTTAAGATCCAGATTAATCCGACACCTCTTACCATGATTGTCCTCGGACTAATTTATCTTTGAAAGGATAGGGTCAACTTGTGGTTCATAGGCTAAGAGTTGGTCTATTAGATCCAGAGCAGTTCTGGCAGTGAAGAGGAGTTCTTTTAAAGGTTTTGACACGAACCCATTTCTCCGGGCATCATCAAGAAACACACAAAGAAAATCATAAAATCCATCAACGTTAAACAACCCAATTGGTTTCTGGTGTATAATCAAGTTCGCCCAAGATAGCACTATAAAAATTTCCTCTAATGTGCCCAAGCCACCTGGCAAAGCAATAAAAGCATCAGCACAGTTAATCATTTCTACCAATCGTTCAGACATACCTGGCACGATCAGTTCCTCTCCGTTTGATGGTCCAATAAGATTTGCCTCCGCCAAGGGTTTTGGAATGATTCCCAAAACGTGACTGCCTCCTTCCTGTACAGCCTTTGAAACGATCCCCATAAGTCCAAGATTGCCTCCGCCATATACTAAGTGCATATTCCTTGCAGCTAAGACTCGACCCAATTCATGTGCTGCTTCTACGTATTGTGGCTTAACACCTACACTAGTTCCGCAAAACACACAGATATTTTCAACTCGTCTTCTTGAAGTGGCTTCCATGTTTTACACTGGATGTCTTCAAAAGTGCAATGATGCGTTGAATTTATAACACCTGAAAAGGGTGAGTAAAATAATAGCACTAGTACCTGCCAAATGACAATTATTAGTTAATAGTAAAATAAATCGTGATAGTCAAAAAGGTCTGGATCCTGTCGGAGAAAATAAAAGAAAACAACAAAACAAATTACAATTATTAAGAAAAGACAAAGAGATATAATATGTACAAGAATTTACAGTTTGATTGACGTCTATGCGTCAGGGACAAGCTTCCCATCCAATTTTCTTATAAATTTGCAAACATGGTTTTTTTGAGTCAGATTCCCGAGACTTAATTGTTGTCTTTCTTTTTGATATTGTGTATGTAATTTGTGAATGGCTATATGAACATATCCACTATGATGCGTCTCAAGAGTCGAAGATATATTATCTACAGACTCCTTACTCAAGCCATCCCTAATGAATTTAATTTATCTTCGCGATTATCAGACACCATTCCTAAAGAACGACAACGAGTATTGCAATTCCAGCGTGCACATTTGTAACAAACACCCATTTTCTTAGCTCTACGTTTCTTTGCATAGGTGTTTCTTCCAAAACCAGGCAGATGTGAAATAAAAGAGTCAGAAGACTCACCTGCCAATTGGACCCGTGCTTCAATTACCCAACGAATATCTTTAGGAATACCATGGATCGTTAGTAATCTCATCCGTTCTAAGCGAGCTTTGTAGACTTTCATCAGAGAGTTTTGAGGGAGAGAAGGAAATTGCTTGTGAAGTTTTGCGAGAACTTCTTCCATCGTGAAATGACTTTACCTGCAAAAATTAAACACACAAAAATAAAACACACCAATCACAATATATACACAAATTGCATGTGTTGACTCCCTACGAGCGCTAAGTTTAACGTCGACAGCTAGACGTGACTTCTCGAACGTTAGGCTGGATCTGAAAGTGTGACACTTTCTTTTTGTCGCTCAAACGATTCTCCCCAGTAGTGCTTGACACGCTGACTGTTAACCTTGAATGTTTCGTTGGTGTTGGGATCCAGTAACTCAACAGCTCCATATGGTAAAACCTGAGTGATCACAAATGGACCTGACCACCTTGATTTCAACTTTCCAGGGAAAATTTTCAACCGTGAATTGTACAACAACACTTTGCTTGCCTGTTGGTCCAACTGTCTGTGCACTATTTTTCGATCATGCTATTTCTTGGTCTTTTCTTTGTACAATCTGGCATTCTCATAAGCCTGTAAGCGAAATTCCTCCAATTCGTTGAGTTGGTGAAGTCGTTTCTCTCCTCCAGCTTGTGAATCAAGATTCAACTTCTTCAGTGCCTAGTACGCCTTGTGTTCAAGCTCAACTGGCAGATGGCACGCTTTTTCCAAACACCAATCGATATGGGGACATACCAATGGGTGTCTTGTAAGCTGTTCGGTAGGCCCATAATGCATCATCTAGTTTTGTAGACCAATCTTTCCTTGTTGATCCAACAGTTCTCTCCAAGATTCTTTTGATTTCCCTGTTTGAAACCTCAACATGTCCATTTGACTGTGGATGGTAAGCAGTGACAACCTTGTGAGTAACTCCATATTTGGATAGGAGTGCATCAATGTATCTGTTACAGAAATATGAGCCACCATCACTGATAATTGCCCGAGGTGTTCCAAACCGAGTGAAAATATTCTTTTTCAGGAATTTGATCACCACTTTTGAATCATTGGATGGTAGTGCAATTGCTTCAACCCATTTGGAGACATAGTCTACAACAACCAAGATGTACAGGTTTCCGAATGATGGAACAAAATCCCATGAAATCTATACCCCACACATCGAATATCTCCACTTCTAGAATGTTTTGCAATGGTCATTCATTTCTCCTTGAAATATTCCCCATTCTCTAGTACCTATCACATTGAAGAGCAAAAAGATAAGCATCTTTAAAAAGAGTGGGCCACCTGAACAAACCTTTGTAGGCTTGGCTACAGTTTTGTTTCCGCTGAAGTGTCCGCCATATGGTGATGAATGACAGTGCTGCAAAACACTGTTGACCTCCTCTTTGGAACACATCGTCTCAATAATGATCAGCACATCATTTGAACAGGTACGGCTCATCCCATACATAGTGCTTGACTTCTTTGAAGAATTTCTTTCGTTGCTGAGTTGTCCATTCCAACGGCATTTTCTTGACACAATGTAGTTGACATAGTCAGCATACCAATGCATCTTGTTGTTTCATGGCAAACGGCTGTTCTTCTGGAAAATTTCTTTGATTAATAGATCTTTGCCAGCTGTTTCTTGGTTCCTCCATTCTCGAGCCTTGATAGATGATCTGCCACTTGGTTTTCTGTCCATTTCCTGTCTTTGATCTCCACGTCAAATTCTTGCAGAAGAAGTATCCAACAATCAATCTGGGTTGGCATCTTTCTTCGTGATCAAGATATTTTGATTGTTGAATGATCTGTGTAGACCACCCTTTGGGACCCAGCAGATAAGCGGAATTTTTCATAAGCGTACACAACTGCGAGCAACTCATTTTCAGTGGTTGTGTAGTTGAGTTGAGCTTCATTCAAAGTTCAACTGGAGTAGTAAAGGGATGATTCCTCCACCCTGGGTTGTAGGTGTTGGAATATGGATTATTCCCATGTCTGTTGAAATTGTTGACATAATTCACCGTCTCTTCAAGTTGGTTTGGTTCTGGTGCTCCTCCATATGTTGAACTTGTGGATCCAGTGCTGCTTGTCTCCATGAATTTGCATATCTGATCCAGCTTGGCGTTGACTGCTGTATTGGCTCCACTTTCATAAATTCCTGCAATTCTTTGGATCATGCTCCTTTCTGTTGGCCACAAGGAATTGTTGTTGGCCATTTCTTTGATTAGGTCCCAGGCTTGATCTTCTCCTTTTGCCATTAAAGCTCCTCCAGCAGCAGCATCGATTGTGGTTCTCATCAGTCCAGAAAGTCCATTATAGAAGGTTTGGACTTGAAGCCATTTTGGAATCTCATGGTGGGGACATTTCTGGAGCAAATCTTTGTACCTTTCCCAAGCTTCGTATAGAGTTTCTGAGTCTTGTTGCCCAAAGGATGTGATATCATTCCTCAGCTTTCTAGTTTTGGCTGGTGGAAAGTACTTTGCAAGAAATTTGGTGGCTAAAGTGTTCCAAGTTGTGATGGAACCTGCTGGTAGTAAATGTAGCCAAGCTTTAGCTCTGTCTTTCAAGGAGTATGGGAAAATACGCAGTCTCATTGCTTCTTCAGCTTCTCAGTTGTAATTGAAAGTGCCGCAAACTTCCAGGAAGTTGCTGATGTGGGCATTAGGATCTTCAGTTGCATTCCCCCCAAACTGAACTGACTGTTGAATCATCTGAATGCATGTTTTGATGTCACCTGGACTTGCTGGTAAGGGAGGAAGTACAATACGTGAAATGAGTCTGTCAACCACCGGAATGGTTCTGTCTTGAATGGGAATTGGTGGTGCAACCTCCAAAGGTTCAGGTTCCATGTTGACTAAAGCTTCTTGGCCTTCTCGCCTTTCCCTTCTCAACTGTCTGATGGTTCTTTCAATTTCTGGGTCAAGCGGTCGGAGTTCAAAGCTTCTGGTTCGTCTAATGAAGGATCTGAGAACCTGAAACACAAGAAAACAAAAACAATAAGTAAAAAGAAATTAGATACAAAAAGGTATCTAACCTCTAAACTAATAGTGAAGATAAATAAGTCCCCGGCAACGGTGCCAAAAACTTGACCGGCGTAAACACACACGTATAACGCAAGCGTACGTATCGTTCAAGTAGTATAAAAAGTATCGATCCCACGAGGACTTAATACCTAATCTATTAATTTATGAGGTCAAATGATTACTAGTATCTAACATGTTGATTGATTGATTTGAAATGGTGATGATTCTAAATTTAAAAACAAGTAAATAAAATTGCACAAAAGTAGATTTAAGAAAATTCAATATTAAAAACTATCTAGTGTTGTGAATCTTTCTAATATCTTTTAAAAGATGAAGTGGTTATTTTATGGTTGTGTAATAAATCGGTTTACTAACCTGGAACACTAAATTATGCAAAAGCCTTTGTCGATGGTCAGACGCAAATACCCAGTCTAACCGAATTGAACCATATGTCTATGTCAACCAAATTATCTGGATTCGTTAAGTTTAAGTTCCAATTATGGCTACCCCCGCCCGACAGGTATATGTCTATCCTGTAAGGAAATCTATTAAAGGGTTATCTATCCTCAAGGAAGATCGTGGGCTATTAAGTCTAAGGCTGAAACCTAAAATTCATTTGTCAAGTTTATTTTAGATTTACCACATCAATCTTATTGGTGATCAGACAACAAGAAGCATTAAGCTTAAGACTTAATAAGTAAACCTTTAAATTACCCAAACTATAAAATAACCCCTTATAAACCGGTGATATTAGAATTCATCACAACCCCAGATAACTAAGTTAGTTACGACACATAACTAGGGCTAGTAAAAACTTAAATAAAATAAAAGACATAAAGTAAAATACTGAAAAGTAAATTGCTGAAAAGTAAATGACGGAAAGTAATGCTGAATTAAATACTGAAAATTAAATGCTGAAAATAAAAATGCTGAAAGTAAATTACTGAAAAGTAATGCTGAAAGTAAATTGCTGAAAAGTAAATTACTGAAAAGTAAATGCTGAAAGTAAATTGCTGAAAAGTAAATAAGTAAAGTACAATAAAAGAAATGATGAGGTAAAAGAATCCACTTTTATTACTTCTATTTTATATATCTCGCTTAATATAATATATTAACTTTGCATGATAATTACCAACCAGCCATATAGGCGGTATCCAGATTAAGTCAAATTAATAATTAATTACCAACCGACCAATCAGGCGGTATCAAGTTTAGTCAGGTTAAAACAAATTTAAATAATTACCAACCGACCAATATGGCGGTATCCTCGTTAAGTCAGGTTTTTAAATAGTTTATATATTATAATTAAGGGAGATTAATCTAATATTAGTAATAAAATTTTTACCTTTTACCCCAGCAAAGGGGAGTTACCTCCTCATTACTGAAAAGTAAAAACTGAAAATTAAAGAAAGAAAAGTATTGTGCGTAAAAGTAAATTGCGGAAATTAAAAACTGAAAGTAAAGAAAAGAAAGTGCGAAAGCGGAAATTAATTACTGAAAGCTGTAAATAAACAAACAAGATACAATCTTCTTAGTATTCTTAAGGAATTCCTTAGAAGAAAGTATGAATTTACAAATGAAATGGCTTGGAATTTATAGGCAAAATTTTGCCTCCATCAAATCATCCACCAAATCCATTATTAATTGCTCCACTAATTGCTTATCATGTTTGGTGGTGATTTGATAATTTTTATTATTTATTTATTAATTTATTTTTTTGCTTTGAAAATGATTGAAAGTGACTTTAATAATTACACACAACACACTTCTGGATAGTTTATCAATTTCGGGCATGCAATATTCAGAATTAGAAATTATTTTGTTTTTCAAAGTTGTAGATATTTGAGTCTTCTTTAATCTGAAACTTGAATGAGCTCAATCCGATATCTGAGTAAAACGTTATGCCCAAAATATGACAGATGCGCAAAACTGGAATTTCCAAAACTGCACTTCGTTAAAACGCCCTTTCAAGTTTCCAATCTCCAAAATTAATATGTCAAGTCCAATTTTTGCCCTTATTTGACCCACATTTCGTCCTAAATGATTTTATTGTGTCCCAATATTATTTTATCTACAATATAAACTAAAACACATCAAAACGTTCATCAAACCCGAGAAACTAAACAAAATATTAAGTAAAAGGGGCGGTAAATATTGATATATTTTCCGCTCATCAGATGATCTAGGTTAGACTCGTAAGCACTTAAAAGTAGGTTTCTAGCAGTAAAAATGTACGTAGTTGACAAAGTGACTAGTTGAAGAAATTATTTGAAGATGAATGACTGTTTGTTTAGATATCTATCTATATTTGTAATTATTTATTATATATGGTATCGCTAGAGCAAAAAAAAAAAAGAGATCTTTTGAGAAAAAATGAAAAGAGTAGAAAAGAAAAATATACTTTTAAAAAGAGATAAATCACATATAACTAATAAACGTGAAGCTATCCATTAGCGAGTGTTAGGAATACCCTGAGAAGAAATGATACATTAAAGGTTAGGTGAGTCAAAAGGTTATGAAAAAAAGAAGACATGCCATATCAAGCTTAATAGGAAAATATAGAGAACTTTTGAGATATCTAGGTTGGTTAGACCCATCAGATCCCAATTTTTGAAACGAAATCACTGAGTTAGCTTGCTTAAGAGTCGATCTGTGACCAAACCTTTAGACACACACACACACTGTGAGTCTGGTTTAGATAATTTATTTAAGAACTTGGATTTAAGTTGAGTTGTTTACTTTGAAGATTCTTAGATTTCATTTTTATGTGCAACTACTAGGTCTGTTTTATGTGTTTTATTATTTTTACATTATTATATGTGCATGTCAATGACGTTTGTGGGTGTTGTCACTGTAAGCCCTCATGAGACTATAACTGGTTCACTAGGGTCACTTAGGGGTTTAAAGGCTTGTTGTATACTCTAAATGCAATCGTGATCCCTACGAAAGTGGCCTAGTCAATTTAGTTACTTTTGTTTGTTTACTTTTATTTAGTCTTTTGCTTGGGACTAGAAAAATCTTAAGTTTAGGGGTGTTTCATAAGTGTGATTTATACCCACTAATTTATACATTCTTAGCTTATTATTCTGTTAGTTTTGTGCAATTTTACGTTTTTCATAGTTTGTTTTATGTTTTATTGATAGGAACCATTATAGCATGGATCTTGGGGCAAATAGACGTGTTTTGAAAGCTTACAAATAATAAGGAAGCAAGCGGAGAAGGCATAATATGCGAAACAAGTTATTCTGGCAGAGGAGCTTGTGATTTTCAGATTAAGATATCTATTTTTTACATGCAGAATGACTCCATAATTTCCCTATAAATACATAATGCGTCCAAAATCCTAAGGAGGACAATGAGACACAATTAGAGAGCTATAAACACATAATTTAGAGAGATCTGATGAGGGGATTGAAAAGCGATGAGGAGACGAAGACGGTGATGTCCGAAGATAAATGGATTTGATTCAGGTTTTATCTGATAGTTTATTTCTTTAAACTCTAATGATGTCTAATATGTTCTTGACTCCGTTTTCATTGATCTTTTATTCAGTCATGAACTAATTTTCTTATTCTATAAGATGATGTAGCCTATGCTTGAACCTATTTGTTGATTGCCAATAAATTATTATGAATTTTTAATTCAATTTATTTATATTTTCAAGAGTTTTATGTCGATTGGAACTAATGACGTTCTTCATTCCTCACTCTACATGACAAATGTCAATGAGGATTTTCATTCCTCATTCTACATTCCTCACTCTACAAGACATGACAAATTTCAGTGAGGGTATATGGTCGAATGGGCATCATAGAGGTCTAATGGAGTATTCACTCTACTAGACTTGATGAAAGTCCATGGGAGACTACACTTCATTAGACCTGATGAAGGTCCAAGAGAGTCTTTACTCCATTATACCAAATGAAGGTACATGAGACTATGGTCGACTAGAGCTGATGAAGGTCAATGAGGGTACGGTCGACTGGACCTAATGAAGGTTCATGAAGATCCATGATGATCTTCATCCTTCACTTTACAAGACATGATAAAGTTCCATAAGACAACAGTCGACTGGACCTGATGAAGGTCCAAGAGAGTCTCCAATCTGCAAGACCTTATGAAGGTTTGGGAGAATATGGTCAACTAGATATGATGAAAACCCATTAGACTACGGTGTGTATTTGGTCATAATTTCCTTACAGAAAAGGTAGAGCATTCGAAGAAAGAATATGAAGTTCAAAACAACGAACGAGAACCAGAGGGGCAAAATGGTAAAAATGCTTTCGCATGGGTCCCAGTAATATAAAAGAATAAAGTCTCCAAAGAAAGCTTTCACCATTTCAATAGTGGTGCTATCGCCCCCTTCATTAGCTTGGGCAATGGTGATGCCCCAATTTCCAAGACCTAAAAGGAGATTCCCCAGCCCACAACCAGCTGTCAACTTCTCGACCCCCAAGCATTAGCCATTCGTCCTCTTACAGAACAACTTGATAATAATTTTCATGTTGCATGTACGACGTCAAGCGTTCACGTGGAGTAGTTAGACGCGCCATATTCCACAGACGAGAGCCCAGCCAAGTAGTGCACCACTACATGCTACGCCCGAGAAGAATCTGCCACTGCACTAGGCGACAACTCGCTCAGTCTACTGCATAGCTTATGAGGACCTTCCAATCGAGCAGATGATGGGTAATAGAGTAGCTACTGGGCCCAACAACTCTCTCTCCCCAGACCACGTGGACTTCACTTCTACATGCGACTACACTCCATGCAATATAGAGAATATCATCATTTCAGCCCCCAATACCGAGGACCCTACGGAGCAGAAGCATACCGAGCATAATCATGGACCATCCAGCCCCAGCCCTTCCGTGGACCATACCCTGGTAAGCGACAAGAAGAGGAATGATGATAGAGAAGAAAATAGTCCTCAGACACGTGCATGCATCATGGGCTAGAATGATTTCAACGTGAATGAAACCATCAAGAGTGATGTCGAGCAAACAAAAGGACGACTAGGGCTAGCATCGCTTACAATATTGGCATGTGGAAGAATCTTTGGCTTCAATCAGTTGTCAGCTATCTCTAAGGGTATAGTCTAATTCACTTTGGTTGCAGTGTGCTTGTCGTTATTCATTAGACTCATGTTGGAAGCTTGTGGATTGTCTTGTTTGGATGTGTTAGTGGAGGCATGCAAGTTGGCTGGTGGCAGACGAAACTTGGCTGGATGCTCATCGAATTCATCCTTGGTGGCATATTTCTTAGTGAGTGTATGTCGTTTATCTCTTTCTGCATGAAGGGGTGTAGTGTCATTTCTCAAGGTGGCATCTGGGTGGTTATTCACGCATGCATAGGCCATGTATGGACCATGTTGCGTGTCACGAGGGCTCGTCAAAGAGGCAGCCTGTCCATGTTGGTGGTTTGTGGTTGGCTTTGCCTGGGTGGGAGCGTAGGAATTTTCATGGTTGTCCTTTTGAGAAGGTCGGCTGGAACCACTGCTTTGGAGAAATGAGTTGGATCTGATGGGTCACTCGGTCCCATGCAAGAAATAGTATAAATAAATTCCTACGCTCCTTTCTGGGTGGGAGCGTAGGAATTTTCATTGCAGTGAAAGAATGAAGAAAATGGCCTCTTGGCCGAGAGATAGAGAAGGAGAGAAGGAGAGAATTGTGTTGTGTTGATTTCTAAAATCAAAGTCAAAAATGATATACCAAAAGTGAATTTGGTAATAGTCATTCAAAGCTTTCAAATGGAGTGTAAATTAAGCATCCACCAACTTCACCAAAACCCATCACCAAAAAGCAACTTTAAAGTGACAAGTGATGTGACATGTGGGCCCCACTCGATTCCAAATGCGAGTGGGCCCACAAACACTCCCGGGCTCGGGTTCGCTAATTCCAAATTAACAAATTTTCCGTTGCGACGTAATTAAATCAAATTCAATTAAATAACTTTGCATAGCAAAATTACTATTCATGTCGCTCGCGAATTAATTCTAAATTAACTCGTTCGCCCGAAATAAAATCTAATTTTAATTCCACTTCGAAATCCAATTTCGTATAATATATCGAATATATTATTTTATCGATTAATTCTAAATTAATCCTTCTCTCTCTTTTATTAATATTTTATCCCAGATAAAATATCTCTGTAATTAATCCCAGATTAATTTTCTCTCTCTTATAATTAATCCCAGATTAATAAAGTGCGAGTCATACATCATCGGTGAATCTTCGGGAGTATTGAGTATTACGATCCAGTATCGGATGTCACGTACTAGGCCTGGGGCTGGAATTGTGTCTGCCCCGTACGAAGCACATATCGGATCTCTGGTAACTGGTCTCTATAATCGGATAAACATGACCTAGTCATAATATCCCGATAGCTGCAGCATATAAGAGCACCAGTTCCGTACCCTATGTGATCATCATCTCCACTATGACTGGAGTGATACTTCCATCTCGACATCACACCCAATACACTACGATTCTCAATATACCCAGAAGAGGCGTACACAGAACCTGTTAAAGCCCTGGACGACCAAAACCAAAGTATATTGATTGTCGCAAGTATTAGCGGTGCAAGTCTCAAGTTAAGACCAAATACACCTACCCTGATTCAGACTTCCATAGACACATAGTCATACTACCAATGGAATTCCGAAGGGTCTATCCAAAGCGAAGCTGTTTTCGTACCATCGGTAAACACAACCTCTTATTACACTTGCATGAGTATCCTATACCCAAATATATGAGAACTATGTCGTTATGCTCCCACAACGCGCACAAGTGTAATACTAGTCTCTTACGCATTATCGATTTCCAATCTCGATAATACTCTGACTATGGATATTTAATGATTAAACCTTCGTGGATTGATACTATCTCATATCATCTCAATCCGGAACTAATCATAAGGACCTTTCATCATTTATACATCTTAGTAATCTAATTACAAATGATAAAAGGGCAATTTCCTTTGTCACATAGTTAATTTGTACAACACCATGATCTGTACAAATAGTGATGCTATGGGCCATAATTGTCCAACACAACAACCACGTGTCCTCATCTCCAGAAGCCGCGTGCCACGTGGCGTAAATCAATGGCGTGTCGTGACATACAAGGTTGTGCGCGTTGCGACGCGTGAAACCCATGGATATCTATAAATTTAGGCCGATTTCAGTTGTAAATTCAGACTTTGTTCTGAGGAATTCCTTAAGAATACTAAGAAGATTGTATCTTGCTTGTTTATTTACAGCTTTCTGTATTTAATTTTATTTATTTTACGCAATAGTTCTTTCTTTTCTCTACTTTTCAGTCTTTATTTTACTTTTCACTATGAGTAGGTAACTCCCCTCTGCTGGGGTGAAAGATAAAGCTTTTATTACTAATATTTAGATTAATCTCCCTTAATTATAATATATAAACTATCTAAAACCTGACTTAATGGGATACCGCATTTATGGTCGGTTGGACTTAATAAAATTGGTTTTAACTTGACTAAATTGGATACCGCCTTTATCGTCGATTGGAATTAATTTTAACTCCGACTTAATCAGGATACCGCCTATATGGTCGGTTGGTAATGTCATGCAAAGTTAATATATTATAATAAGGGAGATATCTAAAAAAGAAGTAATAAAAGTGGATCCTTTAACCCCATCATTTTTTTATTGTTTTATTTACCTTTTTAATTTCCAAGCCTTTACTTTATGTCATTTATTTTATTTAAGCTTTTACTAGTTTTAGATATGTGTTGTAACTAAACCAGTTATCTGCGGTTGTGATGAATTCCAATACCACCGGTTTATAATGGGTTATTTTGTGTCATGGGTAATATAAATGTTTATTTATTAAGTCTTAAGCTTAATACTTCTTGTTAACTGGCCATTAATAAGATTGATGTGGTAAACTTAAAATAAACTTGACAAAGGAATTTTAGGTTTTAGCCTTAGACTTAATAGCCCACGATCTTCCTTGAGGATAGATAACTCTTTAATAGATTTCCTTACAGGATAGACATATATCTGTCGGGCGGGGGTAGCCACAATTGGAACTTAACTTTAATGAATTCAGGTAATTTGGTTGACATAGACATATGATTAATTGGGTTACACTGAGTATTTGCATCTGACCTTCGACATAGGCTTTTGCATAATTTCATGTTCCAGGTTAGTAAACCAATATATTACACAAATATGAGATAACCACTTCATCTTTAAAAGATATTAGAAGGATTCACAACCCTGGATAGTTTAATAATATTAAATTTTCCTTTAATTTACTTTCGTGCTGTTTAATTTACTTGTTTTAAGTTTAAAGTCATCATACAATCAAACAACCAATCTATTAGATACTGGTAAAAATTTGGCTTCATAAATTAATAGCTTAGGTATTAAGTGCTCGTGGGATCGATACATTTACACTACTTGAACGATACATGGGCTTGCGTTATACGTGTGTGATCACGCCTGGTCATTAGTACTGGAGCTTTACATGGCTCAATTTGAATCTTCCAATGATCGTAATCGTTCTTGTAGAGCGGCTAATTATGCCACCACGGGGTCTGGTGTCTGTTTGTTGCTTGAAGCCATGTATAGTTATGTTTGTAAGGATCGTAGAATGAGGGGTCTTTACTTGCTATGAATCGCTAAGGCCCCATGGTGGGCACCAAATTATGGATTATGGTTTTCTCCCGAGGTCCACAATCGAGAATTTATAGGTTGGGGGCACTAGCGATCCTGTAAAACAAAGGTAGAGTGAGCATGAAGGATACTGCCCACCGGTGTGGTGGGTGTCGTAAGCACTCCGACTCTCAAGTCAGTAAAGAAGACGAGCTGTAAATAATGGAAGAACAAGGTTGAAAGTTACCTTGACTTTTGTTGATTGCCGTGAGGGCGGTTGCCGATGTTTATGAAGCTTAGAAAGCTCAAGTATGAGAGCTCACACCTCCCATATACTTCGAATTATGCCTTTATATATAGGTTGATATGTATTACCTTTATAGTTGGCATAATGCTGTATTTATTGAGTTGGGACCTATAACATGTTTGATGTTTCTGTTTTCGGTGTGGGGAATATTTGCATGTGGATTTGGTATTTGTTAGGAAAAAAGGGTTGCAGAGAGATTAAGGGGGAAACATGAGGCTTGTCTTGGGCCTTACATATCCATAGATTCAAAGCGAAAGTAAGATTTTACCTCTGGGCCCAAATTTGGCCCGTACAGTAGGTAATATATGATTATGGTGTATAGCAACGATCTGGAAGTAATGACTTTAAGGAGCTAGAGTTACCACCTTAGCGACTTCATTAGCAACTCAAGCTCGTTATAAGCCCTACTAACTCTATAATCTTAACTCTAGCTATGTCTAGTCGAAAGCGTCATTCTCATCACATTGGAAGTGGGGATGAGACTGAAGGGTCGAGCTCCCCTCATGTCCTAAGAATTAGGACAACAAATGCACCAATGAGTGTTACTAAGGCCGTGGATCATTATACGTGGTTTTTAGCTGCATCCCAAGTGTACATGTTGAGATGAGAGGTCACAATCGCGGGTACCCGAATGGGCAGGGCTCTAACAAACAAGTTGATGGGCACTATAGAGGTCACACGTGAGGAAGCAAGGCATGAAATCTGTGGGGATCCAAGCAAGGCCCATTAATCGAAACTCTCATTCCTCAAGGAGTTATTGTTAATCCCGAGCAATGTAAAAAATATAACCTTGTTGAGTTTGACTCCAAAATGAGATGAGAGATATAATAAAGCTCGTTTAGACTTACTCTATTCTCGATGGGTACAAGTTGCTCGTCCTAGCACCTGAGGACATATATTTTTTCAGACCTGGTGGGTACATTGCTTTAAGCCCTGTACATTTTAAGGTTGGGCTAAGGCTTTCGTTGCCTTATTTTTTCCTCCACCCGTTGAACTTAATTGGGGTTGCACCGGGCTAATGGTCGCGTAACTCCTATCATCACTTGGCCTCATTATATATTCTAATGCGGTGAGCAGAGTCCCAACCCCCAATGACAACATTGATAAATATCTATCCAAGAAGAATAAGAATTCCACGGGTGGCCAAGACAAGTGGGATGACATTAATTATTTGACCACGTGAGCAAGCCGCTTTGACAGGCTGCTCGCCAAGTCTCATTCCAACCGGGAAGTTATAAAGATCATTTTTCTACGTCTCTGAAGACCACGTCGCCAAGAGATATTTTTCCTTTAACCCTAGTAAGAGTTTGAGTCGCTTATTTATGCTTTTGTTTTTTCTTAAGACAGTTGCATTATTGTCGTTGCTTTGGACTATCGCTAACGTCGTTTATTTTTTCCCAAGGGGAATCAAGTCATAGAAGAAGCTTGATTTAGACAAGCAAAGTATTTTGGACACCCTTCTCTGCCTCGACAACCTCGAGACCCTTAATCAGATAAACGAGGAGGATCTTGTGAGTTTTGGTCTTGCCATATTACCGTTTCAGTGAGCATCGTCAAGAAGTTGCTCCTTTTGAATCTGGTGCAGAAGGTTCATCTTGCAGTGGATTAGAAGTCTCCTCAATGAATGAGCCCGTAGAGCGCATTCAACAAGTTAGCTCCAGCAGCACCAGCTTAAGCTCAAGCGAGTCTGCGATGCCTTTTAACTTTGTCAGCAAGAGGCAATGGAGGCGGGCTAGCGACCTAGTAGACCAAACGCCCCTAGGGGCCTCTCGGGTTGTTATATTCATGGTTTCTCCCAACATCCAGTGTCTGCCATCAAAAACAGCGTGCATTGAGGTCGAGAAATGCAAAATTATTTCAAGCAGCGCTCCAGAAGACACGCCTCCCCCCCACTTCCCTCATAAGTAATAATTGTCTCGGAGGGGGAAGACCTAGGTGTCGACCCTGCAGTAAGGGAGCTCGTGGGATCGCTCGCCCTTGGCAGTGAGTCATACTTCAGCGGTGACCTCGGAAAGATGGAAGAATATTGATGAGTGGTATTTATATCACTTATTCCCACTCATTTGACCTAATATTTTGTATAGTTTCTAGAGTTTTGTGAACGTTTTGATATGTTTTGTGTTATTTTGTAGATAAATAAAGTTTGGAAAGCATTGGAGGCAATTTGGGGCAAAAACGGACAAAAATGCGTCAACAGAATATTTTGGTTTTAAGCGCGTCGCGACGCCAAGCCTTCCGCGTCGCGTCGTTTAAAATGCGCCGAACTGTGCTAACGTGCGCCGGGTCCACAAATCAGAATCTGAGAAAAGTTTGACTTTGCTAAAATGCGCCGTGACACGTGTCACCATCATAGCCGATCTGCTAACATGCGCCGTGACACGTGTCAGCATCCTACGGTGCCGACAGTCATCATCGCCACGTGTGCCACGTGTCAGCCTACATGTCTCCACGTCATCAGCCACGTCAGTAAGTCAACAAGTCAAAATTTCCACGTGTCGTGCCACATCATCATCAGCCAATCAGGAAGTGACACGTGTCGCAATTCTATGGTGCCGACAGTCTCTTTCCCACGTGTCGCCACGTCACCGCCACGTCATCGCCACGTCAGCATCAATAATTGAGTATCTAATCCTTATCTGACACGTGATGGATAAGAATCTCAGCGACCAATCAGAAGCCGCCACGTGTCACAATAATTGAAGCTCAACCACGCGTCAAGTGTCACCTTATCAGCTAATCCAGAATCTTCAAACCGGCGAACCAGAGCGTGCCACGTCGACAAATCTGGCGTAACGACGCTGGGGCCCTGGCGTCGCGACGCTGGATCCTACCGAGGCCTATAAATTGAGCTTGAGATTTCAGAATTCAGTGCACACTCTCTCTCTTATATTCTTTCTAAAGAGAGAGTTTCTCTCTCTAGATTCTTTTAGTTTTTAGTTTTTTTAGTTTTTAATTTTTAGTTTTGTAAATAATTTTAATTACGTTTTGTAATAATAGTAATTTAATTTTTACTTTTTACTTTTTACTTTTTACAGTTTTTACTATTTACCATGAGGAGGTAACTTCCCCAGCTAGGGTGAAAGGTAATTCTTTTACTGTTACTAATTAGATTAATCTCCCTTAAAAATAATATATTCACTATTTAAAATATTGACTTAAAAAGGATACCGCCAGATGGGTTGGTTGGTAATTCATTTTAATCTGGTTTAAACCTGACTAATAAAGATACCGCCAGATTGGTCGGTTGGCAATTTAATTTTGGTTCCGCCTTTATGGCTGGTTGGACTTAATTTGACTTAATCAGGTTACCGCCTATTGGCTGGTTGGAAAAAGAATCATAAGTTTATATATTATTTTATGAGAGATATCTAAATTAGTAGTAGTAAAAGTAATTCCTTTTACCTTAGCATTTTATTTTATTTTACTTTTCAGTATTTTTACTTTATGTGTTTTACTTTTAAGTTGTTACTAGCCCTAGTTATGTGTTAGTTATCTGGGGTTGTGATGAATTCTAATATCACCGGTTTATAAGGGGTTATTTTATAGTTTGGGTAATTTAAAGGTTTACTTATTAAGTCTTAAGCTTAATGCTTCTTGTTGTCTGATCACCAATAAGATTGATGTGGTAAATCTAAAATGAACTAGACATAGAGATTTTAGGTTCAGCCTTAGACTTAATAGCTCACGATCTTCCTTGAGGATAGATAACCCTTTAATAGATTTCCTTACAGGATAGGAATATACCTGTCGGGCGGGGGTAGCCATAATTGGAACTTAAACTTAATGAATCCAGATAATTTGGTTGACATAGACATATGGTTCAATTGGGTTAAACTGGGTATTTGCGTCTGACCATCGACAGAGGCTTTTGCATAATTTAGTGTTCCAGGTTAGTAAACTGATTTATTACACAAACATAAAATAATCACTTCATCTTTTAAAAAATATTAGAAGGATTCACAACCCTAGATCTTTGTGTCTTTTGTTATTTTCCTTAGTATTTTCTTTTGTCTTTTATTTATTTATTTATTTTGTAAAACCACTTTCAACCAATCAAATAATCATTCTCTTCACCCTCAATTAGATATTTGTAAGTAAATAGATTCAATAATTAATAACAACAGTAGGAATTAAGTCCTCGTGGGATCGATATTTTTATATTACTTGAACGATATGTGCGCTTGCGTTATACGTGTGTGTTTACGCCGGTCAAGTTTTTGGCGCCGTTGCCGGGGACTTATATTTCTTGAGTTGTTAATTTTGAAGCTTTCTAATTTACTTCTATCTAATTTTCTTTATTTTTATCTGTAATTTTTATTTCTTTCTTTTTCAGGTGATTAAAAAATGGAACACTACTGGGAGATTGAAAGATCACGAGCTTTACTAGAAGATACACCCCAAATCTGGGAGCAACAGTCCGGTTTTCTGAGGCCTGTTGTCCAGCCCAACAATTATCACTGGATGCCAGAACCAAGCAATACTACATTTGCTCAACAGAACGAGATCGGGAGATGTATGATATGTGATGGTAACCACCGAGCGATCAATGTATATACGTTCAGGGTGGCAGAGCTATCAAGATCCTTCATGGTATGACGAGCCATCACATTTCACAGAACCACATTTTTCATCTTATCCACCATCTACCTATGATTTCCATCAACAATCAGAACCATCAGAGGAAAATCAGTTGATTCACATGCTCAAAGATTGGCTCGAAGAACGGGAAGCTCAATTAGATGCACAAATTCAGAGACAATCAGAAATCCTTCAGAGGATGACAGATCAAATGAGACAATTAACAGAAAACCAGAACATCATACCTCAAGAAGAATTATCAGATGAAACTGACAAAGCCTTCGAGTACCCAGAAATCCCAATGACCTTAACAGAGGAGGAGGCTGAGCAGTATCAACAACCAGAGGTATCAGTTCAGGAGTCCGAACCGGCAAATTCTCGATTTGATTTTTATTATTCTGACTCTGACGAGGATGAAGCTGATCTGTTTGTACCAACTGCATCAACACTTGAGGATGGAATTCTGTACCCTCAAAATGAAGATCTTGGAGACTATTTTGCAATTATGTTTGAAGAAGATCTACATAAGCCAATCATTTCACCCAGATTAGAGGATGAAGACCTTAAATCTGACATTTCTTCACATCCTCAGGTTGATAATTTTGTAGCATGCATTTCACAGATGACAGATGAAGAGCTGAATGCAAGAATTTTACAATACATCTGTGAAGAAAAGAGGTGGAACAAGAAGCAGAGCAAATGGATGAGCAAATGTCTGACCTTAATAATAGAGCCAGAGCATTCAGGAGAAACATCGCTGTTTTGGGGAGTACAAATCAAAGATATCGCCCAGAAGCTTGACAGAATGGAACTCCCATTCCAAGTCAAGCACCATATGAGACCTCCTGATTTTCTTTCTTTCTTTGCAGGAATCATTGGAGCGACAAAGATCAAAAAGGTGGCACGAGCACTGAATGAGACAAAACTCTTTTTGCCACCTTATCGTTGGAAGAGACCCTTCAAAAGCAACGCTCACGGGATTGTCTTTAATCGGACATCCAAAACGACATTGAAACCTCCTTAACAGATGAATTTCAGTCACGTCTGGCTGAAGACGAAAAATTTAGCGCTAGCAGGGAGGCAACCCATGCAATTTGTTGTAATTTGTTTTCATATTTTGTGTGAACTTTTTAATTTTGTGTGTTATTTTTATAGGGAAAGGCACAAACGAAGCATTTTAAGACAGAAGGAATTGTGTTTGGCAATCAAAGATGAGAAACAATTCATTAGCGATGGCTGAATAAAGAATGAAATCTTGAGACACATCCTAATGAATTATCTTTATTTTCGTAGACATGATCCAGACTTTTTGACCTTTCACGATTTCTTTTGTTGTTTAGCTAACAATCGTCCTCTGGAATATATTAGTGCTATTATTACTCACCCTTTTTCAGGTACTATAAATTCAGCCCGTCATTACACTTTTGAAGGCATCCAGATTTGAGATAGAAATACAAAAAAAAATGGAAGCCACTTCAAGAAGATGAATTGAGAACATATGTGTGTTTTGCGGTACTAGTATTGGTACTAAGCCACAATACGTAGAGGCAGCACATGAATTGGGTCGAGTCTTAGCAGCAAGGAATATGCACTTAATATATGGCGGAGAAATCTTGGACTTATGGGGATCGTTTCAAAGGCTGTACAGGAAGGAGGCAGTCATGTTTTGGGAATCATCCCAAAACCCTTGGCAGAGGCAAATCTTATTGGATCATCAAACGGAGAGGAACTGATCGTGCCAGGTATGTCTGAACGATTGGTAGAAATGATTAACCGTGCTGATGCTTTTATCGCTTTGCCAGTGGCTTGGGTACATTGGAGGAAATTTTTATAGTTCTATCTTGGGCGAACCTGAACATACACCAGAAACCAATTGGACTGTTTAATGTTGATGGATTTTATGATTTTCTTTGTGTGTTTCTTGATGATGCCCGAAGAAATGGGTTCGTGTCAAAACCTATGAAAGAACTCCTCTTCACTGCCAGAACTGCTCCGGATCTAATAGACCAACTCATAGCCTATGAACCATAAGTTGACCCTATCCTTTCAAAAATAAATTGGTTCGAGGACGATCGTGGTAAGAGGCGTAGAATTAATCTGGATCTTAACCTTTAATTCCTGTAGATTTCATCTAACCAGGTACGACCTTCTTAACTCTCCTTTTACTGTTTAAGACATTGGGGACAATGTCTCATTTAGGTTTTGGGGAGGGAATTAGTTGATCAGTACTTTGTTTTTTTTAGTTTGTGTGTTGTTTTTAATTTTAGGCCAAAATTTTTTGAAAAATACAAAAAAAATTGAAAATTTTTCAAAAAATTACAAAAATATTTTGTGTTTTTGTGTTTTTTGTGTTTTTATTTTGACTAAAAATGTGAAATTGGTAAGAGATAGCTGAGTAAGGAGTTTCCACTCCTGAGACGTATCTAAAACCATTTTTGAAACAAGTTAATTTTTGTTTATTTCATTTTGAATTATTTAATTTGTAAATTCTCCATAAAACGGACTAAAATGAATCTTCATATGCTCAGTTGACAGGTATTATCAACATATATAGTAACATACGGACATGAGTTAAAATTGAAAGTTTGTAATATTCAGTGCTCTAGTTTAATTGGAGGAAGCATCTCAAAAAGCAGTGGAGTAAAAAAAAAAAAACGTCCGAGGTCCGAGTTATTAAGTCTGTAAGGGTGTTTTAACACCTAGTGCCCTAAAACCAACTGGTTTGGGAGTCACTGGCCCAAAGCTCGCTACATGGATCAAAGATGCTGCAAAAATATATATATATCTGAAATCTGAGTAATTAAGTCTGTAGGGGTGTCTTAACACCTGGTGCCCTAAAGCCAACTGGTTTGAGAGCCACCAACCCAACACTCGTTACATAGATGGAAGATATTGTATATAAATAAAAAAAAAAATCAAAGAAAAAAATCAGAAAAATCATTCCATTGCTACCAAAAGGTGTGAAATCTGATAGAACTTAGGACAAAAATATTACTCTCTTATCAACTGCACTTATCACTGTTGTGGGCAAAAATGAGTTGATTAATATCTTGTTGGATGTGTATATGAAGAATGGTAAAAATAATCGGAGAATTTACTTATTCAGTAATTTAAAATAAAACAAAACAACTAGTAACTTGGAGTAGAAGATTCACCTGATTAGTCACTAACAACTTTATTCTCTTTTCGCTTGTCTTTTTGCTTGTGTTGCATTAGTTTTAACTAACTTTTTACTTTTGTAAAAATGTTTGTGGGTATCATTGCTGTAAACCCTCACGAGACTACAACTCGTCCACTAGGGATACCTAGGGGTTTAAAGGCTTGTTGCATACGCTAAATGCAATCGTGATCCCTACGAAAGTGGCTTAGTTAATTTTATTTTCATGTTATTTTATTTTATGTTTTGATCGAGGACTAGCAAAAATGTTAGGTTTGGGGGTGTGATGAGTGGTATTTATATCACTTATTTCCACTCATTTGACCTAATATTTTGTATAGTTTCTTGAGTTTTGTGAACGTTTTGATATGTTTTGTGTGTATTTTGTAGATAAATAAAGTTTGGAAAGCATTGGAGGCAATTTGGGGCAAAAACGGACAAAAATGCGTCAACATGGATATTTTGGTCTTAAGCGCGTCGCGACGCCAAGCCTTCCGCGTCGCGACGTCTAAAATGCGCCGAACTGTGCTAACATGCGCTGGGTCCACAAATCAGAATCTGAGAAAAGTTTGACTTTGCTAAAATGCATCGTGACACGTGTCACCATCACAGCCGATCTGCTAACATGCGCCGTGACACGTGTCAGCATCCTACGGTGCCGACAGTCATCATCGCCACGTGTGCCACGTGTCTCCACGTCATCAGCCACGTCAGCAAGTCAACAAGTCAAAATTGCCACGTGTCGTGCCACATCATCATCAGCCAATCATGAAGTGACACGTGTCGTAATTCTATGGTGCCGACAGTCTCTTTCCCACGTGTCGCCACGTCGTCGCCACGTCACCGCCACATCACCGCCACATCATCACCACGTCAGCATCAATAATTGAGTATCTAATCCTTATCTGACACGTGACGGATAAGAATCTCAGCGACCAATCAGAAGCCGCCACGTGTCACAATAATTTAAGCTCAACCACCGCGCCACGTGTCACCTTATCAGCTTATCCAGAATATTCAAACCGGCGAACCAGAGCGTGCCACTGACCGGCGTAAACACACACGTATAACGCAAGCGCACGTATCGTTCAAGTAGTATAAAAATATCGATCCCACGAGGACTTAATTTCTACTGTTGTTATTAATTGTTGAATCTATTTACTTACAAATATCTAATTAAATGGAGAAGAGAATGTTTGTTTGATTGGTTGAATGTGGTTTTACAAAATAAATAAATAAAAAGACAAAAGAAAATACTAAGGAAAATAACAAAAGACACAAAGATCTAGGGTTGTGAATCCTTTTAATATCATTTTAAAGATGAAGTGATTATTTTATGTTTATGTAATAAATCAGTTTACTAACCTGGAACACTAAATTATGCAAAAGCCTCTGTCGATGGTCAGACGCAAATACCCAGTTTAACCCAATTGAACCATATGTCTATGTCAACCAAATTATCTGGATTCATTAAGTTTAAGTTCCAATTATGGCTACCCCCGCCCGACAGGTATATTCCTATCCTGTAAGGAAATCTATTAAAGGGTTATCTATCCTCAAGGAAGATCATGGGCTATTAAGTCTAAGGCTGAAACCTAAAATCTCTATGTCTAGTTCATTTTAGATTTACCACATCAATCTTATTGGTGATCAGACAACAAGAAGCATTAAGCTTAAGACTTAATAAATAAACCTTTAAATTACCCAAACTATAAAATAACCTCTTATAAACCGGTGATATTAAAATTCATCACAACCCCTAGATAGCTAACACATAACTAGGACTAGTAAAGACATAAAAGTAAAAGACATAAAGTAAAGCTGAAAAGTAAAATACAATAAAATGCTAAGGTAAAAGGAATTACTTTTACTACTACTAATTTAGATATCTCCCATAAAATAATATATAAACTTGTGATAATATTACCAACCGACCAATCTGGCGGTATCCTGATTAAGTCAAATTCAGTCCAACCAGCCATTAAGGCGGTATCATAATTAAATTACCAACCGACCAATATAGCGGTATCTTGATTAGTCAAGTTTAAACCAGATTAAAATAAATTGCCAACCGACCAATATAGCGGTATCCTTTTAAGTCAGTATTTTAAATAATGAATATATTATTTTTAAGGGAGATAATCTAAATAGTAACAGTAAAAGAATTACCTTTCACCCTAGCTGGGAAATTACTTCCTCATGAATAGTAAAAACTGTAAAAAATAAAGAAAGTAAACTATTATTATTACAAAAAGTAATTAAAATTAAATTACAAAAGTAAAGAAAAATTAAAAAAACTAAAATTTTTTAGAGAGAGAAACTCTCTTTACACGGAATTTGGAGAGAGAGAATAATAATGAAAATCTGAAATTTCGCGCAGTATTTATAGAAAATTTTGGTTCCAGCGTCGCGACGCTGGAATAGTAAGATGTGGCACGCTGAGGAGGCGACACGCGTCATGGCGGCAAACTGTTCACGCGACACGTGGCAAGGAGGCTAAAAGTCAATTATTGTGATGACGTCATTGATGATGTCATGCTGACGTGGCGCTGACGCGTGTTGCAATTGTCGGCACAATAAGATTGCGACACGTGGCGACACGTGTCACGTTGTGATTGGCTGATGCTGACGTGGCATGTTGACTTGGTTGACCTTGTGACGTGGCTAATGACGAGGCGACACGTGTCAAGTCTGAGTGTCGGCAGCATATGATGTTGACACGTGGCACGGTGCACGTTAGCAGATTGGATGTGATGGTGACACGTGTTACGGTGCACGTTAGCAAAGTCAAACTTCTCAAATTCTGACATGTTGACCCGGCGCACGTTAACAGATTCGGCGCACACTGGGCGTCGCGACGCGGAAGGTCTGGGCGGCGCGACGCTGGAAATTACCAAAATGCCCTTTTTCGCCAAGTTTCACTATTTTGCTCCAAATCACCTCCAGAATGTCCTGAAACTTTATTTATCTACAAAATAACACAAAACATATCAAAATATTCACAAAACTCAAGAAACTATTCAAAATATTAGATTAAATGAGTGGGAAATATTGATATAAATACCACTCATCACACCCCCAAACCTAACATTTTGCTAGTCCTCGAGCAAAACATTAAATAAAATAACATGAAAATAAAATTTAACTAAGCCATTTTCATAGGGATCACGGTTGCATTTAGCATATGCAACAAGCCTTAAACCCCTAGGTGTCCCTAGTGGACGAGTTGTAGTCTCGTGAGGGCTTACAGCAATGATACCCACAAACATTTTACAAAAGAAAAAAGGTAATAAAACTAATGCACACAAAAGCAAAAAGACAAGCGAAAAGAGAATAAAGAAGTTACTGACTAATCAGGTGAAACTTCTACTCCAAGTTACTAGTTGTTTTGTTTCATTCTAAATTACCGAATAAGTAATTCTCCGATTATTTTTACCATTCTTCATATACACAGCCAACAAAATATTAATCAACTCATTTTTGCCAACAACAGTCATAAGTGCAGTTGATAAGAGAGTAATATTTTTGTCCTAAAGTTCTATCAGATTTCACACCTTTTTTATAGCAATGGAATAATTTTTCTCATTTTCTGATTTTTTTCTTTGATTTTTCTATATTTTTTATTTATATACAATATCTTCCATCTATGTAACGAGCTTTAGGTCGGTGGCTCCCAAACCAGTTGGCTTTAGGGCACCAGGTGTTAAGACACCCCTACGGACTTAATTACTCAGACTTCAGATATATATATTTTTGCAGCATCTTCGATCCATGTAACGAGCTTTGGGCCAGTGACTCCCAAACCAGTTGGTTTTAGGGCACTAGGTGTTAAAACACCCTTACAGACTTAATAACCCGGATCTTAGATACTTTATTTTTGTACATCAGAAATATTTTTTTTTTTTATTCCATTACTATTTATAGATGTTTCCTCCAATTAAACTAGAGCACGGAATATTACAAATTTTCAATTACAGCTCATGTCTGTATGTTACTATGCATATTGATAATATTTGCTAACTGAACATATGAAGATTCATTTTAGTCAATATTATGGAGAATTTACAAATTAAATAATTTAAAATGAAATAAACAAAAATTAACTTGTTTCAAAAATAGGTTGGAGATACGTCTCAGGAGTGGAAACTCCTTACTCGGCTATCTCTTACCAATTTCACCTTTTTAGTCAAAATAAAAAACACAAAAATGCAAAATATTTTTGTAATTTTTGAAAAATTTCTAATATTTTTGTATTTTTCGAAAAGTTTTGGTCTAAAAATAAAAATAACACACAAACAAGTATCGTTTTTTATTTTGGACTATTGGGAGATTGAAAGATTACGAGCTTTACAAGAAGGTACACCCCACATCTGGGAGCAACAGTCCGGTTTTCTGAGGCCTGTTGTCCAGCCCAACAATTATCACTGGATGCCAGAACCAAGCACTATTACATTTGCTCATCAGAACGAAATGGGGAGATGTGTGATTTGTGATGGTAACCACCCGAGCGATCAATGCATTTACTTTTCAGAGTGGCAGAATTATCAGAATCATTCAAGGTACGAAGAACCATCACATTTTCCATCTTATCCACCATCCACCCATGATTTCCATCAACAATCAGAACCATCAGAGGAAGATCAGTTGTTAAACATGCTCAAAGATATGTTCGAGAAACAAAAGTTGGATGAAATGCTTGAAACAAGCCAGAAACAATTTGAAAGTATTCAGAGACAATCAGAATTCATTCAGAGGATGACAGATCAAATGAGACAATTAACAGAAAACCAGAACTACATACCGCAAGAACCAGTTTCAGATGACACTCATGAAGCCTTCAAGTACCCAGAAATCCACAATGACACCTTAACAGAGGAGGAGGCTGAGCAGTATCAACAACCAGAGGTATCAGTTCAGGAGCCCGAACCGGTAAAGTCTTAATTTGACTTTTATTATTCAGATTCTGATGAGGATGAAGCTGATCTATTTGTACCAACTGCACCAACAACGGAGGATCAAACTTTCAATCCTCAAAATGAAGATCTTGGAGCATGCTTTACCATGATGTTTGATGATAATCTACCTGAGCCAACCATTCCAGTCATATCATAGGATGAAAACCTAATGTCAAAAACATCATTACATCCTCAGGTTGACAATTTTGAAGCATGTATTTCAAAGATGACAGATGAAGAGCTGAATACAAAAATTTTACAATACATCTGTGAAGAAAAGGTGGAGCAAGAAACAGAGCAAATGGAGGAGCAAATGTCTGACCTTAATAAAGATCCAGAGCATTCAGGAGAAACATCGCTGTTTTGGGGAGTACAAATCAAAGATATCACCCAGAAGCTTGACAGAATGGAACTTCCATTCCAAGTCAAGCACCATATAAGACCTCCTGATTTTCTTTCTTTCTTTGCAGGAACCACTAGAGTAACAAGAATCAAAAAGGTGACACGAGCACTGAATGAGACAAAACTATTTTTGCCACCTTACTGTTGGAAGAGACCCTTCAAAAGCAACGCTCACGGGATTGTTTTTGATCGGACATCTAAAACGACATTGAAACCTCCTTAACAGATGAATTTCAGTCACGTCTGGCTGAAGACGAAAAATTTAGCGCTAGCAGGGAGGCAACCCATGCAATTTGTTGTAATTTATTTTTCATATTTTGTGTGAACTTTTTAATTTTGTGTGTTAGTTTTGCAGGAAAAATAAAAACGGAATTTTTTAGGACAAAGCAAGCCAGTGCAAGCGGGATTTTCAAAATAAAAATTTGACAAAATCACAAAGATACAAAGTTGATCCAGAAGAGACGGCCAAGTAAGGAGACATCTCTTGAGATGCGTCCCTATGGATTTATCCGTCGCAAGACTTGGTTTTGCCAAAAAAAAAAAAAAAAAAAAATTTAGAGAGAGAAACTCTCTTTACACGGAATTTGGAGAGAGAGAATAATCATGAAAATCTGAAATTTCGCGCAGAATTTATAGAAAATTTTGGTTCCAGCGTCGCGACGCTGGAATAGTAAGACGTGGCACGCTGAGGAGGCGACACACGTCATGGCGGCTGACTGTTCACGCGACACGTGGCAAGGCGGCTAAAACTCAATTATTGTGATGACGTCATTAATGACGTCATGCTGACGTGGCGATGACGCGTGTTGCAATTTTTGGCACAATAAGATTGCGACACGTGGCGACATGTGTCACGTTGTGATTGGCTGATGCTGACGTGGCATGTTGACTTAGTTGACCTTGTGACGTGGATGATGACGTGGCATGACACATGGCAAAGTTGACTCGTTGACCGCTGACATGGCTGATGACGAGGCGACACGTGTCAAGTCTGAGTGTTGGCAGCATATGATGTTGACACGTGGCACGGTGCACGTTAGCAGATTAGATGTGATGGTGACACGTGTTACGGCGCACGTTAGCAAATTCAAACTTCTCAAATTCTGACATGTTGACCCGGTGCACGTTAGCAGATTCGGCGCACACTGGGCGTCGCGACGCGGAAGGTCTGGGCGGCGCGACGCTGGAAATTACCAAAATGCCCTTTTTCGCCAATTTTCACTATTTTGCTCCAAATCACCTCCAGAATGTCCTGAAACTTTATTTATCTACAAAATAACACAAAACATATCAAAATATTCACAAAACTCAAGAAACTCAAGAAACTATACAAAATATTAGATTAAATGAGTGGGAAATAGTGATATAAATACCACTCATCACAAACAAGTATCGTTTTTTTATTTTGGACTAAAAATAAAAAACACAATACAAACAAGTACTATTAACTATACCTCACAAACAAGTATTGTGTTTTATTTTGGACTATAAATAAAAAACAAAATACAAACAAGTACTATTAACTATACCTCACAAACAAGTATTGTGTTTTATTTTGGACTAAAAATAAAAAACACAATACAAACAAGTACTATTAACTATACCTCACCCCCAAACCTAAATGAGACATTATCCCCAATGTCTTAAAGAGTAGAAGAAGAGTTTAGAAGATAATACCTGGTCAGCTGAAATTTTACAGGAAAATTACCGATTAAGATTTATGCCCAAATTACGATTCTTACCACACTCGCTAATTGATCATTTTTTTTTTAGTAAAAATTTTGGTAGAATCACCTCTAAAAACTCAAAATTCCTCAAAATTCACCCTAAAAATTATCAATACACAATGCCCAACTTCGATATTTTTCAGAAAATCTGGCAGAATCTCCTCTGTTTTTCCACAAATCCTCAACAACACAAAACACTCAATCACCAAACACTCCAAATATCAATCTGTCTCCATACTTCGCCCCCAATTACTACGAATCAATTTGTCAAATATCAACACTTCGCAATTTCAATTACCAAGTCACAATCAACCAAATCACCAAATTCAATCGCAATTACCAAATCAAATTTTTATCAAATCATTACCGTAATTTCAGTTTTGATTTTGGCAGTGGTGGTACTCTCGGCAGTGAAGATTTGGTGGCTGGTGGGTTTCGGCTCTATTTGTTGATGGTGAGTGGTTGATGATGATGGCTCTGTTTTGACTTGGCGAAGGAAGGGCTCGGTCACGGCAAGGGTCTCGGTTGTAGGTGGGCTCGGCGATTGGGTTGCTGGGGCAGGTTTGCTTCTCGGTTTTGGTTTGTGGTTGAAGTGGCTGTGATGGATCTTGGTGGGTTCGGCGAAGCTTGGTTCTCGGTGATGAGGCTCACGGCAAAGGGTGAAGATGGTTTCGGTTTCGACGGTAGTGGTTCTCACGGTGGTGGATCTCGGCGATGGCTCTCGGTTCTGTTGGTTCCTGGTGGCTGCTCATGGTGTGGATCTCGGTTGGCGAAGACTCGGTCACGATCATGAAGGTAGTGGCTCGCGGTGGTTCACGGTCGGTCTGGGTTTGTCTCGGCTTGCTCTCGGTTTGGTAGATCTCGGCTTGTGTTGGCTGGTTCGGTTTTGGTCGTGGGTCTTGGTGGTGTTTGAGGAAGAAGAAGAAGTAAAAATGAGATCTGCGGCGCCTCTGCTTATGTCTCTGATTTCGAGTCAGCGTCGCGACGCTGAAAATTGCCTAGCGTCGCGACACTCTGTTCTTTAGGGTTAGGGTTTTGATGCAGGATTTTTTTTTTTTTTTTTTTTTGGAAAAACCAAGTCTTGCGACGGATAAATCCATAGGGACGCGTCTCAAGAGATGTCTCCTTACTTGGCCGTCTCTTCTGGATCAACTTTGTATCTTTGTGATTTTGTCAAATTTTTATTTTGAAAATCCCGTTTGCACTGGCTTGCTTTGTGCTAAAAAATTCCGTTTTTAATTTTTTCCTGCAAAACTAACACACAAATTAAAAAGTTCACACACAAAAATAAATTACAACAAATTGCTTGGGTTGCCTCCCTGCTAGCGCTAAATTTTTCATCTTCAGCCAGACGTGACTGAAATTCATCTGTTAAGGAGGTTTCAGTGTTGTTTTAGATGTCCGATCAAAAACAATCCCGTGAGCGTTGCTTTTGAAGGGTCTCTTCCAACAGTAAGGTGGCAAAAATAGTTTTGTCTCATTCAGTGCTCGTGTCACCTTTTTGATTCTTGTTACTCCAGTGGTTCCTGCAAAGAAAGAAAGAAAATCAGGAGGTCTTATATGGTGCTTGACTTGGAATGGAAGTTCCATTCTGTCAAGCTTCTGGGTGATATCTTTGATTTGTACTCCCCAAAACAGCGATGTTTCTCCTGAATGCTCTGGATCTTTATTAAGTTCAGACATTTGCTCCTCCATTTGCTCTGTTTCTTGCTCCACATTTTCTTCACAGATGTATTGTAAAATTTTTGTATTCAGCTCTTCATCTGTCATCTTTGAAATACATGTTTCAAAATTTTCACCTTGAGGATGAAAAGAAATGTCAGATTTTAGGTCTTCATCCTCTGATCTGGTTGAAATGATTGGCTCAGGTAGATCTTCATCAAACATTTGTGCAATGGAATCTCCAAGATCTTCATTTTGAGGATTGAAAGTTTGATCCTCCGTTGTTGGTGCAGTTGGAACAAATAGCTCAGCTTCTTCGTCAGAATCAGAATCTGAATAATAAAAGTCAAATAGAGACTTTGCTGGTTTGGACTCCTGAACTGATACCTCTGGTTGTTGATACTGCTCAGCCTCCTCCTCTGTTAAGGTGTCATTGTGGATTTCTGGGTACTTGAAGGCTTCATCAGTGTCATCTGAAACTGGTTCTTGAGGTATGTAGTCCTGGTTTTCTGTGAATTGTCTTATTTGATCTGTCATCCTCTGAATGAATTCTGATTGTCTCTGAATACTTTCAAGTTGCTTCAGGCTTGTTTCAAGCATTGTATCCAACTTTTCGTCTCGTTTCTTGGAAAAAAATTTGAGCATATCAATCAATTGTTCTTCCTCTGATGGTTCTGGTTTTTGTTGAGGATAGTAGGTGGATGGTGGATAAGATGGAAAATGTGGTTCTCTGAAATGTGCTGGCTCATCATACCATGAAGGATCTTGATAACTCTGCCACCTTGGATGATAGTTGTAATCGCAATAATCTCTATGGTGGTTACCATTACATATGTCACATCTCTCTGTTGCGTTTTGTTTAGTAAATGTGGTATTGCTTGGTTCTGACATCCAGTGATAATTGTTGGGCTGGACAACAGGCCTCAGAAAACCGGACTGTTGCTCCCAGATGTGGGGTGTATCTTCTTGTAAAGCTCGTAATCTTTCAATCTCCCAGTAGTGTTCCATTTTTTTAATCACCTGAAAATACAATAAAGAAATAAAAATTACAGATAAAGATAAAGAAAATTAGATACAAGTAAATTGGATAGCTTCAAAATTAACACTCAAGAAATATAAGTCCCCGGCAACGGCGCCAAAAACTTGACCGGCGTAAACACACACGTATAACGCAAGCGCACGTATCGTTCAAGTAGTATAAAAATATCGATCCCACGAGGACTTAATTTCTACTGTTGTTATTAATTGTTGAATCTATTTACTTACAAATATCTAATTAAATGGAGAAGAGAATGTTTGTTTGATTGGTTGAATGTGGTTTTACAAAATATATAAATAAAAAGACAAAAGAAAATACTAAGGAAAATAACAAAAGACACAAAGATCTAGGGTTGTGAATCCTTTTAATATCATTTTAAAGATGAAGTGATTATTTTATGTTTATGTAATAAATCAGTTTACTAACCTGGAACACTAAATTATGCAAAAGCCTCTGTCGATGGTCAGACGCAAATACCCAGTTTAACCCAATTGAACCATATGTCTATGTCAACCAAATTATCTGGATTCATTAAGTTTAAGTTCCAATTATGGCTACCCCCGCCCGACAGGTATATTCCTATCCTGTAAGGAAATCTATTAAAGGGTTATCTATCCTCAAGGAAGATCGTGGGCTATTAAGTCTAAGGCTGAAACCTAAAATCTCTATGTCTAGTTCATTTTAGATTTACCACATCAATCTTATTGGTGATCAGACAACAAGAAGCATTAAGCTTAAGACTTAATAAATAAACCTTTAAATTACCCAAACTATAAAATAACCTCTTATAAACCGGTGATATTAAAATTCATCACAACCCCTAGATAGCTAACACATAACTAGGACTAGTAAAGACATAAAGTAAAAGACATAAAGTAAAGCTGAAAAGTAAAATACAATAAAATGCTAAGGTAAAAGGAATTACTTTTACTACTACTAATTTAGATATCTCCCATAAAATAATATATAAACTTGTGATAATATTACCAACCGACCAATCTGGCGGTATCCTGATTAAGTCAAATTCAGTCCAACCAGCCATTAAGGCGGTATCATAATTAAATTACCAACCGACCAATATAGCGGTATCCTTGATTAGTCAAGTTTAAACCAGATTAAAATAAATTGCCAACCGACCAATATAGCGGTATCCTTTTTAAGTCATATTTTAAATAGTGAATATATTATTTTTAAGGGAGATTAATCTAAATAGTAACAGTAAAAGAATTACATTTCACCATAACTGGGAAATTACTTCCTCATGAATAGTAAAAACTCTAAAAAATAAAGAAAGTAAACTATTATTATTACAAAAAGTAATTAAAATTAAATTACAAAAGTAAAAGAAAAATTAAAAAAACTAAAATTTTTTAGAGAGAGAAACTCTCTTTACACGGAATTTGGAGAGAGAGAATAATAATGAAAATCTGAAATTTCGCGCAGTATTTATAGAAAATTTTGGTTCCAGCGTCGCGACGCCAGATCAGCGTCGCGACGCTGGAATAGTAAGATGTGGCACGCTGAGGAGGCGACACGCGTCATGGCGGCTGACTGTTCACGCGACACGTGGCAAGGCGGCTAAAATTCAATTATTGTGATGACGTCATTGATGACGTCATGCTGACGTGGCGCTGACGCGTGTTGTAATTGTCGGCACAATAAGATTGCGACACGTGTCAAGTTGTGATTGGCTGATGCTGACGTGGCATGTTGACTTGGTTGACCTTGTGACGTGGCTGATGATGAGGCGACACGTGTCAAGTCTGAGTGTCGGCAGCATATGATGTTGACACGTGGCACGGTGCACGTTAGCAGATTGGATGTGATAGTGACACGTGTTACGGCGCACGTTAGCAAAGTCAAACTTCTCAAATTCTGACATGTTGACCCGGCGCACGTTAGCAGATTCGGCGCACACTAGGCGTCGCGACGCGGAAGGTCTGGGCGGCGCGACGCTGGAAATTACCAAAATGCCCTTTTTCGCCAATTTTCACAATTTTGCTCCAAATCACCTCCAGAATGTCCTGAAACTTTATTTATCTACAAAATAACACAAAACATATCAAAATATTCACAAAACTCAAGAAACTATACAAAATATTAGATTAAATGAGTGGGAAATAGTGATATAAATACCACTCATCAGCCACGTCGACAAATCTGGCGTAGCGACGCTGAGGACCCTGGCGTCGCGACGCTGGATCCTACCGAGGCCTATAAATTGAGTTCGAGATTTCAGAATTCAGTGCACCACTCTCTCATTTATATTCTTTCTAAAGAGAGAGTTTCTCTCTCTAGATTCTTTTAGTTTTTAGTTTTTTTTAGTTTTGTAAATAATTTTAATTACGTTTTGTAATAATATTAATTTAATTTTTAATTTTTACTTTTTACTTTTTACAGTTTTTACTATTTACCATGAGGAGGTAACTTCCCCAGCTAGGGTGAAAGGTAATTCTTTTACTGTTACTATTTAGATTAATCTCCCTTAAAAATAATATATTCACTATTTAAAATTTTGACTTAAAAAGGATACCGCCAGATTGGTCGGTTGGTAATTCATTTTAATCTGGTTTAAACCTGACTAATAAAGGATACCGCCAGATTGGTCGGTTGGCAATTTAATTTTGGTTCCGCCTTTATGGCTGGTTGGACTTAATTTGACTTAATCAGGTTACCGCCTATATGGCTGGTTGGAAAAAGAATCATAAGTTTATATATTATTTTATGAGAGATATCTAAATTAGTAGTAGTAAAAGTAATTCCTTTTACCTTAGCATTTTATTTTATTTTACTTTTCAGTATTTTTACTTTATGTCTTTTACTTTTAAGTTGTTACTAGCCCTAGTTATGTGTTAGTTATCTGGGGTTGTGATGAATTCTAATATCACCGGTTTATAAGGAGTTATTTTATAGTTTGGGTAATTTAAAGGTTTACTTATTAAGTCTTAAGCTTAATGCTTCTTGTTGTCTGATCACCAATAAGATTGATGTGGTAAATCTAAAATGAACTAGACATTGAGATTTTAGGTTTCAGCCTTAGACTTAATAGCCCACGATCTTCCTTGAGGATAGATAACCCTTTAATAGATTTCCTTACAGGATAGGAATATACCTGTCGGGCGGGGGTAGCCATAATTGGAACTTAAACGTAATGAATCCAGATAATTTGGTTGACATAGACATATGGTTCAATTGGGTTAAACTGGGTATTTGCGTCTGACCATCGACAGAGGCTTTTGCATAATTTAGTGTTCCAGGTTAGTAAACTGATTTATTACACAAACATAAAATAATCACTTCATCTTTTAAAAGATATTAGAAGGATTCAGAACCTTAGATCTTTGTGTCTTTTGTTATTTTCCTTAGTATTTTCTTTTGTCTTTTATTTATTTATTTATTTTGTAAAACCACTTTCAACCAATCAAACAATCATTCTCTTCACCCTCAATTAGATATTTGTAAATAAATAGATTCAATAATTAATAACAACAGTAGGAATTAAGTCCTCGTGGGATCGATATTTTTATACTACTTGAACGATACGTGCGCTTGCGTTATACGTGTGTGTTTACGCCGGTCAAATATTTTCCGGCTCAGCCATGCAGTGAGTATGTTTCTGGGTCGCACTTATCTAAACTAGTTTAAATTTTTTTCTTGACTCCTTATCTTTTTTTTACAACCACTCCGCTCGACCTCAAGCTTCAAGAGGGGGCCAACTCAACCTCCAAGATAAAGCGAGATATCGTGACACTGCACAAGGAACTAGTTGAGGCTTCTATTGAGAAGGGAAAGCTGACTACGGCCTATGCGACCTTAGAAGAGGAGAATGATCGTATGTGTGCTAAGAATGCCTCCGTTGAGAGGGTGATGGGGCTGGAGGCATAATTTACTGCAGCCAAGGATAAAATGGCCAAGACTGAGGAGCAGAACTTTGTGCGTAATCAGCAGTTGGACGTCGTTGGTCCGCTGAGCGAGAGGCTTCGGAAGAATTTGGAGGAGGCCAAAAAGGATGTTGACGAGGCTCAACTGAATGTGATTTACATATTATGGCCCAAATTTTCTTCCTAAGACTTTGAGTGCTTGGGAGACGGGACGACTGCTGGATCCTCGTTGTAGATGCTAAGCTGCGAGGCATTATTGCTTCCCTTGCTGATGATCCCCAGGTTACCACCAGTGAGCTCCCACACATTGACTTCTTCACCAATTTCGACATTAAAAATGTCAGAATTAGAAAATCTTGTAAAGAGAAAAGTTGTAGATATTTGAGCTTCTTTCATTTGGAACTGAAATCGCCTCAATCCGATATTGGAGTAAAATGTTATGGCCAAATACGAACCTTGTGTAAAGTTGGAATTTCCGAAATTGTACACTGTTAGAACACCCTTTCAAGTTTCTAGCCTCCAAAATCTAAATTTCATGTCCAATTTTCTAGTTATGCATCTAAGATATTCTTTCACCTACATAAGAAATAAAAAGCACAATAAAAATATATAAAACAAAAATTTAATTATTATTTCACAAATGTGCTAAATTAATGGGATTAATGAAACTACAAGTGTAAAATAATTAATTTTCCTTTTAATAAATGTATACTTTTTAGTGTTCATCACCGTTAATGAGAGATAATTAGAGATTACATTGCCACATTTAATCACTAATTTATGAGGATTTAAAACCTCTTTACCTCCACAAAAGAATAAACTATTATGCCATTTGTTGATTCTCTTCATAACCTTGAAATTAAGATCATTGATGTAAGATCTGTTATTCTTGCCGACCATAGAGGGAAGCCCCAAATACCTTTCATGAATCGACACTAAGTTTAGCCCAAAAATAACTTTGATTTCACTGGACATTTGAGCATAGTGTTGGGGCTAATCAAAGTCGTAGCCCAAGCCATAATCCCGAGTCCCTAGTAACAAAGACCCTTAAGGTGAGATATTTCAAAGATTCAAACTTTATGACAGAATATAGAAAGTAACTCACCTTTTGTTTAAAGAAGTCTTTTTTGCGGTAGGGAGCTGATCGATAAAGAGGCTAAATGGAGAGTATGGTGTTAGAAATATATATCTATTAGGCATAGTAACTGACTCCCTCGACCTTAAAGTTCAGACCAATTTGAATTGCATCTGAGTTAGCAAATGCACCAGTCAGTAACCTGATCAACAAGAACAACCAATACAGTGAAAACTTAATCAGGCAGAACTTCTTGGCTGACGACGTAAACATGATTTTAAATACCCCCTCCATTATAGACCTGAAAATTAAAAACTTCTTTGGAACTATGATAGTAGAGGCTGTTTCTCAGTTAGAATCTCGGTTAGAAGCTACTACCAATTGGCTCTTAAAGAGAAGGGTTTAAATGAAGCCGAAAGCTCAACCAAGGAGAGCAACTGGTGGAGATTAGTTTGGGGGCTATCAGTGCCCATACAGATCAATTTTTTTTATGATATGCTTCTTGTTGAGTCCAGCTATTGCATGCATGGCCTGCATGAAGGAAGCAACCTTGAAGCTTCATGATACCAGCTGCCATGCACCTTATTAGAAGACTCCAAGCTACTTTTGGTGGTGCCAGCAAAGGTGAAGAAAAATGGAGCAAACAAACAACTTGGTTCCATGAATCAAGGAGTGAAAGGTGGGTGAACAGTAACCAAACCTGGCCTATAAATTCAGGCCATTTCCAGTGTTAAAATGTATCCCCAAAGTGTAGAAAACAGAGAGAAAGAGTGAGGTTTTTGTATTAAGTTTCAAGTTTGTAAACTTTGTTTATCTATTCTTGATAGTAATAGATTTGAATTCAGTTTTTCCTCAAATACTCTCTAAAGTGATCGGTGAATCACAACAAGTGGTATCATGAACTTTGGTTGTTCTTTGGGGTGGTAAAACCGAATAATAGAGATTCAGTTAGGAAAACCGGTTCCGACGAAAGTTGTCAAAAATCCAATTTGAGGGTACCATCCGCTAGTTCACGACGAGACGAGTTCGGTGGTATTTTCCAGCGATCGAACGGAGGACTGAGCAGGTCACACGCGCCAACATGCGCCGGAGAGTGAAGCCCACTCTCGGTCACGTGCCAGACGTGCCTCTGGAGGTAGAAGACGATTACGTGGACTGTCACGTCAGCGCCACGTCAGATCCAGTCAGCGCCACATAATCCGCCACGTCAACCACACTGCCACGTCACCTGCCACGTCAGCTACCACGTCAGCAAAATTGGTCCCGCTTTGCCACATCAGCAGCCTGGTAAATTTCATTTAGCCCACTGAAGTTTTGAAATTTACAATTTTACCCCATAATTTTTAGGAATTTACAAATCAGCCCATGTGTCGGATTTAGACCAACGAAGTGTCTATTCCACCATTTTCGACCATTCCGGACGCAACGGTGACCTCAGATTTGTGAAATTCAGCCCCGATTTTAATCTATTTTCTTTTTAAACTTTAAAACTTAAAATGGAAATGGAAGATTCTCATTCTGGTGCAATGATTAAACTAGTTGCAACTAATTACTCCCTCTGGAGACCTCGAATGATAGATTTTTTGCATTGTAAGGATCTGTTTGATGTCATCGAGTTGAAGAGAGTGAAACCAAAGTCTGTTAAGGAGTATCACTGGAATAAACTCAACAACAGAACTTTGGGTCAGATTAGGCAGTGGATCGGTCATAGTGTCTTCCACCATGTAGCACAGGACACAGATGCTTATGAAATGTGGAGGAAATTGGAAGACATGTTGTAGAAACTTGCATTTTTTCATGAAAGCCCAATGATGAGCCCGTATGGAGGCACTACCTGATAAGTTGCGGAAATCGCGGGAAACGGACGTCGGAAGGGAAAATTCAAAATAAGTAAGTCGTCAGATTTAATTCACCTGTTCACTGCATGTGCGTTCGGAACACGTTCGAACGGTGAACAGATTGCGGGCGTTCATGTAGCGTCCAAATAAGCTTTCGAACGACCATCGGTATTTCTGTTTTACTGCTAGCCACACGCCCAAGCCTATTTAGCGCACCAAGCCTAATCCAAAAATAATTAAAACACTTAAAATACATGTCACAAATTAAATCAAATCCAATTTAAATCAAAATAATATCCTTCCTAATCAAATTAAATCCAATCAAACTAAATCAAATAAAATCAAATCCCCATTCCTAAATTAAATAAATCATATTCAGAATTAAATAAAACAAATCAAATTAAAACAAATCTAAATAAATCACCTACCAACATAAAGATATTCCCCCACCAAAAATACATAAGATCATTTCCTTAAATAATTAAATTAAATACACCTCATATTTACTTGATTTTGTTCTCCTTTTTAAGCCATGCACACACAAGGAAACCCTAGGCTCACCATTATAAAAAGAGACCCAAGCCAACCCTATTCCCCCTTAGACATTCACTCCTCTCTCTAGAGCTCATTCATGCAAACACAACAACAAAGAAACACCCTACTGACGCAAACAACACACCCCGCCGCACCTAGCATTCACACCTAAGACACCAAGAGAATAGTGCATTCACGCCCCTACACCCTCTCTTCCCTCCTCTCGCAAACAACAAGCAACAACCTCTCCATCACCGAAACAACACAACAAGAAACCACCTTTTGCATCACTGAAAACTGCCTCAAAATAACCATCAAATTACCCGAAACAGTAGCCTCAAAACACTCCCACCATCACCGAAAATATCACCAAATATCAACCCTAAAATCCCACTTAAACCACCGTAAACAGCAGCAAAATACAGCTCTAAATAGCCCCTAAATCACCAAAAAATTGCACCCTAAACAACCCCCCAAATCACAAAAAAAAACTGCACTTTAAAGTAGTCCAAAACAGCAGTAAAAATAGTAAAAATAGCAGTAAAAACAGCAGCCCAAAACAGAGGAAACAGCAGCCCAAAAAAGTGAGGCGATTAAGGAAAATAGTGGACCAGAAAACCAGAAAAATTGCGGAGCAGTAACCCTTCCGGCGACGACGTGACGCATTTCCGAGGAGCGACTTAAAAGGTAAGACCTGAGGGCACCTTTTATTACTTTTTCATTTTGTAGTTGGATGTGGCACGCTCGGTTGGACATGAAATATGTCCAACCGGGTGTGCGAGGTCCTATATCAAATATGACCAAATTCTTGGTCACATCTTTCTTTAACGTTCCATTATCTATTTATCGCACATTTATTTCATATTATTAACTCTTTATCATTCCACATGTTTCTTTCTTTGTTTAGGTGTTGTTATATGCATTATCATACTTCATGTCCATTTTTATGATTTCATTGTTTTAAACGCTTGAATATTGCCTCTCGTGGTATATCGGATTGAAACCCAGACATAAATTCCGTAGCCAAATCCGAATGGACGGTAGTGCAGTCTGTACTTGGGATAAAACTCCACGTACCGGCATATGTTTACTACATTATGGATGCCACTTTCGCCATCCCGTTCGAACGCGTTCCCAAACGCTACTCGAACGCACACATTCGGCCTCGCCCCCGTTCGAACGTGTTTCCGAATGCTACACGAACGCGGGCATTCTGGACAGATTCCTTTATCATGTCTTAGGTATTTTTGTGTTCATTGTTCCGATATCTACTTTCTATGTGTTTTTTTCTGTATTGTTAATCTAATACGCATTGGCTAACTATGGTGGATTAAAGGTCCTCTATTCGAGGGAAATGCCTAAAGGCTACCTTTGCCACGATGTTTTGCCGCGCCGGACGAGGTACACTCGATTGAATGTGAAATATGTTCAATCGGGCATACAAGGTCCCATATTAATGCTTTATTTATCTTCTATGCATTGTTACTTGATGCGCATGGGCTAATTATGTTGGTTTAAAGGTCCTCTATTTGAGAAAAAGTCTAAGTCTACCTTTACCACGATATTTTACCGCACCTTTTATTATTCCGTTATTTATTTTTCGCATATTATCTATTTGTTTATTCATGCATTATAGTCTAATGCGCATGGGCTAACTAGGGTGGGTTAAAGGTCCTCCATTCGAGGGAAATGCCTAAAGGCTACCTTCACCACAATATTTTGCCGCGCCGGGTGAAGTACACTCGATTGAATGTGAAATATGTTCAATCGGGCATACGAGGTCCTACATTATGTATTTGTTTATCCATGCATATGTTTGTGTCATTTCAAATGCCATTTTGGTAATCTCGTTCGAACGCGTTTCCGAACACTACACGAACATATGCATTCTGCCTCATTCCATTCGAACGCGTTCACGAACGCTACTCGAACACGTGTCTATTTTGTTTTATCATGCATAAGGTCTTACCCCGTTCGAACATGTTTCCGAATGCTATACGAATGCGGACATTCTGTTTCATTTACGTTCGAATGCATTTCAGAATGCTACTCGAAAGCGCATGTATTTTGTTTTATCATGCATCAGGCCTTGTCCCGTTCGAACGCGTTTCCGAACGCTATACAAACACGAACATTCTGTTTACCGTTCAAACACGTGTCAAACGCTACATGAACACACATACAGTGCACAGACTTCTTTTCGTCACATTTCATACATGTTTGCTTCTTTGATCATTTCTTTTGCACTATATGATTAATCATATCATTTCATTATTTACGCTTAGAAAATTATCATCTATTTATATTTCCGCATTTATCTATTGAATGTGTTCATGAGATTGTGTTCTTGCCTTTATTTCACTTACTTTTATGTATGCAAACTTAGATATAGGTTGTATGCAAATTTAGATGTAGGTTATTCTTGCGTATGTATGTTGCGTAGACTTGGTTATATTATCGCTTAAATCTGTTCATTACAAGAGGCATAAGTAAGGGACCATTCCGAACCCAACGGTTTGAGGTCTTCCCTTGCGAGGGGTGAGTGCGGCCTTAAATCATTTTCCAGTTCACACTGGGTGGCGACTTTATTTTATTTCTGTGGTTTAGTCCCCCGTGGGCTACTTCGTACTCCCGACCAGGCCACGAGCCCGGGACAGCGTCGCCGATTTCTGTGTCCTACAGTCTAGCGACTCCATTGGGGATAGAGAATCGGCCCCGAAATAATGTCTTGTAATGTTTGTGATTTTTGCTTTATTTAACCATGTCTGCAAGTGGGTTAGGACCAATGGGTTTAATCAAAGGCATTATTAGAGCTAGGTAATGGTTTGGTGTCTTCCTTCATTCACTACCTTTCTATAGCTGAAAGGAAAAGCTGTGAAGGCACCTAGATAATCATTTACCCGAAGCTTACCGTGACGGACTAATTTGGAAGACCTATTGTCTATTCCTGTCACCAAGGCGATAAGAGCCTAAGAGGCTTGGGTATTTAAGAGAGTTCACTCCACCCTCCCTCTGGGGAATCTTCAATAAGAAATCCATTTGACTGTCATTCATATATCGCCACTCGTTGGCATGTACCTTATGGTATAAAAAAGGTGCGCTCACTTGGTCGTTCGAACCCTTGAGTGGGGAGACCTAGTTGTGAGCAATCCTTCGCCAGCTAGAGGCTTTGTCTACACCCCCATAAACCCACATATGAACCGTAGGTGTATGACCTATACAAGCCACCATTTTATGCTTGTGTTTGGGACCATCATCATTTGGATTCATTTGGACTTTTTATCATGAGATGTGAACTTGTTGGGCCATTTAAACTGGGACGATGTAGACAACAAAAACTGGGCGACGCATACTGTCCCGGGCTCACGTCCCGGTTGGGAGTACGGACTAAACCGGAGAATAATGGAGTCGCCACCCGGTGTGAACCGGGACAAAGATTTAAGGCCGCACTCACCCCTCGCAAGGGAAGACCTCAAATCATTGGGTTCGGAATGGTCCCTTACTTATGGCAGTTGTAATGAAATTATTTGTGCAATAATCTAACCAAGCCTAAGCAACATATTTCCAAGGACAATTCTACTTTTGAGTTCACATACATGAAAGTAATCATCATAACGGCAAACATGCAATAACACACGGAAATCTCATGAACATATTTCGATCATATGATGCGGAAAACAAAGAAAAACCTAAACATAATGCAAATTCCAAACGCAAAACAAATGACTAATCATGCTTGAAAATGAACAACCAAATAGGCTAAATCATGCCTAAGAACCAAGTAACATACTAATGACCTAATCATGCTTGAATACCATCTCATGAACACATCGAATAGATAAATACAAGGATACAAATAATATGATTGATTACATGATATAAGAGAAATCACCCAAGAAACAATTATACATGACATGTGATGAAAATGACTCAATTCAGTGTATTCGCGTTCATGTAGCGTTCGTAAACGCATTCGAACGGTAAACAGAAGGTTCGCGTTCATATAGCGTTTGATAACGCGTTCGAACGGGACCAGATAGAAAACATGCGTTCGTGCAGCGTTCCGAAACGCGTTCGAACAGGGTTACAGCAGTGACCTCCAAAATGCAGTAAACAACATGACACATACATGAACGGATGAATAGATGACACCTAATAAATAATAACGGGCTAAAAGCACGGCAAAGCATCGTGGTAAAGGATTTTAACCTCTCAAAATAGAGGACCTTTAATCGCACTTACTAAGCCCATGTGCAATCAACACAATACATATATAAAAAGTAAAGACAATGATATCAGACTTCGTATACCCGATTGAACACATCTTACATTCAACCGAATATACATCAACCGGCGCGGCAAAGCATCGTGGTAAAGGGTTTTAACCCCTCAAAACAGGGGACCTTTAATCCAACTTACTAAACCCATGCGCTCGATCACGTAATGCATATAAAAATAAAGACAATAATATCGAACTTCATATACCCGATTGAACACATCTTACATTCAACTGAATATACATCAACCGGCGCGGCAAAGCATCGTGGTAAATGGTTTTAACCCCTCAAAATAGGGGACCTTTAATCCAACTTACTAAGCCCATGCGCTCGATCACATCATGCATATAAAAAATAACATAAATAATATCGGATTTCGTATACCCGATTGAACACATATTACATTCAACCGAATATACATCAATCGGCGCGGCAAAGCATCGTGGTAAAGGGTTTTAACCCCTCAAAATAAGGGGACCTTTAATCCAACTTACTAAACCCATGGGCTCGATCACGTCATTACATAAACAAATAACATGCGGAAATCAAGTAAGGAATAATAAACAAATCAAAACAACATAAAACAAAATATGCGCCGTTTACTCAAGTGGTACGTGGAGTTGTATCCCGAGTACAGATCATACTACCGTCCATTCGGAATCGGCATGAAATTTATGTCCGGGTTTCCATCCTATATACCACAAGAGGCGACACATTTTCCATTTTACTCAAGGGCCACAACACACATCATTCCACAATACATGCATTTACTATCTATTCAAGGGCCACAATCATGCATCAATAAACGACTCTCATGCGATAAAACCGAATAAAACAATTAAAAAGATAGATGGAAATAATAGGAAAAGTACCCTCAGGTCTAACCTTTTATATCGACTTTCGGACTTGCGTTTCACGGCCGTCGGAAGGGCTATCACTCTGTAACTCTTCCGGTTCACTGGATTAACGTCTTAGCTCGCTGTTTTACTATTTTGGTCGTTGTTTTCACTCCGTTTTGCTGCTGTTTTGCTGCTGTACTCTTGTCACTGTTTTATGGGAAATAAGGGACTGTTTTGGCCATTTTTTGGGATTGTTTGCTCACTGTTTTAGGGTGGTGTTTGGGTCTGTTTCGGGGACTAAATACATGAAGTTTTGGGTGTGTTGAAGGCTTGTTCTGGAAGACAGTTGAAGGCTTGTTGGATTCGGCAGTGGGAGGCAATTTAAGGCGGCAATTTATAACAGTTTAATGGGCAGTTAGTTGCGTTTGATTTGAGGATGGCAGGGTACCTTTTGTACGGCTTTGGCGTGAATTGGCTAAGTGGAAGGTGAGGTCAGGGGGGCGTTGCGTGGCTGATGGTGCATGAGTATATTGGTGTGAAGAGGGCTCGTGGCGTCTTTTTTGAGTGCGTGGCGAGTGCTAGGTGAATGTAAGGAGACAGTTTTAGTGCGTGAGGGCTGAGTGGATAATGGCAGGTGTATAAAGTGGTATTGGCGAGAAAGGAACTGAAGTGGTGAGATGTTTGAGTGAAATTTGTAAGGTGTGTTGGGTGCTTGATGAAGGCTGTGGCCTAAGGGTTGGTGACGTCTGGCTGGTTTAAGGGGCAGTATGTGGCGTGAGGGTTGCTTGCTGCGTGGAGAGTTGTGTGAGAGGTGGTTTTTTGGTTTAGAAGTATACGGCAATGGAAGTTTTAGGGAGGCAGCAATGTTATTTTCTTTCGTGTTTGTCTGTGTGAGCCGTGTGAGGGTGAATCAGAAGAGAGAGCTCTTTAGGGTTTTCGTTTTTGTTATATTGCCGTGAGAGAGCTGGGTCCTTAGGGTTGCACTTTGTTGCTGTTTATATAGTTGCATGATTAGGGTTAAGGGTTTGCATGGATTAAAAAGGAAAGAAAATCAATTAATTGGGGACATGATTTGTTTGTTTATGAAGGTTATATATTTGATTGACTTTAATTAGGCATTTATTTGTTTTATTTAGGCATTTAATTTGTTAATTAGGTGAGTAAATATTTTAAATTGGTGAGTGATTTATTAAATTAGGAAGTGATTTCTTTAATTTGTGTAAGTATTTTTATTATTTTGGTATTAGATTTTAAATAAATATTAGTTTAATTTAATTTAGATTTAATTTTAATTAATTTAATTTGTGACATGTATTTTAAATGTTTTAATTATCTTTGGATTGGGCTTGGTGTGTGTTTTAAACGGAGGTCCAACAAGCGAACCTGAAACTACTCCAGCGAATCCAACAAAAAAGACTTTTTCCCTTCCGACGTCCGTTTCCCGCGGCTCCCGTGACTTAAAAGGTAGTGCCTCCAAATGAGACTCATCATCGGGTCTTACATGCAAAAATGCAGTGCCTACAGGCGAGTTTGTGTCTTATGACAATTGGGCCAAAAGATTCTAGAATGCCGATGGGCCACTTTGTGTTGGCCCCCCTATCATTTGAATTTGTTTAGCCACGTTATTGCAAAAGTGTAAACCTGTTGGGCCTTTTCAACTGGAACAAGTTTGCACCTCACAATAGTATGGTTGAATGCTTTGAAATGATAATGGGCCAACTTGTATGAAAACCTTGATGGGCTTAGAAAGTCCAAACATGATCCAAATATGCTAGAAGCATGAGTTCGATATCCGCACTGGCTTTTATCCAGAAAGGATACACCTTGTTACTGCATATTTGTATACTTTTGGACGCTTCTAAGTTGTCCCCATGACCACTGTTGCCGAAAGCCCAATTCGTCATTTCTAGACAATGGCATGATCCCATAATCGGCTTAGTCTATGTGGAAAATGGGCGGTCTTTGTCTTTTACGGATGGAAAAGGACCAAGGTAGCTAGGGTTCAGCTCGTAGCATAGGAGAGAACGATTTTTTGTACCCCATATTGGTACATAAGATAAGCAATACCTAGGTTAGAAATGGACATACCACGAGTGTGGGAGGAATAAGGTCGGAACGATATATTCTGTTTGATTACCTCACACATTTTATATATTCCATGCATCGTACGCATACATGTACCATGCTGACTCGTAGTTGAAAGCCATCATAGATTTCCGTTGGGTTAGAGAGGAAGAAAGGCTCGTCAAAAGACCATTAGCGAACGTGAGTGACTCAGATAACGAGGGTTCTCGCATGGATCAGCTGGAGACTAACCTCACTAAGATTACCGAGCAGTTACAAGCTTTGACTGCCGATGTGGCCAATATGGCAGTGCCCCGTGCAGGAGGGGCAGGAAGCTCTGATAATGTTAGGCATAAAGAGCCTCCAAATAGGGTGAGTGATGAGATCCCCACTTTTGATGATGACATGGCTGAGTATGCCGTGAGAAGGGTAGCCGGGTCTCAGGCCGAGTTACAGAACCTCAAGGATCAGGTAGAGTCTGTTACCCGCAAGATGAGGGGTAATCATGAAGATTTGTTAGACTATGATGCAATGACTTTTGATGAGCAACTGCCCTCTCAGTTCAAGATGTCTGACATAGCCAGGTTCAATGGGAACGGGGATCTGAGGGTCTATCTCTGACAGTATGTTTCTGTGATGAGTTCAGTGGGTCTGTCGAAGCGTCAGGTTCAGAAGATGTTCGGGATGTCACTTTAGGGGGCACCCGTGGTATAGTATCACGGCCTTGAGAGGAAGATCAAAGATGATTGGAGGGCATTGGCGGAAGCCTTTTTGAAGCAATATGTCACGGATTTGGAGATCGACTTGTCCGTCGCGACTTGGAGAATACCAAACAGAAGCCAGATGAGAGCTTCAAGGATTATATAGATCGCTGGAGGAGCCAGCTTCTGAAGATGTAGACTCGGCCCTCGGAGAAGGACCAGATCAAGATAATCATCAAGGGTACTAAGCCCTCTATTTACGACAAGCTGAGGAGGATGACCTCTATGATTGGTGGCTTTCGACAGTTGAGGGAGACTGTTATGGACATTGAGGAGGAAGAAGCTGAGAACATGAAGTTCTATGGCCAGAACAGAAGGGCTATTGGGGGACCTTCAGGGACCATGCTCGCTACTGCTGAGGTCACTACCATCAAAAATAGGTGATTCTCCGACCTTGGTAAGCCTCTGTCAAAGGTGCTTGAGAAGTTGAAAGGACAAGGACTCCTGAAACCTTTAGAACCTAGACCAATTCCCGACCCTGTGCCACACTACTTCGACTTAAACCAATACTGCCACTTCTACCAGCAAAAAGGCCACGAAACAGACAACTGCACCCGCCTTAGGCATGAGATCCAAAACCTTATTGACGCTCATAAAATACCTGATCCGGAAAAAGAACGACCCAACACACTCAGAAATCCTCTACCTAACTACCACTCCGTTCCACCACCCGCCTACATGATCAACTCCGGTCTACCCGAAAACTTTGTCGTCCGAACTCTCAACCACCAAGCTTCTTGCATGGGGATAAAGGATCTTAGCAGTGAAGAACCATATACTGAGGAAGAAGACAATGTCGCTAACATTTATTTCCCTGATTTATTTGATTGCAATCCCGCATTTTTAATAATAAAGACATTGATTTTGCCTACTTGTTCGAGTTTCTGTCCTTAATAGTTAAGCATAGTCCGATGATGAAATTGTTTGCTTTAGGGTGAAACCTTAGAAACGATAAGTGCGAAAGGTACTCTCATCCGATATTTTGAGTAGTTGATCTTGACTAGACTCGCGAGCACTTAATTATAGGATCTTAGCAGTGAAAGCCTGAGTAGTCGACAAGGTGACTAGTTGAAGAGATTGCGGGTCGATGAATGACCGTTCGCTTAGATGTCCATCATGACTTACTTGTGTTACGATATGTGGTATGGTTGGAAACAAAAGAAAAGTCTTTAAAGAAAAAAATATAAATCACCTATAACCGATAAGCGTGAAGCTACCCATTGGCGAGTATTAGGACCACCATGAGGAGAAATGCTACCTTAAAGGGTATGTGTGTTGTAAAAAAAAACAAAAGAAAAGGAAAAGAAAATCATATGACATTGAGTACGGAAAAGTAATTACAGAGCATGATCAAGACATCTAGGTTGGTTTGACCCCTCGATCCCATTCTCTGAAACAAAATCATTGACTTGGCTTACCCAAGGATTAAGCTGTAAAAGAACCTTAGCACACATACACTTTGAGTCTGGTTCAGATCATTTATTCAAACAGTAGGATTTGAGTTACATCAAGTACTTTGAAGGTTCTCTGGTTTCAATACTGGGCATCCTTTGAGGGCGATAATATGTATAACTATTGAGACTATTTCGTAAAAGGAAATATATTATGTTGATATGGAACGTCACATGATCTACTTTGACCTAGTACAAGTAGCAAAGAGCATAAAGCTAAACCAAGTCTGGGGGGACCAGTCTACCACCTCATGAATAAGGGACATAATGGAATCTTGAGTCATGGGATCAAAGAAAAATGAGTAATCACCAGAAGAGAACTGGCAAAAGGAAACTATAAGAATGCCCAGGGGGTGACCAAAGACATTAGTAGGCGAAGGGCGCCAGAGGGCAAGGAAGGCCTAACCCAGCGGAATAGGAAACACATCCATGCATACATGCATACACGTCATATGCACGCAATTTTTGTCTTGTTTTGTTCACAGGTTTTGAAGAAAATGAAAAATTGGCAAAGACAAGTGGTTCGAGAATCAGACCCACAATTCAGATCAGGAAAAAGACCCATAATTCAGATCGGGAAAAAGACCCACAATTCAGTTCGGGAACAAGACCCACAATTTAGATCGGGAACAAGACCCACAATTCAGATCGGGAACAAGACCCACAATTCAGTTCGGGAACAAGACCCATAATTCAGTTCGGGAACAAGACCCACAATTCAGATCGGGAACAAGACCCACAATTCAGATCGGGAACAAGACCCACAATTCAGTTCGGGAACAAGACCCACAATTCAGTTCGGGAACAAGACCCACAATTCAGATCGTGAACAAGACCCACAATTCAGTTCGGGAACAAGACCCACAATTCAGTTCGGGAATAAGACCCACAATTCAGTTCGAGAACAAGACCCACAATGCAACTCGGGAACAATTCCCACAACTCAAATTGGGAACAAGACCCTCAGCTCAAATCGGGAACAAGACCCACAATTCAAATTGGGAACAAGACCCACAACAACAATTCGGGAACAAGACCCACAACTCAAATTGGGAACAAGACCCTCAACTCAAACCGGGAACAAGACCCACAACTCAAATAGGGAACAAGACCCTCATCTGAATTTGGGAACAAGACCCAGGGGTCGCAGCACCTCATAACCAAATCAACTCAGTTCAAAGCGTCTCAAAACAACAGGTAAGTTCGGCAACAGGTGGCGAGCCAGGTAAGTGAAAAAAATGCATGCATGACTTTGATAGGATTGTCACTGTCACACACTGCACAAGTCTCATCAAAGTGGGGGCGACTGTAGACACTTGCATTTTTGCATGAAAGCCCAATGATGAGCCTCGTATGGAGGCACTACCCAATAAGTTACGGAAGTCGTGGGAAACGGACGTCGGAAGGGGAAATTCAAAATAAGTACGTCGTCAGATTTAATTCGCATGTTCACCTTGTACCCCGTTCGGAAACACGTTCGAACGGCGAACAGATTGCGGGCGTTCGTGTAGCGTCCGAATAAGCGTTCGAACGACCATCGGTATTTCTGTTTTACTGCTAGCCACACGCCCAAGCCCAATCCAAAAATAATTAAAACACTTAAAACACATGTCACAAATTAAATCAAATCCAATTCAAATCAAAATAATATCCTTCCTAATCAAATTAAATCCAATCAAACTAAATCAAATCTCCATTCCAAAATTAAATAAATAGCATTCCAAATTAAATAAAATAAATCAAATTAAAACCAATCTAAATAAATCACCTACCAACTTAAAGATATTCCCCCACCAAAAATACACAAGATCAATTCCTTAAATAATTAAATTAAATACACCTCATATTTACTTGATTTTATTCCCTTTTTTAAGCCATGCACACACAAGGAAACCCTAGGCTCACCATTATAAAAAGAGACCCAAGCCAACCCCATTCTCCCTTAGACATTCACTCATCTCTCTCTAGAGCTCATTCACGCAAACACAACAACAAATAAACACCCCACTGACGCAAACAACACACCCTGCCGCACCTAGCATTCACGCCTAAGACACCAAGAGAATAGCGCATTCACGCCCCCTACACCCTCTCTTCCCTCCTCTCGCAAACAACAAGCAACAACCTCTCTATCACCGAAACAACACAACAAGAAACCACATTTTTCATCACTGAAAACTTCCCCAAAATAACCCTCAAATTACCCGAAACAATAGCCTCAAAGCACTCCCACCATCACCAAAAATATCACCAAATATCAGCCTTAAAATCCCACTTAAACCACCGCAAACAGCAGCAAAATATAGCCATAAATAGCCCCTAAATCACCAAAAAAACTTCACCCTAAACAGCCCCCCAAATCACCAAAAAAAAAACTACACTTTAAAGTAGTCCAAAACAGCAGTAAAAACAGTAAAAATAGCAGCAAAAATAGTAGTCCAAAACAGAGGAAACAGCAGCCCAAAACAGCGAGGCGATGAAGGAAAATAGTGGGCAAGAAAACCAGAAAAGTTACGGAGCAGTAACCCTTCCGGTGACGACGTGACGCATTTCCGAGGAGCGACTTAAAAGGTAAGACCTGAGGGCACCTTTTATTACTTTTTCATTTTGTAGTTTCAATGCGGCACGCTCGATTGGACATGAAATATGTCCAACCGGGTGTGCGAGGTCCTATATCAAAGATGACCAAATTCTTGGTCACATCTTTCTTTAACGTTCCTTTATTTATTTATCGCACATTTATTTCATATTATTAGCTCTTTATCATTCCGCATGTTTCTTTCTTTGTTTAGGTGTTGTTATATGCATTATCATACTTCATGTCTATTTTTATGATTGCATTGTGTTAAACGCTTGAATGTTGCCTCTCGTGGTATATCGGATGGAAACCCATACATAAATTCCGTAGCCGAATCCAAATGGATGGTTGTGCGGTATGTACTTGGGATACAGCTCCACGTACCGCTAGGGGAAACATTCCCGCATGTGTTTACTGCATTATGGATGCCACTTTCGCCATCCCGTTCGAACGCGTTCCCGAATGCACACATTCTGCCTCGCCCCCATTCGAACGCGTTTTCGAATGCTACACGAACGCGGGCATTCTGGACAGATTCCCTTATCATGTCTTAGGCATTTTTTTGTTCATTGTTCCGCTATCTACTTTCTATGTGTTTTTTTCTGTATTGTTAATCTAATGCGCATGGGCTAACTAGGGTGGATTAAATGTCCTCTATTCGAGGGAAATGCCTAAAGGCTACATTTGCCACGATGTTTTACCGCGCCGAATGAGGTACACTCGATTGAATGTGAAATATGTTCAATCGGGGTCCCATATTATTGCTTTATTTATCTTCTATGCATTGTTACTTGATGCGCATGGGCTAATTATGTTGGTTTAAAGGTCCTCTATTTGAGAAAAAGTCTAAAAGGCTATCTTTACCACGATATTTTGCCGCGCCTTTTATTATTCCGTTATTTATTTTTCACATATTATCTCTTTGTTTATTCATGCATTATAGTCTAATGCGCATGGGCTAACTATGGTGGGTTAAAGGTCCTCAATTAGAGGGAAATGCCTAAAGACTACCTTCACCATAATGTTTTGCCGCACCGGATGAAGTACACTCGATTGAATGTGAAATATGTTCAATCGGGCATACAAGGTCCTACATTATGTATTTGTTTATCCATGCATGTGTTTGTGTCATTTCAAAAGCCATTTTGGTAATCTCGTTCGAACGCGTTTCTGAAAAGCTACACGAACATATGCATTCTGCCTCATTCCATTCGAACGCGTTTACGAACGCTACTTGAACGCGCGTATTTTTTGTTTTATCATGCATCAGGTCTTACCCCGTTCAAACGCGTTTCCGAACGCTATACGAAAGTGGACATTCTGTTTCATTTACGTTCAAACGTGTTTCAGAACACTACTCGAACGCGCACGTATTCTATTTTATCATGCATCAGGCCTTGTCCTGTTCAAACGCGTTTTCGAACGCTATACAAACGCGAACATTCTGTTTACCGTTCGAACGCGTTTCAAACGCTACACGAACTCACATACAGTGCACAGACTTCTTTTCGTCACATTTCATGCATGTTTGCTTCTTTGATCATTTCTTTTGCACTATATGATTAATCATATCATTTCATTATTTACGCTTAGACAATTATCATCTATTTAATGTGTTCATGAGATTGTGTTCTTACCTTTATTTCACTTACTTTTATGCATGCAAACTTAGATATAGGTTGTATGCAAATTTAGATGTAGGTTATTCTTGCATATGTATGTTGCGTAGACTTGTTTATATTATCTCTTAAATTCGTTCATTACAAGAGGGATAAGTAAGGGACCATTCCGAACCCAACGGTTTGAGGTCTTCTCTTGCGAGGGGTGAGTGCAGCCTTAAATCATTTCCCAGTTCACACTGGGTGGCGACTCCATTTTATTTCTCCGGTTGAGTCCCCTATAAACTACTCCATACTCCCGACCGGGCCGCGAGCCTAGGACAGCGTCGCTGATTTCTGTGTCTTACATATGTTCCAGGCCAAAATAGCTCGGAATAAGGCCTTAATCATGAGGCATTTGGTGAACCTGAAGCTACAGAGTGGAACTTCCGTTGTAGAACACACCAACGAGTTCCAAAGCCTGGTGAACTAGTTGTCTGCAGTAGACATGCAACTGGCAGAAGAAGTTCAAGCCCTATTGCTACTCAGTTCTCTTCCTGATAGTTGAGAGACTCTGGTGGTTACTCTCAGCAACTCAGCTCCAGGAGGCAAACTTACCATGCCTATGGTAAAAGACGCATTGTCAAATGAAGAAGCCAAAAGAAAAGACATGGGCTCATATCAAACAGAAGCCCTTGTCTCGGAGCAGCAAGGAAGACAACAAGAGAAACATCAAGGTGGGAGGAGAGGCAGAAGCAAAAACAAAGGTAAATCCTAGGATGGGAAAAAGACATACAAGTGCTTCCATTGTGGCATTGAAGGCCACTTGAAGAAAAATTACCGGAAACTGCAACGGGAGAAAGGACAAGACAATAACCAGCCGAAGAAGAATGACTTAGAGACACTAGTAGTTACTACGGTAGATGTAGCTATATGCTCCGGCCAGGAAGAAGCATGCCTTCACACCGTAACTCATGATGTCGAGTGGGTGGTAGATACTGCAGCATCCTACCACATCACTCCTCACAGGGATTTCTTCATAATATACAGAGCATGAGACTTTGGAGCAGTGTGAAGATGGGGAATACCAGTTCTTCTCAGATAATGGGATTGGTGAAATACAGTTGCGGACAAATACAGGGTATACAATAACCCTGAAGGATGTTAGACATGTTCCAGAACTTCGGCTCAACTTACTCTCGGGGCTATGCTAGTCACTTCAGCAATAGCACTTGGAGGATGATAAAAGGTGCCATGGTCATCGCCCGAGGACATATTTGTGGAACCTTATACAAGACTCATGTGAAGATATGTGCAGAAAGCCTCAATGTAGCTGAACGGAGGCTTCTCAGAATCTATGGCACCAGAGACTCGGTCACATGAGTGAAAGTGGGTTGTCTACCTTGACAAAGAATGATTTATCTCTGTCTCCAAAAATGCTGCTCTGGATCCTCGCAACCACTGTCTATTCGGTAAGCAACACATAGTCTCTTTCAATTTCACGGTGCCGGAAGGGTTATCGTTCCCACTATTTTCACTGGTCCGCTGTTTCCACTGATTTCACTGGTCCGCTATTTCCACTGTTTTGTTCGTTTTCAACGGGTCCGCTGTTTTTACTATTTTTCTCCGTTTTCTCACTATTTTAACTTAAATCTTCAGGCTATCTCTCGGGTTATTTGGCCACTGTTTTGAAGGGGTGTTTTCACGTGTGCATGGGCTGTAGAGATGAGGTGTGAAGGAGCTGTTCGTGCGTGAACTGCAGGGGATAAAATGGAGGCCTTATGCGTGAGCTGCTGGCAAGTTTGTGGCTGATTTTCGTGGGGAATTCAGGGTAGATTGCGTTAGGTTCATGGCATGCATGGAGTGTGTTTGCGAGTGTTTAAGGTGCTGTAAGTTTGGCTAATTAGTGGAGGCAGTTTCAGGGCTTCAAAATGGCGTGAAATGGGCTGTTATTATGGGACTGCAGTGGCATGGATAACTGCAGTGAGTCAGTGGTTTGTGGTTGTGTGAAAATGCAAGGCAAGGCTGTATGAAGGGTCTCTTTTGGCGTCAATGGCTAAGGGTTGTTGTAGAGGTTCATGCGCGTGTGTCTTTTCCTCATTTATGCATGAATGATGCGTTGAATATGAGAGAGGCAGTAAGGTTTGGGAGTTTGGGCGTGAAGATGGCTAGGTCCTGAAGGGCGTGAACTGTCCAAAATGGTGCCTGTGTGTCGCCGAGTAGGGGTAGTCAGTATATGGTATGAGTTGGTGAAGGGCTCGGCTGTTGGCGTAGTGAACTTGCAGTGAGGTGAAAGAGGCTGTGATAGGGATGTGTGATGGCTTTGTGATAGGCTAAGTGTGAAGAGGCAAGGTGAGTGTGTGCAGTGAGGCTCTCAGCGTGATGAAGGTTTCACGTAGGGGCTGCATGCAGTTGGTTTAAGGCAGTTTGGAGGCTAGGTGGCTGGTTGTGGCTCTGCGTTAATTGTCTACGTGTGCATGGCCATGGCTACGTGTTCATGTGCATTGAGTGTGTGCAGGGGCTGAAAACAAGGGGTTTATGCGCAGGGGTACTGGCTGTCGATTGTTGCTTATATGAGCGAAAGAGAGACGAGTTGTGAAGGTGGGAGCTTAGGGTTTTTTCTGGATTTCCGTTTGGTGAGATGCCTCAGTGGGGTTTGATTGGGGAGGCAATTATTTTTAAGGGAGTGGTTCGTGGCAGGGGACAAGTAGGTGAGTGGAGTTGTGGGCTTTTGTTGGCTAGTGTTTGGGTGAGATGCTTTGTATGGGCTCATGGGTGGTTGCATGGTTTTTGTCTTGTTATGGTTAGTGGGTATGGTTTGGCATGTAGTGGATTTGGCTTTTTGTTTTTTGTTTTGGTTGAAATGGGCGTATAGATTGGTTTATTTAATGGATGTGGTGTGTTTGGGAAAGTGGGGTGGCATTGGGCGTGAGGTGTCATGGTTTTGGGCTATAGGGTAAATTTTGAAACGGAGATTTGACGAGCAAACCCGAAGCTAAATAAGCGAACCAAATCCAACAAAAAAGTCAATTATTGACCCTTCCCTTCCGACTACTGCTTTCCGCGACTTCCGTAACTAAAAAGGTAGTGCCTCCATTCGAGGCTCATCATCGGGACTTACATGCAAAAATGCAGTGCCTACAGTCGCCCCCACTTTGATGGGATTTGTTCAGTGTGTGATAGTGACAATCCTATCAAAGTTCGTGCAATGCATTTTTACTTACCTGGCTCGCCAGCTGCCGCATGGTCCGCCTGCTGTTGTTGAGTTGATGGTGTTGAGGTGCTTCGACCCCTGGTCCATTCCCGAACCGTTGTTGTGCTGTAGTATGATCAAGTCCATTCCCGAACCGTCACCATGTTGTGGTCCATTCCCGAACCGATGATGTGAGGTGATGTGATGAGGTCCATTCCCGAACCGTCACCGTGATGTGGTCCATTCCCGAACCGATGATATGATGTGATGAAGTCCATTCCCGAACTGTCACCGTGTTGTGGTCCATTCCCGAACCGATCTCCATTCCCAGAGTGTTGCTGTGATGTGATGTGATGAAGTCCATTCCCGAACTGTCACCGTGTTGTGGTCCATTCCTGAACCGATGATGTGAGGTGATGTGATGAGGTCCATTCCCGAACCGTCACCGTGATGTGGTCCATTCCCGAACCGATGATGTCAGGTGATGTGATGAGGTCCATTCCCGAACCGTCACCATGATGTGGTCCATTCCCGAACCGATGATGTGATGTGATGAAGTCCATTCCCGAACTGTCACCGTGTTGTGGTCTATTCCCGAACCGATCTCCATTCCCGGAGTGTTGCTGTGATGTGATGTGATGAAGGCCATTCCCGAACCGTCACCGTGATGTGGTCCATTCCCGAACCGATCTCCATTCCCGGAGTGTTGCTGTTGCTGTGATGTGATGTGATGAAGTCCATTCCCGAACTGTCACCGTGTTGTGGTCCATTCCCGAACCGATCTCCATTCCCGGAGTGTTGCTGTGTGATGTGATGTGATGAAGTCCATTCCCGAACCGATCTCCATTCCCGGAGTGCCATTCCCGGCATGCTCATTCTCGAGCTGTCCATTCCCGGACTAAATCTCCATTCTCGGAGTGCCATTCCTGGCGTGCCATTCTCGACGTGCTCATTCTCGAGCTGTCCATTCCCGGACTAAATCTCCATTCTCGGAGTGCCATTCCTGGCGTGCCATTCTCGGCGTGCCCATTCTCGAGCTGTCCATTCCCGGACTAAATATCCATTCTCGGAGTGCCATTCCCGGCGTGCCATTCTTGGCGTGCTCATTCTCGAGCTGTCCATTCCCGGACTAAATCTCCATTCTGGGAGTGCCATTCTCGGCAGAAACTGAAACTGATGTAATATGGGCTTCGCCCCCAGAATACCATATCCAGCAATACTGATCTGATGTAATGTGGGCCTCGCCCCCAGAATACCGTACTCGGCAGAAACTGATCTGAACTGATGTGTCTCCATACCCGGAGTGCCGTATCCACCAAAGACTAATAGGGATGTGGGCCTCAACTCGCAAAATGCCATACCCGGCAAAGACTGATAGTGATGTGGGCCTCAACCCGCAGAGTGCCATACCCGGCAAAAACTGATAATGATGTGGGCCTCAACCCGCAGAATTCCATACCTGGTAAAGACTGATAATGATGTGGGGCTTCCCCAAAGCTGATATGGGCCTTGTTCCCAAGCTGACATGATATTCTGTTTCACATATTGTATTACCTCTCACGAGATAATCTTTGATAGCTAGACATATTTTCGTCCTCAACGAATGCTTCGTGTCAAAACCGATGAATCTTCAAAGTACTCGATATACTCAAGTCCAATCATCTGAATGGGTGATCTGAGCTAGACTCCTCGTGTGTGTGTGTCAGGGCTCTTCCGCAGCTTAGTCCTTAAGTAAGCCAACTTGGTGATTTCGTTTCAGAGAATCGAACCAGTGGGTCTAACCAACCTGGATGTCTTAATCACATTCTATGATTACTTCAGCATACTCAACATGATATGGTTTTCATCTTTTTTCTTTCGTCTCTTTCTTTTCTTTTTCTTTTTTTCTTTTTTTTTCTTTTTTTTCTTCTTTTCTTTTTCTTTTCTGACACACCTACCCTTAAGGTAGCATTTCTCCTCATGGTGGTCCTAATACTCGCCCATGGGTAGCTTCACGCTTATCGGTTATAGGTGATCTATTTTTTTCTTCTTTTCTTTTTTATTTCAGAGACTTTTTTCTTTATTTCCAACCATATCATATATCATAGCATCAGTAAACAAGTGTGGACACCCAGGCAAACGGTCATTCACTAATACATCATCTCTTCAACTAGTCACCTCGATAACTACTCAGGCTTCTACTGCTAGGATCTCGTAATCAAGTGCTCGTGAGTCTAACTGAGATCAATCCATTCAGAATACCGGACGAGAGCATGTCTCGCACTTATCGTTTCTAGGGTTTCCCCCTACAGCATACAATGTCATCACCAGACATATGTCTAACCATCAAAGACTTCTCTCTCTCATTTTTTTTCATTTTTTCATTTTTTTTAACACACCTACCTTTTAAGGTAGCATTTCTCCTCATGGTGGTCCTAATACTCGCCCATGGGTAGCTTCACGCTTATCGGTTATAGGTGGTCTATTTTTTCTTCCTTTTATTTCAGCCATATCATATATCATAGCATCAGTAAACCAGGGTGGACTTCCAGGTAAAAGGTCATTCACTGATCCATCATCTCTTCAACTAGTCACCTTGCCAACCACTCAGGCTTCTACTGCTAGGATCTTGTAATCAAGTGCTCACGGGTCTAGCTAGGATCAATCCATTCAGAATATCGGACGAGAGCACGTCTCGCACTTATCGTTTCTAAGGTTTCTCCTTTCAGCATACAATGTCATCACCGGACATATGTCTAATTATCAAAGACTTCTCTCACTCATTTATTTTCATTCTCTTTCTTTTTTCTTTTTTTTTTCATTCATTTTTTTTTCATTCTTTCTTCATTCTTTTTCTTTTTCTTTTCCTTTTTTTTTCAACAATTAAACTAGAGCACAAACTTACAAATATTTCATGTCTTGTAATACCTGGTCAGTAGGAAACATCACTGATTAAGATCAATGTCCAATCTGCGCTTCTTGCCACGATCGCCATTTGTCCAGTCCAATTTGGAGAGGATAGGGTCGAGCTTCGGTTCAAAAGCTAGGATCTGGTCAATCAACTCTTCGGCCTTCGTCGCAGTCAAGAAAATATCTCCCACAGATTTGGTGATGAACTCATGTCTCTTGGCTTCCACGAGAAACACAAACAGAAAATCGAAGAATTTCGCAACATTAAGTAGTCCAATGGGCTTCCGATGAACGTTCAAGTGCGCCCATGATGCCACTGTGAATATCTCTTCAAGGGTACCAAGTCCACATGGTAACGCAATAAACGCATCTGCAGTATTTATCATTTCATGGAGTCGTTCAGACATACCTGATACGATGCGTGCATCTCCATTTGTTGGTCCAATTAACTGTTCGTCCGCCAAATGTCTTGGAATGATTCCCAAAACATGACCGCCACCGTCCTGAACGGCTTTTGAAATGCTTCCCATTATCCCAAGATTTCCACCGCCATATACTAGGTGCATATTCTTCTCAGCCATGACTCGCCCCAGTTCCCTTGCAGCCTCAATGAATTCTAGTTTATTACCAGTATTGGATCCACAGAAAACACAAATTTGCTTAACTCGCTGCTGTGAAGTTGCTTCCATTTTCTTTATCTTACTTGGATGTATATTTGGATGTGTTGAGAAGAGAAATGTTGAGTTGAACTTATAGAACCTGAAAAGGGGTGAGTAATAATTGCACTAATATCTTCCGCCGAATGGTTGTTAGCTAAACCACAAAAGAATTCGTCAGAAGTCAAAAAGTCTCTGGATCATGTCTACGACAATAAAGAAAACAACAAAAGAAATCATTTGCGGTCAAAAAGTCATGGATTCTATCCACGAAAATAAAAGAAAATACCAAAAGAAGTCCTAAAAGGTCAAGAAGTTGTGGTTCATGTCCACAAAAACACTAAAACAAGTTATGAAGGGTCAAAAAGTCTGGGATCCTGTCTACGAAAATAACAGAAAATAACAAAAGAAGGCAAATCAAAGCAATAATTAAAGCAAAGGAATTGTGTACTCAATACGCCTCATGCTTGGTATAAATTCATTAGGATGCGTCTCAGGAATTCTTTCCTTACTCTGCCACCACTAATGAATTAGCTCCCATCTTTGTGATTGCCGAGCACCATTCCTTCTGTCTTAACATGCTTCGTCTTTACTTTTACCTACAAAAATAACACACAAAATTAAAGACTCTACAACATGTATACACAAAGCATGAAAACAGAAATCACAACAAAGTGCATGGGTTGCCTCCCTATTAACGTTAAATTCATCGTCTTCAGCCAGACATGACCGAAATCCATCTGTTAAGGTGGCTTCAACGTCGTTCTTAGTGCTTGTTCCGCTTTTTGATTTTTGTCGCTTTCCCTTTTTCTTCTCTAAAACCTGCGAATACAAACAAAACAACAGAATAAAACACGTGCATGTGATGTGTACGTATGCAAGTGTAGAGGTCTTCCCTGTTCATGATGGGTTAGACCATCGTTGTGCTCCTTGGAGCCATGTGTTTCCTCCTGCTAGTTCTTCCCTCTTCTGTTTGAAACCTGCAAACATAGAACAAACACAAGAATTGCAAGTGCGTTATGTGTATGCATGTATATGTTTCCTATCCCATTGGGTTAGGCCTTCCACCAATTTCCTTGGTGACTGCTCAGTCTTCTCTCCCTCATGCTAAATACAGCTTCAATCTGTTAACATTGATCGGCTCGGTGAACTCGTTCCCTTCCAAGTCTGACAGTTTCACTGCTCCGTTTCCCAATTTCTGAATGGCTATCCTGTCTTTTCTGCTTGCTTCTTCCGAGGATTCCCTGATGGTCTTTCCATTATGATTGTACAACTTTCTGTTATCGGCTATACCGGGTACAGTCAAACTGGCCGCAATATTAGTCAGAACTTGCAACATCTCAATAATTTCAGTTACTTTAATCTCCAATTGATCCAGGCAGGATCTCTCGTTGGCTGACTCACTCATGTTGGCTGATGGTCTTCTGACAAGCCTTCCCCAACCCAACGGGTATCTATGATGGCTTTTTAGAACACAAAGGGTTAGCATGATGCGTGTATGCATGAGTACATGTCATGTATGCGATGTATGGAATAAATAAGCTTATAAAAGAATTTACACTAATTGGCCCATTATCATTTTAAAGTGTTCAATCATATTATTGCGCGGTGCAAACTTGTCTCAGTTGAAATGGCCCAACAAGTTTATACTTTTGCGATACATGGCTAAACAACTTCAAATAATAAGAGGCCCAAATACAAAATGGCCCATTGACATTTTAGAAACTTTTGACCCAATTGTCAAAGGACACGAACTCGTTCCAGTTTAAATGGCCCAACCAGTTCATATCTCTTGACAAAAAGTCCAATTGAATCCAAATAACGATGGTCCCAAACACAAACATAAAAAAAATGATTTCTATGGGTCGCATGCAGGTTTCAGGAGTGTAAACAAAGGCTCTCACTGACGAAGGATTGTTCACGACTAGGACTCCCCATTCAAGGGTTCAAAAGACCAAGTGAACCCACCTTTTTTATACCTTACGGTACGTGCCAACAAGTTATGGTATGTGACTAACTGCCAAATGAATTTCCCATTGTAGATTCCCCAGAGGGAGGGTGGAGCGAGGCTCTCTTAAGTACCCAAGCCCCTTAGGCTCTTATCGCTTGGTGACAGGAATAAACAACGAGTCCTCCAAATTAGTCTATCACAATAAGCTACGGGTGAATGATTATCTAGGTGCCTTCACAACTTTTCCTTATAGAAAGGTAGTGAGTGAAGGAAGACACCAAACTATCACCTAGCCTTAATAATGCCTTTGATTAAACTCCTTAAACCCACAGTAGACATGATTAATTAAAACACAAATCACAAACATTACAAGACATTATTTCGGGGCCGATTCTCTATCCCCAGTGGAGTCGCCAGACTGTAGGACACAGAAACTGGGCGACGCATGCTCTTCTGGGCTCGCGGCCCGGTTGGGAGTACGGAGTAGCCCGTGAGGGACTAAACCGGAGAATAATGGAGTCGCCACCCGGTGTGAACCGGGAAATGATTTAAGGCCGCACTCACCCCTCGCAAGGGAAGACCTCAAACCGTTGGGTTCGGAATGGTCCCTTACTTATGTCATTTGTAATGAATGGATTTGTGCAATATTAACCAAGTCTACTCAACATACATATTGATCAAAGTAGTCTAAATTCTTATAAAGTCTAAATCTAGGTTTGCACGCTTCAAAGATAAGCCAGGAAAGCGGTAAACATAACTCATGAATATTTAAATTAATACATGCGGAACAAACATATGGCCAAGGAATTTGGCCGTTCTCAATGTTGGACCTCGCATACTCGGTTGAACGTATTCCACGTCAACCGAGCACGCCGTGTCCGTGACAACAAAATAAAATATAATAAAGGGTGCCCTCAGGTCTTACCTTTTTAGTCGCTTTCCGGGAGTGCATTTCATGGTGCCGGAAGGGTTATCGTTCCCACTGTTTTCATTGGTCCGCTGTTTCCACTATTTTCATTGGTCCGCTGTTTCCACTGTTTTGTTCGTTTTCAACGGGTCCGCTGTTTTTACTGTTTTTCTCCATTTTCTCATTGTTTTAACTTAAATCTTCAGGCTCTCTCTCGGGTTATTTGGCCACTGTTTTGAAGGGGTGTTTTCACGTGTGCATGGGCTGTAGAGATGAGGTGTGATGGAGCTGTTCGTGCGTGAACTGCAGGGGATAAAATGGAGGCCTTATGCGTGAGCTGCTGGCAAGTTTGTGGCTGATTTTCGTGGGGAATTCAGGGCAGATTGTGTTAGGTTCATGGCATGCATGGAGTGTGTTTGCGAGTGTTTAAGGTGCTGCAAGTTTGGCTAATTAGTGGAGGCAGTTTCAGGGCTTCAAAATGGCGTGAAATGGGCTGTTATTATGGGACTGCAGTGGCGTGGATAACTGCAGTGAGTCAGTGGCTTGTGGTTGTGTGAAAATGCAAGGCAAGGCTGTATGAAGGGTCTCTTTTGGCGTCAATGGCTAAGCGTTATTGTAGAGGTTCATGCGCGTGTGTCTTTTCCTCATTTGTGCGTGAATGATGCGTTGAATATGAGAGAGGCAGTAAGGTTTGGGAGTTTGGGTGTGAAGATGGCTAGGTCCTGAAGGGCGTGAACTGTCCAAAATGGTGCATGTGTGTCGCCGAGTAGGGGTAGTCAGTATGTGGCATGAGTTGGTGAAGGGCTCGGCTGTTGGCGTGGTGAACTTGCAGTGAGGTGAAGGGGGCTGTGATAAGGATGTGTGATGGCTTTGTGATAGGCTAAGTGTGAAGAGGCAAGGTCAGTGTGTGCAGTGAGGCTCTCGGCGTGATGAAGGGTTTCACATAGGGCTGCATGCAGTTGGTTAAGGCAGTTTGGAGGCTAGGTGGTTGGTTGTGGCTCTGCGTTAATTGTCTACGTGTGCATGGCCATGGCTACGTGTTCATGTGCATTGAGTGTGTGTAGGGGCTGAAAACAAGGGGTTTATGCGCATGGGTACTAGCTGTCGATTGTTGCTTATATGAGCGAGAAAGAGACGAGTTGTGAAGGTGGGAAGCTTAGGGTTTTTTCTGGATTTCCGTTTGGTGAGATGCCTCAGTGGGGTTTTGATTGGGGAGGCAATTATTTTGAAGGGAGTGGTTAGTGGCAGGGGACAAGTAGGTGAGTGGAGTTGTGGGCTTTTGTTGGCTAGTGTTTGGGTGAGATGCTTTGTATGGGCTCATGGGTGGTTGCATGGTTTTTGTCTTGTTATGGTTAGTGGGTATGGTTTGGCATGTAGTGGATTTGGCTTTTTGTTTTTGTTGGTTGAAATGGGCGTATAGATTGGTTTATTTAATGGATGTGGTGTGTTGGGAAAGTGGGGTGGGGTGGGCATGGGCGTGAGGTGTCATGGTTTTGGGCCAGAGGGTAAATTTTGAAACGGAGATTTGACGAGCAAACCCGAAGCTAAATAAGCGAACCAAATCCAACAAAAAAGTCAATTCTTGACCTTCCCTTCCGACTACTGCTTTCTGCGACTTCCGCAACTAAAAAGGTAGTGCCTCCATTCGAGGCTCATCATCGGGACTTACATGCAAAAATGCAGTGCCTATAAGGTCCCTTGGAGGTAAACTCACTAGGCGGTAATAAATATTTGATGACTTTCATTGACGATGCTTCTCGGAAAGTATGGGTGTATTTTCTGAAATCAAAGGATCAGGTCCTGGACTATTTCAAACTATTCCATGCCATGGTCGAGCGTGAAACAAGGAAGATACTGAAATGCTTTCGCACAAACAATAGAGGCGAATACACTTCCAGGGAGTTCGATGCCTACTGTGGAAGCCACGGTATTCGACACGAGAGGACTGTTCCACGCACCCCACAACACAATGGTGTCGCTGAAAGGATGAACCGCACCATTATGGAGAAAGTTAGAAGCATGATCAGCATGGCTAAGCTGCCAAAGCCATTCTGGGGAGAAGCTGTTCGTGCCGTCTGCTACCTGATCAACAGATCACCATATGTACCGTTGAACTTCGAGATTCCGGAGAAAGTGTGGTCTGGTAAGAATCCCTCATATTCTCACCTCAGAATATTCGGATGTTTAGCATTTGCACATGTATCCAATGAGCTCAGGCAGAAGCTCGATGCAAGGACTACCCCATGCATCTTCATAGGCTATGGAGACGAGAGGAATTTGGATACAGGTATGAGACCCGAAGGAAAGGAAGGTCATCAGAAGCACAAATGTAGTGTTTTTTGAAGACCAGACATTAGAAGACATTGAAAAGCCCAAGATGCCTTCTAAAACCAGTGCCGACAATACCGATGCAAATCCAGACACAACCCCAACACCAACACCAGTGGCCACAGATGATGATGGGGTGCAAGACATGCCAAAAGAAGAACCAGAAGAGGAAAGAGGTGTTGAGCAAATGGAGCTGCAGCCTACTCCATCAGAGGCTTCGGGATCATCCACAGATCCGGATGACAACAGACAGCTAGAACCTCCAGTACGAAGATCCGAGAGAGGCCGAATTCCATCAGCCAAATACTCAGGATCAGAATACATTCTGCTTACTGACGAGGGGGAGCCAGAAACCTTCAACGAAGCTGTATCTCATAAAGACAAAGACAAATGACTGCACGTAATGCAGGATGAGATGGAATCTCTGCAAAAAAAACAACACTTATGAGATAGTCAAGCTCCTACATGGAATGAAGGCACTGAAGAACAAATGGGTATTCAAGCTCAAGAAAGACGGCAGCAGAAAAGTGGTGAAACACAAAGCTCGGCTAGTGGTCAAAGGATTCCTACAGAAAAAGGGAATTGACTTTGATGAGATTTTTTCACCAGTGGTAAAAATGGCTTCAATCCGAGTTATCATAGGATTGGTAGCCAGATTGAACTTGGAGCTTGAACAGATGGATGTCAAAACAACATTTCTTCATGGTGATCTGAATGAAGAAATCTACATGGAGCAGCCAGAAGGATTCAAGGTTTCAGGAAAAGAAAACCTTGTTTGCAAGCTGAAAAAAGAACTTGTACGAGCTCAAGCAAGCACCGAGGCAGTGGTACAAGAAGTTCGACTCATTCATGGTGGGTCAAGGCTATAAAAGAACTGCAGCAGATCAGTGTGTATACATTCAGAGATTTCCAGATGGAAATTTCGTTGCTCTTCTACTGTATGTAGATGACATGTTGATTGTTGGACAATAAGCAATGAAGATCAGCCAGCTGAAGAAGGAACTCTCTAAGGCTTTCGACATGAAAGACTTAGGACCAGCTCAACAGATTTTGGGAATGGAGATTATTCGTGATAGACAGAACAAGAAGTTGTGGCTTTCACAGGAAAGGTATATTGAACGGGTAATCAGAAGGTTTGATATACAGAAAGCCAAACCAGTCAGTGTTCCGCTAGCGCACCATTTCAAACTAAGCAAGAGTTTGTGCCCCTCATCCAAGAAAAAGATAGAGGAAATGTCAGCAAAACCATATTCTTCAGCTGTTGGGAGCCTAATGTATGCAATGGTATGTACCAGGCCAGATATTGCACACGCAGTGGGTGTAGTGAGCCGTTTTCTCTCTAACCCTGGAAAACAACACTGGGAGGCAGTCAAATGGATTCTCAGGTACCTCAAGGGTACAACGAAGTTTCGTCTGTGTTACGGGGGAGCTGATCCAATCTTGGAAGGCTATACAGATTCAGATATGGCAGGAGATCTTGATGGTAGGAAATCTACATCAGGATTCATCTATACTTTTGCAGGGGGAGCTGTATCATGGCAGTCAAGATTGCAGAGGTGTATTGCATTATCCACAACAGAAGCTGAGTACATCGCTATAGCTGAGGCAGGAAAAGAAATGTTGTGGTTAAAGCATTTTCTCCAAGAGTTAGGGATCAAGCAGACAGAAAACAAGATACATTGTGACAGTCAGAGTGCTCTGGACTTGAGTAAGAACTCAATGTATCATTCCCGGACGAAACACATTGATATTCGCTATCACTGGATACGCGAGGTGATAGATCAACAACTGCTGAGACTAGTGAAGATCCATACAGGTGAGAATCCAGCAGACATGTTAACGAAAGTGGTTACTCGAGACAAGCTAGAGTTATGCAGAGACATAACCGGGATAGTTGTCAGATGATGATTGTTTCAGATGCAGCTGGATGGGGAGAATTGTTGAGTCCAGCTGCTGCATACATGGCCTGCATGAAGGAAGCAACCTTGAAGCTTCATGATACCAGCTGCCATGCACCCCATGAGAAGACTCCAAGCTACTTTCGGTGGTGCCAGCAAAGGTGAAGAAAAATGGAGTAAACAAACAACTTGGTTTCATGAATCAATGAGTTAAATGTGGGTGAACAGTAACCAAACCTGACCTATAAATTCAGGCCATTTCCAGTTTTAAAATGTATCCCCAAAGTGTAGAAAACAGAGAGAAAGAGTGAGGTTTTTGTATTAAGTTTCAAGTTTGTAAACTTTGCATATCTATTCTTGATAGTAATAGATTTGAATTCGGTTTTTCCTCAAATACTCTCTAAAGTGATCGGTGAATCACAACACTTCCTACAACAACGGGTCTTTACAAACGGCGGGTGGTGGAATCAATTATATGTCAAAGATGTGGCTTGGAGGAGGAGGATGTTACCCATGCGGTATTGGGGTGCAAAAAGAAATCTGGAAGCTTACTGGATGATATATTATTGCTAAAAGGAACAAGAAAGGTGATTTGTGGAACTTTGTCATGGTTGCCAGGGCACTGCTGATTACCTAGCAGTGTTATTATGGTCCGTGTAGGCTACAAGAAATCAATCACTCTTTGGTAGTGCATTCAATGGTCGTTGCTAGAGCTGAATCAATGCTAAAGTGTTTCAAAGAGGCGCATCAGCAAACTGAATTTGAAGCAGATCAGGTTTCGGTTAAGCAGCATCATGCTTGGACTACTCCCCCCGAGTAGTTGAACACATATGTTGGGGGTAAATGATAGCAAAAATAAGGCTGGTATGCGGGCGATTTTCCATGACGATAGAGGCGAGATCATGGCAGCCGCGGTACATCCGCATGTTTTTAGTGGGGATATTAAATTAATTGAAGCTGAAGCCATGATTTTTGGATTAAGAATTGCAAAAGATCTTGGATTGTTCCTATTAATTGTTGAAGCTGATGCCAATAATGTGGTTGAGCTTGCTTCGGGGAAGATCATTACGGAGAAGGAAATTGACTCGACTATTGCTGAATTACAGAGTATAGCTAATGAGTTACGAGGAGTCCAATTTGTCCATGCCCATAGGAATTGTAATGTTAAAGCTCACAACTTAGTAAAATATGTTGTTATTATCCAAAAATTCTTGGTCTGGATTGAGGAATATCCATAAGTTATAAACTGTTTTCGTTGATTTATGAAGGTCTCTTTCCTTTATTTATTATTTTTTTTATTTAAAAATACTATCTTAAATTGGAGGGAGCCGTTCTCGGCGATATGGTGGACTTGTGGTGATATCCTTCCATTAATTGAAATCATGATCATTTGGGGGCATTCAGAGCTCCATGCGATTTTTATGTCACTTCATAACGAACTGCAAGCAGCGCTCTTAGATTCTTGAGAATACATTGCCGACAGTCTCTAAATCGCAGGACATGCATCGAGCGAGCTCTCTTATGGAAGGACGAGCTCATAGAGACTTCAGGGGTAGATCACATCCTGAGTTATCTTAGCGAGACCGATGGTGGCTTCTCACGACACGTGAGCTTAGGCCGACACTAAATAAATTAAAGCGTCAAATATCGTCACTCCTTTTAAATACTTCAACAAATTTTTTGACTTTTTCTTCTTCTAATTTTAATTTGCAACTGCGGGCCCCTCATCTTTTTTCCTACCTGACAAACGAATAAAACCGTTAGGGGCAATCTCGCAATATCAACCAAATCACAAGGGCATACACAAATCCGCGGAAATTTCACTCCTTCTCGACCGTTTTTCGTCGCCTGAAAATGAAAACGGTTCATACCCCAATAATTCTGCCTCGCTATTCATGCACAAGCCCCACCTTAAGAAAATTTCCGTCCGATGTGACCGTCTTGCCCTTCCTATTTAAATTTCAAATTAACTATTTTTTTCAGCAGAAATTTTAACCTTCAACTGTCAAAGCTGTATAAAGATTCGTCAATCATCACCGTTCAATATGGGGCACATCTATGATATTTAGACCAGAATATCACATATCCTTGAGTATATTATGGTCGAAAATTAATATATATAAGTATATAATAGTCATGGGTATTCTAATAGTGGCATTGAATTTGATTTGTTAGTAAACACAATCGAGTTAAAAGAATATTATTATTATTATTATTTTATATATATATTGAAATCGTTGGAAACCCTACCGCCAAACTACTTCTTCCGAGCTTAAACGGAACATATAAAATCTCCGGCTATCTCAGTCTCTTATAAGAAATGTACTCTATGGATTCGAACCCAAGATATCAAGGTGCGATCCTGAGCCTTACATTACCAAACTATATCCTATAGAGACAAATTATGGTCATTGTAAACTCTAAAAAAGATAAATAAAATTTAATTTGAATTTTGATTAAGACAAAATATTTTAAATTTAGGTTAATTTGATAATTAATACATATAATAATTTGTGATTCACATCGATGTAGTCGCTATAGACTCCAAGAAAATCTATTTTTTCCTATACAAATATTAATGAAAAAAAAATTAAATTAGACTTACATGATAATTTGGGTTAATTTTGGTGTGATACGTAATTCAACCCTATATTGTTATATATATACCACATCAGATATTATAATAATTGAGTAACATTATATGTTATTACATTTTAAGTTATCTCTTATTATATATTATATAAAATTATATATTTTTTATATTCTAGGGTAGATGAGAGAGTACTGTTGCTAGATTTATCACTAATTAAATTGATAATTGTAAAAGCAATTAAACCAAATTCAAAATTATTTTGATTAGTATTTAAAATAAACCCGCCATTTTCCCGAAACCTCAGGGGCATTTACGTCATCAAAAAAACTTAAAATCGCCTTATTTTAATATTTCCAAACAAATTAATTCAAAACATAAGGTCGTTACAAACCTTTCATGCTGTAATAAAAATAAAATAAAATAAAAACAAAAACAAAAAAGTTCAAAAGAGAGTCAACAAAGCTTCAAGGTACTTGTACCTGAAACCGCAAATGTGGTTACCTTCGATTCTGTTTTTGATTCCGGAAATTAATAAAAACACTATTCATCTGATTTGATTTGATTTGATTTGATTTGATTTCAATTCTTTTCCTTTGCTGCTTCACTGAAGCTCAGCGAAATTTGCGGCGTTCTCGTGTATGCTTGTAAACTCGGTGCTAGATTCGTAGATTTTAGGGTTTTAATTAATCAAAGTTTCAATTTTTACATATATATAGATTACATACATTTGTAAGTAAATAGAGAGTTTCAAAGAGACAGAGATGGTAGAAGAAATGGAGGTGGAGTTGCTGGTGTTTGAGGCGCGTGAGATTGATCTCGATTACGAGTTCGACGCGGCTTGTTTCTTCGACTTCACTCGCGAAGAGTCGCTAGCGGAGGCGCGTGAAGCCGAGTTATGGTTCGAGTCGGCGCCGAATTATCCCCCTTCTCGTGAGTCGTTCTTAAGCTTTTTAGCTCTTTCTTTCGGTTCAGCTAGCATTTGCGCGCTTCTGGGGATGTTTTTTTTTTTTTTTTTTTTTTTTTGCGAGATTGTTTACTTGAGTGTTTTTTAAAAAAAAAAAACAAAAAATTATTTCCGTGAAGAGTGTCTATCACGCATATGTGTTACGAAACAAATCATGATATAGGTTTATTTATTTATTTAAATTTTGAATTGCAGCATTTGTGGCAAAGTTATTTCTAGGAGAGGACATTCTTCTGAAAAATGTTACTACTACTCCGAAAACCAAAGTTACTTCTTCGCTTGAAAACCACTCTGATAATAGCATGGGCGCTGAATTTTCGATCACCAATGTGGAGGATAGAGGTATAAATTTTTAATCTGGTGCAATCTTTTGTAAATAAAACCATGCAATTTATATGCAACTCCATTTGATGAATTGAGTTTACAAATGAGTCATTTTCTCTTGAATTAAATTATCTAGAGTTTGTTTCATGATTGAGTCTTTTAAAGAATTTTAGATGAACTTAAGTATGCGTTGAATTGCCTCATCTCGTAAACAAGCCTGATTGATTTGAGATCGGTGGAATAACAATGTTTGAACTTTTCTTTAACGGTGCCTTTCTTTTTGCAAATCTGACCATCACCGATATCAACAGTAGCTCACATCTTGATTAGTTCTGTCTTTACCATTGTCGCATGTTCACCATGGTCATTTATATTTGGGCATTCCTATTGCCACCTCTGTGATGCCCATAGCATCTGTACTACTTTCTCTTCCATTGCTTGCACAACTTGAAGCGCATCATCCTTGTTTGACATGGGGTTTTATAATTAAGCTTCTTCTATGATGGTTATAGCAAAAAACAGGAAGTTGAAGATCAATTCCTTTGGTATCTTTACTAAATACTAAAGTCTAAATTGTGTTTTATTGATACAATCATGTTTTGTACTGTACTCTAGACTGTGCTGGAATGAGTAAAGGGATTTTCACCAACTTAAAAAGTGGCAATCTACAGAAGGTTCCAAATCAACCATTAAACTTAACTACAGGTGAGCAGTTTGCTACCTTGAGTAATAGATGCTTGCACCCTTGGTTTTTCGCTCATGGTTTTACAATGTTGTATATAAATAACTTTGGGAAATTGAAAATGCTTCATTTATTATTTTATTTTTTCATGATTAGTTTCGACTGTTTCACTTTAATCTTTTTATTCTCACCCTGATAATTGATTCTTTTAAATGCTAATTTTTTTTCCTTATTTCTCCTAGGATTGAATTTTTATGATCGCATAGCCCATGATAAATTAGAAGGTAGTGCTAAATCAACCAAGAAATCTCATCCTAGAAGCTCAACTTTGATGAAGCCCACAACAAGTCACTTAGCCAAGCAAAACCGGCCAGTGCAAGTTGGCAACTCCAGGTAATTATAAGTAATTATTTTCTTTATCTCGGTATATTGCTTAATTACTGTTTTTTCCTCTTAATAATTTGAAAACTTTAAGATGACACATCACAAATCTGAGAACTGATTATTGTTCTTTTCTCATTTTTAGCTTTCTCTTTATAACACATCGAGGTCACAAAGGTTTCTAAATAGATGGTTCATGCTATTTCCCTTATTTAGCCTTTCTTAAGTTTCTCTTTATGTGCAATACTCAATTTGTAGCCTTTCTATTTATTCTCTTTTCTTTAATGTCATTACCCTTGGTGGTTAGATTTCAGATGCGCCTGTTTCAAAATGGTGAAAGGAGCTTGTGTAATTCTTCTGTGGTTGAAAGTCAAGCTTCCAAGAGGCAGAAACTCGAGGGAGGTCATTTGCATAAGGTATACTAAGAGCAACCCAAAAGACTCATTTAAATTTACTCTTCAATGCTGATTTGATTACTTATGAAGCAAATTGAAGTATGAAAAAATAAGCTCAATTCCAGAATACTCTTCAAATAGAAAGATGTTAATATTATTTTAATCAAATTTTTGGGTTACCTATGTGATTATATTATTTCGATAGATAAGTAGTTATTAGTAATGATGATGATGTGATATAAAAAATTATATAATATTAATAAAAGAGAGATAAGTTACACTTAAACATTGAAGAGGGAGAAGTAAAATTTCATTTGACGAATCTCAATTGGTTTGTCTTTCGGAACCATTAATGCTGATGTGGCCAAGCATTTGAGTAACTCAATAGCATTTGGTGTCTTTTGTAATTGCTCTAATTGTGCAAGCTATCTTCTCTATCTACTTGTTCTTGAAAGTTTATGGACCAACGAAAACAAGGTTTTTTTTGCAGAAAAGAAGTCAATATTTACTGGTGAAAGGACTTTTTTTCTAATGCTCAGTTACTTGTCATTAATTAGTGAATAATTGCATCTGATAAGAGGTTGTATATGATGGAGTTCAACACAATCTCTTGGATGTTCTAGATAGGCGATATGCTACATAATTTTATTGAGAAGTAATTATGTGCGGGGTAGCTTAACTGGCTCAACTTTGCTAGGCTTGGTTGTGCATTCTGGCTTGAGGGGGGATAGATTGGCTAGAATTTTAGGGCAAGGTCCTGGCTGTATTCTTCTCTGTTGAAACTGCTTGTAATGTAGTTTTGATCTCATTGGATAAGACCTAAGGTCAGCCAACATTTTTTTTGGTTTAACAGGTTGCTGACATAAAGTTTCAAACTAATTTGGTCCACAAGGCTCCTAAAAGAGTATGTGACCTCTTGCTTGATACGTGAATTGCACCTTAAAATTGTTTTTCATTTTTCCAATGTACATATACTTGATTTATTCCCATGTATTGCCAAATTTACATATCATTCCTGAGTGGCTTGTAGGATGGAACTATTGATAAAAACTCTCAGCTTCCCCGACTGAGACTTACAATTCCGAGAGAGCCTGACCTTGAAACAGCACATAGGGCACAAAGGATAAGGTGTTTTTTTTTTCCTCATTTATTGCTATTCTAATGAGTGTTAACAAATATTTGCCTCACAGGCTGCTGGTCTCATTCATATATTTATATTTCAGGCCAAAGGTTATTGCAAAACAAGAAAAAATTACAACTGCTGCACATAGATTCAAAGCACGGCCATTAAACAGAGAAGTTGGTACTTGAAATTAATGGATATAAGATTTTCAATCTGGTTCTGTTTTTTTCTTCCCCTAAAATTCATTTATGTAATTTTCTAGATTCTTAAGGCTCCTACATTGCCTCTCCCGAAAAAGAGCATGCCAAGATTGCCAGAGTTCCAAGTGAGTGCTTAATACTGCTAGATTTGCAGTTCTATTATAATATTTAAAAAGTGTAACAGCAAACCATATACTTCTTTACCTAACAAAAATGTGCTAGTCTTGCTGTAGCAGGGTCCTCGAAGAGGTCTTTAGAGTTTGTTCCTATAGGCATTTTATGTAAATTGTTTGTACAAATTTTACCTATACTTCCTCAGACAAGTAAAGAAAAGACAAAACATAGACTTTTGCAGAACAAATCCCTTAATACTTTGCAGCTCAAATTGCTGTCACTATGCTTCCAGGAATTTCGCTTGAAGACATTGGAGAGGGCTATGAAGCATACATCTGCTGTTTCATCTTCCTCACTTTATTGCACTGCTTCTGATAAGGTAACTCATCTTAGCAATTATACATTTTCCATTATTATATTCTGACCATCTTCTTTTCGTTGATTCTCTGAGAAAGATCAGACCTTGTGCCCAAGTAGGCAAGGCGTATAAATAATACATCAGTGCTATGTATTATCTTACTTCCCATTTGGTGATTGCTCTCTGTAATTACTTTTGGTAAACTAAACTGCTGTCATTACAGGAACAGGACAAAGCTGGTAGTTGTTCTGTTTTAGGAAATGGAAACAGAGAATTGGAAAGGTAAGCGTGATATGATGGTTTCCGTACTAATTTGACTAGAAAGGAGTGCTCACTGTATGAGCAAACACTAGTTAATTTGATACAATAATGCTCACTCTTGGATTTGCTGCCCAGACTAAGTGTCATGAATACCTTAAAGCGGGATGGTTTGGATATAGCGAATAACTTCAAAGCTCGTCCTCTTAATAAGAAGGTAATACATATTTAGGTAAAGAATATATACTTGAAAAGTTGTGAAAGCATAGTTTGAAAACTCCATCTGATGAGTGCTTTGAGGTGCCGTCTCAGGAGTTTTCAACAGGCCGGCCTCAAAAGCATGAGGCGACCAGCCTGACCTAAGGCAGTTTGAGGAGGACGCCTCGACCCGAAAGCCTTAAAGTTGCTATTTTTAAAAAATAAAAAATTATATAAGGGAGTGTTATTATAGACTAAAAAGCTACAAGAATATTTTTTTTTTCAATTTTGAAATCCTAACCGGCAGTGTTATTAACTGCGTTGATAGGATAACTCGACTCTAATGCTTCGCCGAAAATGGAAAATAACTATCATCTTTAAAAATAACCAATATTTTTTTTTTTTATTAATTATAATTTTTTATTAATAAATTTATTTAATATTTGAATTATATATGATGATGAATTGATGATTCTTTGGAGGATAACACATCAGACCCATATTTCGTGGTATTAGACATAAATGAAAACCTATTTAGAGATTAGCAGTCATTTTATTTCATGAATCTATTTTGTTTTGTTTTATTTTGTTTAGTTTTGATTGACTCTTTTATGTATTAGTTGATGAGAATTTGTTATGGATGATTTATTTTGATATTTTTATTGTTTTGGGTCTTCGGATTGAGGCTGTCGCCTTAACCGTCTTGAGGCTGCTTGCCTCACCTCACATATGGGATCGCCTCGCACTGCATATAGGGTTTTCGAACTTTGTATGAAAGCAAATAATAATTATTGATTTCCTGTCTGAATGCAGATATTTTCAAGTAAAGGAGAGATTGGTGTTTTCCGGAACAGTAAACAAGAAACAACAGTACCAATGGTAGTTCAGAAATGGTCATCTAATTCTAATGTGTGTTTTGATTTTTGTTTTTTTTTTCCTGAGATGACTTCATTTTAATCTTTTATACAGGAATTTAATTTCCAAACAGATAAGAAGATTCAGCCTAATCCCCCGATAGACCTTTTCAGCAAGGTAAGATGCTGGAAAAATTGGTAGTAACCCTTTGTTTTCATCTTAAAGATTTGTTGTGTGCTTACTCTTCCTACTTACAATATCTATCAAATGCTAGCTCTCTCTGACATCTGAGCTGCAACCAAACATTGGATCTCTGTTGAAATTACCTCGACTTACCGGCATTCCTATAAAGGTTCTCCTTAGTTTATATGGTATTTAAGTGGATATTATGCTATTAATATTCTTTTCCGTTTGTAGCATATTAAATTTGTTTTTATTTTTTGTTTTACTGTAAGGGCTCAAAAGAAAATAGAGTAAATTCTTTCCAGCGGGAATATGAGGTAAATGAGTATATCCACGGTTAAATAAATTTCATATAAACTGTATATTTGTTTTGTATCTTATTCTTGTAGAGAATATTATCAATTTCTTTGCACTCATGGATAAATGCAATTCATGTCTAGGTGACACAACTGGTGAAAGAGAGAACATCTGCTTTTGGTGACGAACGAAACCTATGTGGGAATGATGGGTGCATCAACGAAGCTGGTAACTACTCGAGCGTGAGGTATGGCCACTGACAATGGACATCTTATTTTGCATTTTTTATTTGCTTTACATTCCGATTTCAGTTAAGTTTCTCATTCAATAGGAGTTTGGGCATCCTCTGAGAGTAGAAAGTTCCTAAAAGGACTTAGAATACTTGCCAAAAAAAAAAAAAGGGTTCATCAGCAGAGATTTAGGTTTTTTCCTGTATATAGAATTCTTGGAAGTGCACAGCTCCAGAACTTCAACAGTCCATGCAAACTGTAGGTCCCAGTTGAATCCCAATAATAATGTAAGAAGGCCAATTTTGTACAGCTTTCAGCGCCTGCTTACTTACACCGTTATCTTTTTATTGGTAAAATTAACTCTTGTAAAACCCATTACGTGAAAAATATTAACTGCAACAACTTTAAATTCTTTTCTGGGAGGAAGCAGTGTTGGCATTGAAAACAGAGCAGAAATATCTTCATTTTTCTAATGTGGTTTGGTCGTATCAATTAAGCATGTGTATTTTTTCATTCGTAATTTTTTTTTACGTTGAAAATCCACCATCAAACCATCTCATCCGGTTTAAGAAGAGCAAGTAAAATTTCCGATTGTCCTAGATTCTTAAAAGAAATACACTTTCTGAACTTGAACTCAGAATCCAACTCCCAAATCCTAAATATTTTACCATCAAACCACTATCCTGAGATTTTATTGGTATTTATTCGGTCCCCTTTGGACATATTTTAGAAAAAAATATACTTTTTAATTTCCTTCCAAAAAAATCTGCCATCAGCACTTTCTTGGACAAGTTACGAATATAAAATGAAGGATATGACCAAAGGTTAAGAAGTTTGTTTGGACTGGGCTTCACTTAGGTAGTTGGATTCAATCATGTTTAAAATAGATAACCGTGTATGGCCTAGCAAATTTTCCTTGTTCTTCTTACTAAGATTTTTTAAAATATTAAAAAATAATAAAATGAAGTATTAACTTACATAATCATTAGCCCATTAGCATGGTGGTCTCATATTCTGTATTATTATTGTTGTTTATTATTATTTATTTTTTGTTTTTTAAACATTTTATAAAATGAAAATGGACTCCATCAACTTACATTCTAACATTATAATCAACTGTCACCCGTTCCCAAATTCTCTTTACTAAACTTGGTCTTCTCTACATGACCACAAGAATGCATAAATAATTTTACAAGTCTAATCACCATTCACCACCAACAATACCATTTAAATTTTTTGATAAAACACGTACTTAAAAAGTTACAGAAACAACAACATCAAGCTCCAATTTATAAGTTAATAAGGCTAGCCAAACACTAATGCAACTATCCATCAATAAGCAACAATCATGTCTTGTGTCAACCAAACAAGATAAAGTCTGAACAACATTGCTGAAAGTTAACAGAGAGGGTTCAAGTTTTTTTATTACCTCCATGAAGAACACTCCTTGGTGAGAAACCAAAATTCAGAGAGGGTAGCACTCTGCTATTAACAGCAGGAAGTGAAATGGAGAGGTTGGTATTAGCAGTAGCATTTGTATTATTAGTAGTAAGGGAATTTAGTCTAGAAGCTTCCACAAGCTTTCTTGAACGCAGGCGTCCTCTGTGTACATGCCTCTCACAGTACTTGTGATCTGGAATTGCTTCTTTGCTGCATCTCCATTTCTTCCCATCTGTTCTTCTGCATCTTCCTGGCTCTGTGTCCATTATGCCTTTCCTCAACTCCAAATGCACTGACCCAGAACCATAAACTAGATCCCACAAAAAAAAAAAAAGTTCACACATTTGACAAGACATTATTATCTATTAGATCAATGTTTCAATTGGGGTTTCATCTGGGTACTTACAGCTGGGGTAGATTTGCTGAAGACCGGCAACTGAGTTGGTTACACTCTTCCAAATTGGGATCACAAGTTGGCAGGGCACGGCAAGACCAGCTTCCATGTATTTGTAGATAAGAGATTGAAGCTGTAGCTCTTGTAGCTGAAAAATTGTGAAACCACAAGACTTTTTGCTGTAGCCAGTTCCAAGTTCTAGCTCTAGCTCAAGTTCAACTGGAGGTGATCCGTTTCTTCTTCTATTGCTCTCCATATTACAAGAATAGCTCCAATTTGTTCTTCCAGTTCCTGGAAATTAGAAACAAAAGTTATGGTTGCTAGAATTGCATGTGATTAATTCAAATGTAAAAAAAAAAAAAAAAAAAAAATGGAAGAGCAAGAGATTGAGAATTGAGGACCAAATTCTGTAAAACGGGCAAGCTTGGTTGGTGGGCTTTGTGGCTTCATTTTCTTACCCCAAAAAAAATGGTCAAAGAAACAGAAACATAATCAGAAACAGTAGTATGGCCTGTAAGAAGAAGAAGACTGCTAATCCTCTGGCAAAGCTAACAACAGCAAATAATAGATTTCAAGTCACAGATTTTAGATTTAAAATCTGGTGACTCTGATCATGACGTAATGCGGTTATGGGGTACCATTGGTAACTAAGGAAGCTTTACAGCAAAAAAGAAATGAAAGAAACTGATTTTACAAATTAGAACCACAATGTAGACATAATACTCATAGCAGTTAATGTCTTCTAGTTACATGGCTTCTCAAGTTTAAAATAAAGAGAGATTAAAAGAGAGGCTGCAGGGTCTTCTGACATGTCAGAAGGTGTGGCAGAAGACAAAGACGTTGTCAGAAAGCCAGGGAGTGACAAATGAATGTGGGTTCCAGTTCCACATGTTATAGCCGATGACAAGTAGGGCTGTGTTGTCAGTAACAAGATAAGGGTGATGAGTATAAGGAGACAAAAAACCTAGTAAAACCATCAGTACTGCTGCTGCTATCCAAAAAACAGAACAGTGCATGAACTGAGAAGCACACAAAAGCTCTTTTCATGTCATACTTCTGTTTGTCGACTAGTAACTGTTCACTAGTTTTCCTGTAACACACATATTTGCCGTGGAATGGAAGCCAACTAAGCTCATTATTGCCAATGGCCCAGTGAAATCTTCTGGAGGGCTACTATTCCCCCTCTCCCTCCCTCCTACTTTAAAATGTCCAAATTTTCCATTTTTTTTACAAAAATTCATTCCCCCAACATATATGCACTTATTTAACACTACATTAATATATACACACACATATTAATTAACACTACTTATATATTTATTTTTTTATTAATTAATTTTTTTATTTTATAATTTTATTTACATTTTAAAATTTATATTTTTTTGCTCTTTATATATCTAATCTTTTTTATTTGTTTAATAAATATTACAAATTTCATATTTATTCATTTCATTTAATTGATTATTTTTTAATTAAATTAACACTACTTATGTAAAAAAAAAAAGATAATTTTTAAATAAAAAAATAATTTATGAAATAAATTTTTTGATGGTCAATTTGTTTAATAAATCTAATATATTTTTTAGGAATTTTCATAAAATTTATTTCATAAATTAACTTTTTATTTAAAAATTATCTTTTTTATTTTAGTGTTAATTTAATTAAAAAATAATAAAAAATTAAATGAATAAATACGAAATTTGTAATATTTATTAAATAAATAAAAAATATTATATATTAAAAGCAAAAAATTTAAATTTAATAAAAATAAAAAAAATTTATGAAATAAAAATATTTAGTTAATAAAATGAAATACGTATATATATTATTTTTATATTAATATATATATATATATATATATATATATTATTTGAGAGGAGGGAATTTTTATTAAAAGGGTGGGCAGTTTCGTAATTTTGGCAGGAGACAATGAGGGGACAAGGAGGGGGGAGCTTGTCAGAGGAGGGGAGTAGTAAATTTCAATCTTCTGCTAGTTTATTTATTTCTTTTTCTTTTTCTTTTTTATTCTTTGAGATTGAACTCATTCCCAAAATACAAGATTTACGAAATGTAATAAATATAAAATCATATCGAGTAAATTAAAGAATAAGTTAAAATGATATAGGAGTTTGCTAAATATAATGAATTAAGATCATCACATATATGACTATCATAATGATAAAATTGATGTTCTTTATTTGACAGAAATTATTATAACTTTTCAATTTCATCTGGTCCTGTCCAATATAATCTTATTATATAAAATACATTCATTTTTATGTCTATATATATTATAGTATGAATATAACTATATCATTCATAATGGAATAAAATGTATTTATGACTTTGTATTTTGAAGATTCCTAACTTCAAATCATAGTCATCGATAAATTTTGATTATTACTCTTTAAATTTTATCCACAAAACATGTATGTAACATTTTTCATAGATATATACATTTAATTTAAAGCTACATAAATAATAATTGAATTTTCATAAATTTTATAAAGCAAATCAAAAAGCATATATGGAATAAAATTGAATCATAAATTTATTAATCAATAATTTTCTGAACACATTTGTTTGTCGGACATAAAAATTCCAAAAAATGCAACAAAAATATCTCATCGGGTTGGGATAGACCGATCTACTTCTCACAATATGGTCGGGTATACAACTCATTTGCTCTCTCTATCACTAGCATCTTTTAGTACTATTGCTCTCGAATTACAGTAGTCTGAATACAACCCCAAGGAATTAGAATCCATTCTAAAATGACTTTAACACTTTTATATAGGTTTTCAAAACCCCTTTAAAACCGACACTGACGTCACCTTACATCATTTAAGATACGTTTATTATGTTATTTTACATATCAGACATATTTTTACGCTTCTAGAGAGTTAGTTGATTTTATTACTATTATTTCATGAAAGGTCATGTTTTAAAATACGTTTGAGAAAGAAATATTTTCAAAGCATGAGTTTTATGTTTTCGAGGCATGAGGAAAAACCCACCTCAGTATATAACTTGATACAGATAGGAATTGACGGATGACATGTGCAAATGTAGAGGACCGGGGGGACAACGATACGTAACGCCCCTAGATCCTAGTTCAGGACTATGGATGACAGATGCATCTAGATCCTAGTTTCAGAGCTTGGAGGGTAGCATAGATCCGTACCTCTAGTTCTAGTTCAGTGGCTTGGGGGACGACGATATGTAACGCCCAAAGACCACTAGTTTCAGGGACATGAGCGGCATGCTTTGAGGACAATGATACGTAACGTCCCAAATTCATGGATTTGCACTTCTGGCTCTAGTTAGGCGTATGGGGGGACGGCGATACGTAACGCCCCATACGTTAGGTTTTCAGAGACAGAGACCAGTTTTCAGAAATAACTTTCAAATACAGATTTCAGAAATAGTTTCAGATACAGATTTCAGAGAAGGTTTCTAGAAAGGAAAGTTTTCAGAAAAAAAACAAATGTTTTATAAGACTCCACTCACTGGTTTAGGATCTGGCTGGCATTGTTTACTCTGCTGAAGAAAATTACGGCTCTTGTAATGATCTATATTTGATAAACTAGATTAGAAATGGACTAAGAAACGTACTAAGGAATCAGGCTAAATTTACTTATTTAAGTGGTTGCTATCACTCCGAGGTGTAACATACTCATATCATGATAAAATATATGTATACGAGTTGATTCAAGACCCTTAGGGCGGTCTCTAACACGCTAGGGTGAAACCGGAATGGTTCAAAATTGATTTGGGGAAGTTCTGGTCTTCGCGTCGCAACGCAGCGCCTTGCGCTTTGCGACGCTAACCATTCCAGAAACGATTGCTTGAAAATTTCCATTGCGCGTCGCGACCCGTTCAATCCAGAAGCAATTCTGCACATATTTCCCAGTACGCGAGGCCAAAAATTCAGGGCTTATCTCAACTTTTCCATGTCTAATTGCTCAATACACTTCCATACCACAACTTGTACAAAAAAACTTTATAATCCTCCATATTCACACATCGTATATCATCATCAAAGCAACCCTCAAATCTCTTAAATCTCAATCTATTCAAAATCTAAGTTTTCCATAAACTTTATCACTTTCTTAATACAATTAGTTTT
>SKCR01029086.1:0-116713 GCA_019454045.1 Zanthoxylum bungeanum | reverse complement strand
AAGTTCAATTTTCATTAGTTAAATGTCTTTTTCATAGGGTATAGTCCTTCACATAAGGGTTATAAGTGTCTTAGCACAAAATGCACTATCTACATTGCTAGGCATGTAGTTTTCAAAGAAAACTCTTTTCCTTATTCTTCAGATCCATTGTTTTGCAAGTCCTCTTAAACAATTCACAAGAACCTACACACATATATATATCCTCTATTAATGATTCCTTTGACACCACACCAGCATAGTTTTAGTTCCTCAAATAATACATCTTTAAGTATCAGTTCCTCACATAATGCAGCAGATCCTTCACCTTTTGTTCCCAAGTACCAATTTTACCACCTTCAGGCACAAATTCCCACCACTTTCCCAAGCCAATCCCATTCTTACATCTCCTAACTTAGATCAGCTTGAAACAATTTCTGAACCTAAGCCATCCTCTCCAAATGGCCATTCTATGCAAACTAGATCTAAATCTATGATTTTCAAACCTACAATGCTCAGCTTATCAAACCAACTGAACCATAGACAGTGACACAAGCCTTGTCTGATCCTCATTGGAAGGAAGCTATGCAACTTGAATACAATGCTCTGATTAGTAATGGTACATGGACACTCGTTCCAGGTAATTCAGGTTAGCAATAAATACAATCTTGATGGCTCTCAACACAAAGCAAATTATGTCAAATATCTGCTGCTAAGAGCTAACATGGACAATTGTAAAAGATTGAACACACCAATAAGCACTGGACAAAAGTTAAGGAAAGTTCAAAAAAATGAGATGATGCTAGCTGAACCATCTGTTTATTATAGAAGCTTGATTGGAGCCATGCAATATCTAGTGAACAAATTGAGCCAATATCTCTGTGAACCAACTGAGAAACATTTGTATGCCTGTAAAAGAATATTGAGGTACTTGAGATCAACTATAGATTATGGTTTTAAGTTTACACCAGGTGGAAGGCAGGAATTAGTGGGATATTCAACTATCAGGATCAAGCTGGAGTTATTCAAAAACCCAAATCCTGAGAATGGGTGTTGAAGTCTGAGACAGTGATCCACAGTTCTCGAAATTTCATTTACTTTTCAATCAGCATGGATATGATATGATGCCTTTTTATATTTTCTGTTTACTTGTGTCGATTTTATGGATAAATGTGGAAGGAAACAAATAGTATTCCATTTGCAGTTACTGTAACAGCAGATATGGTGTCTCCCTGATGAGTTCAGTTACTTCCATTGATGAAAGCACTACTTTCTTAGGTGTGACGGTAACATCATCATCTTTTTAAACGAGTAATGTCATTTGGGTCCCCAAGTCTTTAGGTATTCTCAAGTAAGGATATAATATATCGATATGTTTTCCCAGTGACTAATCTGTGACCCTAGTCAAATAACCAACAAAGATTGCAGTTATTTCAATAGGGGTTATTAATAGGTCCGTATTTGTCAATTTCAGTCTCGTCCTGATTATAGATTCGAACGAAAAATCATCTTAAATCTTATATCGGTTATTGAATCAAGACAAAAAATTATCTCAAATAATGAACCGAACGATTCGAAATTCAAGATTTTTAAATTAAAAAAATATGAATTCAGGATGAAAAATTATTTCGAGATTTTCTATTATCCTTAAAAGTTGAGGAGATATTTGATTGCCATTACATGAGAAATTATAAAAGAATAAGGGAAGGGAACTAGCTGTTACTAGCTTGTTATGCTTTGGTATTTATGTCATATGCATAAGTGTTGTATTTAGCCAAACATAAAATGATGCATATTATTTAATGTCATAAACAGCTGAATACTGACTGGGTATCATTTTATTTGCTTGAAGTGCTGTTTCAGTCAGTTTTTTTTATAAACATTTATTTTTACCTCATTGTGTGCTTGTGTATGCTTCAAGTTTTTACATACATTCTTTCTTTGTATATCTCTGAGTGTTTACTTCCCGTTTGATCATATGCTAACTGTGTGGGCCTGTTAGTGAGGGGGGGGGGGGTAAGTTTTGTTTTTTGTTTGCTTATACTCTTGCATGTGTTTTCTCCTATTGTTCCTGGTACCTTCATCATTTGTCATTTCGTGACAAAAATGGGGAGAGTAGTTTAAGGGGGAGTAGTAGCGTAGATTATCCATTTGATATCTCTGTTTTTAAGGAGAGTTAAGATTAAGGGCGAAAATGATATCTACTACTTGTACATGCATGAGATTTATACCTGCTTTATGTTAATACTTGATAATCCCAATACTTTTTCACGGTATATTATTATTTGTGGATGTTTCAGGTAAGCATATTTGTTACTGAGGTGACATTGATTTCTAGACTACTTGGTTAGGTATTAGATCGAGTCTTAATGTAATAAGTCAATGTCGTGATGGTTGGCAGTTGGCTATTTTCTTTTTGGGTCTTTTACTGTAGTCTTTGTATTAGATAGTGTTTTGTCACGGAATGCCAAATGGGGAGATTTTCAGTTCCATTTTTATTGGCAATATCCGTAACAAAACAAGTTCAATTGAGTTATAATGAGTCTTGAAGATCTCGGAGTAATTGGACAAGTATTTGGACAAAATCTGATGGAGTTATCCGAGTAATGTTCACTCTTTTAAATATTCCAGAAGATTTAGAGCTCCAATTGATATAAGTTCAGTGTCATTGGAAAGTAGACTCAAAGATGATCGCGTACATATAAAGAATGCATGATTTGGTCAAGGGACGATAAAATTACAAGCGTTTTAAATTATACTTGAAAATCAGTCTGCGACCCGCGTTCGTGTGGCGTTCATATTTACGTTCGAACGTTTTCAGGCAGAAACTTTGCGTTTGAAGTGCGTTCGAACTCCCGTACGTAAGTAGGATACTTTAGACACGTTTTTAAGCCAAAATAATATTAGGAAACCATTTTTCCTTTGTCCTACCTATATAAACAAACATTTAGCCACCTTCACAAGTGTTGAAACACAATTCCTTTTAGCAAAAAACATTGATAGCTTTCAACCTTCTTGATTTCACCTTGAAGACTCTTTGCTTCTCTTGTCTTATGTATGTTTGGTGAAACCTTTCTTTGATTTACCATTAACACAACCAAACCCAACTTTCTAAGCCTTCAGAGTTCTTTAGGGTGAAGATTGGTAGTCGGAGTTCCGGCGTTTAAAGGTGCAGAGACAATCTACTCAGAGACTTCAGAGATTTTGAAGAAAATCGTGGGATACGGGCTTGAGGAGTTCCTTGAGTTCTTGCAGTCTAGAGGTACTTGAGTCGGTGGAGTTGCCACCATTGGTCTTGACCATCGCTGTAAGTTTTTCTCTACATAGTGGATTGGGCTGGTAGCCGAGATACCCGAAGTGGTTTTTTACTCACACGAGTTTTCCACTTCGTCACCAAAATATTGTGTTGATTTTGTGTGATGTTTATTTATTTTCTGCTTTTATATTTTGCATTGAATTAATATTTTGGTATTATATTATAATTGGTTGATATTGTAGTTGCCTGTTAGAATTCCATAGTTACAGTAATCATGACTTGTCTTGATTATTGTGTTTAATTCCGCATAGGGTCAGAATCTTAGGATAAACTCGAAATTTCATATATGATGCCTTTTTATATTTTCTGTTTACTTGTGTCGATTTTAGGGATAAATGTGGAAGGAAAAAAAATAGTATTCCATTTGCAGTTACTGTAACAGAAGATATGGTGTCTCCCAGGAGTGATTCTTTGATGCAACGGGGGTATGAATGACGTGATATCACCAACAAATTAATAACTGACATGTAAGATTTAAAATCCATATTTTTAGTTGTTTTTTAATATTTTAACACGCGTGGCAATTATAATTGGATTATTACACGGATAACGTGGTACATCCGTTGTATTATAGATTTTCTCGTCTACCTGATGAGTTCAGTTACTTCCATTGATGAAAGCACTATTTTCTTGGGTGTGACGGTAACATCATCATCTTTTTAAACGAGTAATGTCATTTGGGTCCCCAAGTCTTTAGGTATTCTCAAGTAAGGATATAATATATCAATATGTTTTCCCAGACCCAGTGACTGATCTGTGACCCTAGTCAAATAACCAAAAAAGATGGCAGTTATTTCAATAAGGGTTATCAAAAAAAAAAAAAAAAAAAAAAAAAAAAAGGTTATTAATAGGTCCGTATTTGTCAATTTCAGTCTCGTCCTGATTATAGATTCGGACGAAAAATCATCTTAAATCTTATACTGGTTATTGAATCAAGATAAAAAAATTATCTCAAATAATGAACCGAACGATTCGAAGTTATTAAAAAAAATATGAATTCAAGATGAAAAATTATTTCGAGATTTTCTATTATTCTTAGAAATTAGGGAGATATTTGATTGCAAGGGAAGGGAACTAACTGTTACTATCCCTTTCGATAATCATCAACAATTCTCTCATACGGTGGGGACGTTTAAAGAGTGCACGTAATGGAGTTTTAGAATATGGTGGTGAAATTTGGGGATAGTTGGTGCTAACAAATTAAAGCATAAGAAAACAAAAATTGTGATAAATGCAAAGGCCAATTAAAGTTGTGGGATTTTTAGTGCCCCAATGCCACTTTGACCATGGACCGACCTTTTATGTAGATTTATTTATAGAAATGTTTCATCTTTTTTCCTTCTTTTTACTTTCTGCTTTTTTTGGTCCATTACAGGGTTTATTAGTTATTTCATATCTTACAAAGTTGAAGATTTGGTCCAATAATCTAACCATTATTGAATTATATATCCAAAAAAAAAAAGTTGCAGCTCAGCTCCAATAATAGAACCGTAACTGAATAATAAATGTAAGAGTGACCCAATTTGATACAACATCGATACTGACTCAACATGAATCACGATCTCCGTAGACACATATAATTTACTACTAATAGTAGAGTATGTAGTTCATAATCTGCATGAATAAAAAATTAATACTAATACTCATATTTGAAAGTAGTCTTTTAATTTTTTTCGTCACAAGGTGTTTATTCTATTATTTAATATATGAACGTGCAGAGACTAAATGAAGGTGCACATGTCATGAAATAGGTTAAAAATACTACTAATTTTAATTTTTTTCATCACAAGTAAATGAACATTAATAGTAATACTTATTTTTTTTCTACTTAGAATAAATGAATAATTTACTCAAATTGCAGGGACTAAATGAAGGTACGCATTTATGTGCATTTACATCAACATGTGACACGTTTGTCTGTTTTGAGTTCACGGGACACCAATAAAACTTTAGTAGGTTTCGGTGGACAAACTTACGCTCGTCCCAACCCGCATATAACTCATGAACTCAATGGTACCAAATATACATGCTTAACCCATATATGGTTCAAAGTGTATGAGTTTAAACCATATATAAGAGGTTTCCTATGCAATTTACAATTTAGTATGGAACAAATTAGTGAAAACTACGCCGGACGGCGGACACAATCTCATTCACCGGAGCCCTAATGATGCCCACCGGACATAAGATCATCCACTGGAACCCCAATTAGAGCCCTAAAGGTACCCACTGGCCATAAGCTCGTCCACTGTGCCTACCAAAACCCAAAACGGACAAACATTCCACGTGTTGATGTAGGAGCGCATAAATATGCAACTTCAGTAAAATAACATTGATCTTAAATAATAATAATTCCAGTTTTGTACGTAATATGTAGTAGTATTTGATAGGATTGAGCACTTACAGAGGAATCTTATGGCGGGGCTTTGATGTTCTAAAATAAAATGAAAGAAACAATATAAAGGTAACTCCACCCGTGAAAAAAAGATTTCTGAAAACAATGAGCAATAATAATTTTTGGGCTGACGATGAAAGTGTTTTTATTTTTTAGTAATAATGGAGAGCTTTGAGACATGAGTGGAGTCTGGGTATGAAAGCGTTATGATAATTCTGAATAATGAAAATACTAGCAACTTGTATAAATAACAAAGCTGCCCCCTACCCTTGATGTCTCATAAGTCACAAATGAAGAACCAAATGCAAAATTTGTTTAACAGGTCGAGGCCATTCATTGGTGTCATTTTCATGCAAGTAGGGTTTGCAGGAATGGATGTTCTGTGCAAAGCTGCTTTGAATAAGGGGATGAGCACTTATGTCCTTGTTGTTTATCGGCACGCCGCCGCAACCATTGTCATGGCTCCTTTTGCAGCCATTCTGGACAAGTACTTGCTTCCTTCCTCTCTTGTTACATCTGTTCTCCACAAATACTGAAAAAAAATTTGAAAGAAAAAAAAAAAATGAGCTAATGTTCTGTTTCCTTCTTTAACAGGAAGATACGACCAAAGATGACACTGGCAATCTTCACAAAGCTATTGCTGCTCGGCTTACTGGAGTAAATTTATAATTTATAACATGCTTATTCGATTAAGCCTATCAAATACTCTGTTTTTAACCTCCTATTTCATGTGTATTTTTAGGCCAGTTATTGACCAGAACTTGTATTTTATCGGGATGAAGTATACGACAGCAACTTTTGCAGCTGCTATGTACAATATTCTTCCTGCCACCACCTTTCTATTGGCTTGGATCCTCAGGTAACCAACTGCAGTAACTAGAGTAAGAGATATAACAACTAACCTGTCTAAACCAATTCGATTTCTACACAGGCTGGAGAAAGTAAACCTTAGGAGTGTTCGCAGCCAAGCTAAGGTGATTGGGACATTGGCAACAGTTGCAGGAGCAATGGTGATGACCCTAATAAAAGGTCCAATTCTGGAGTTATTCTGGACAAAGGGAGTAGCAAATCATGGGCAGGGGAGCAGTGGGGCAACTATACACCATTCAATTAAAGGTGCTCTAATGATCACAGCTGGTTGCTTCAGCTGGACTTGTTTCATAATTCTTCAGGCAAGTGAATCCCATCCCACGTATGCCAGCCAATTGGAAAACACTATGAATGACTTTCTGCTTCATTTCTTTAGGCAATAACACTGAAAACATACCCAGCTGAGCTCTCTCTTACAGCTTGGATATGCTTCTTGGGCACAGTTGAGGGCACTGTTGCTGCACTAGTAATGGAAAGGGGCAACGCTAGCATCTGGGCAATACACTGGGATACTAAATTAGTGGCTTGTGTCTACAGTGTAAGAATCTTAAAAAGTAATTTAGATATAGTTGAAAGATCTATAGTCTAAAAATAGTTCTATAAGGTTCCATCCTCACCACAGGAATGTTAATTTTGACATCTAACGGGTAACTTGAGAAAATATCATATCATAATGCATCATCTTTCATTTGACACAAACCCATTCCACTATCAATCTCAAATCTTACATCCAATAACTAAAAGTAAGGATTGTGACTCCTGACATTAAAAGAAATGCATGCTTGCAGGGGGTGATATGCTCAGGACTGACTTACTACATTCAGGGAATAGTAATGAAAGACAGGGGCCCTGTTTTTGTAGCAGCTTTCAGTCCTCTATGCATGGTCATTGTGGCTATCATGAGCACCTTCATTTTAGCTGAGCAAATGTTCCTTGGAAGGCAAGTATATATAAAGCTGTCACTAAAGACATAATCATGACCCTCAAGAATGAAGAAACTAACTGAGATGATATTTTACAGGGTCATTGGTGCCATTATCATCATTGGAGGCCTATATCTTGTTGTCTGGGGTAAAAGCAAGGATCACAAGTCGCCATCCCCATCAACAGATGAGCAAATACCACCGGCTGAACAAACAAAAGATGCAGGTGGCAACGGGAAGGAAACTTTTGGTCATGAGGTCAAGATAATTGATGTATGACTGAGGAATTGCTGGTAGCAAATAACAATGACCATGCAAAAGGGATCCTATTACCATCTAGAATTTAACTCCCCTCAATCAAGGGTTCAAGTTGCATGCACCATTCAGAATTAAGCATTATTGAATTTTGATTAACTAGAATGCAAGTGAATCGACTGATAATTGACATTTAATCAAGCATCCCTCAGGTTTGAACTTGACTGGATGAATATGATCTATTTTTTCTGTTCAAAATGTGCATCTAAGTACATAAACTAAGCTGCATTATTAGAATAGTTCAGGTTGCAACAAAGTCGCGCCCTCTAGTATACGCAGCGCTTAGAACAAATGCATTATCATTATTGCAACCCAAGCTGATTTTTAGCCCATTGATAACTAGGGGTGGGTACTATTGGATTCGGATCGGACCCGAATCCGATTCGATTCGATAAGAGTGGATTTGTTTGGTTCGATAAGATTTTGAGTCCTTATCGAATCGGATTTATTCGATCCAATTTGAAATCTTAACGAATCGGATAAATTCGATTTGATAACATATCCGAATCCGATAGAGCATCGAATTTGATAATGAATCCGGTAGTGGATTCGATTTGATAACGGATTCGATTCGATAATAGATCCGATTCAATAAAAGTTATCTGATCCAATTCGATAAAATTGATATGAATTTTAAGTTATCCGATCCGATTCGATAAAATTGATATGAATTTACAAATTTTCAGATCAATTTTATCAAATCGAATCCGTTAACAAATCGGATTTGTTATCGAATCGAATCTACTATCGGATTTCATTATCAAATCGGATTCAAATCCGTTATCAAATCGGATTCTCTATCGGGTTCAGATTCGTTATCAAATCGGATAAAATCCGATTCGATCCGATAGTTATCAAATTTATCCGATCCGATCCGATCCGAAATTCGACAAACCAAACAAACACGATCCGATTCGATGCCCAGGCCTATTGATAACCCCCTTCAACTGCACCACTTAATTGAACTCATTCCTTTTGTACTGGTGTGCATCCCTAGATTCTACATTGCTTATGACCAAACCAACTCAATGATCTACCTTCAAACATTCTAATCTAAACATACTAATTTCTAAACATGCTTCTAAATCACCTGATATCATCTATCGTAGCTGTTACAAATACTTTCAGTCTATATAACACTACAATCACACTAATAACAGAAATACAACCTATAAGAAATTGTATGACAATCTGTAAATCTGATCAGAAGTAATTCTGTAAACACACACTTCAGATAAATAAAAGTTCCGCATTTGATTTCTGCATTTTTCAAGTAAATTTTGGATACATCCTTGCCCCTCCTCTACTCTCGGTAATATGGAATTATGTAATTATTATTAGAAGTTAATATCATAGTGGTTCATGAACATAGAACAATATAGAAAATCAAAATAAAAAGCATGCTTACCAAAATGAATTTGAATGTCATAGCGATGGACAAAACACAGAGACAACTAAGAGAAGACAAAATGAGTTTCTACTGTATTGGTAGACAATTTTTCCAAAGTTTTATTAATAGAGGATTAGTCATGTCGCCACTAATTTAGTCAACTAGATTAAAGGACTTGTGTCAAACTAATTAACCACAAAAAACTAGGTGATGCTGACTTCTGCTGAACCAGCTCTAAACAGCTCAGATTATTCTTTGTGAAAACTACTAACAATTTCTAACATAATTGACATGGAAAGAAGAAATTCAAGACCATGTTTTTAACTTCATCAAAGATATAAGTTGGATATCATGGGGAAAAAAAATGAAAGAAATACATTCAAAAATTACAAAAACTTCCTTTCTGATGATCATCGAAAACATTGCAAGTTCATCCTTATCTTCAATTCAGTTACAGAATATTGCTTGCTATCATCTAATAAACCCATGAGAAGGTCACATTCTTTGTCAAAGGTTGATATCCTACTTCCTCAACTTAGGAAGAAGAAAAAACATCCAAGCCCTTTAGTTAGTGCGCAATTACCATTAACGAGTAAAAGGTGTTGCCGAAAAGTTCACTCCTATGCACAAAACAAAGGTATCGTACCTTACAATTTGGACAAAGCTGCTTTATGACAATGGCTCCCTTCTTCTTTCCCATATATAAGCTGAAGCTCACGAGTTGCAGCTAGAAAGGACTCTGAAAAAGAGCAAGAATAGAAAAATGTAAGGCAATATGGTGTATCAACAAAAACATCTTTGAAATACAAATAAGCTTCTTCTTTTTTCCCTGAACTACTCTTCTTCTTTCTTATTCCATCAGAAGATAATGGAAATATCAAAATTGCAAAGAAACACAATTGTGTTAGATTGATTGCATTACCTTTCCAAAGACGGAAGGACTTCAGGTTGATCTGGGAACCTGTAATTGTCTGAATTACTTCAAACAACATATTCTGAGGTGTGCTCCTTAGCTCTTGGACAATCCCATAAATGGTCTTCCCATTTTCAAAATAAATGTGATTATTTGGGGTTTCGTTTTGCAACCAGCATGTCGCTCAAATTCATAAGCATTAATAACCTATTAAGAAAAAGTTGATCAACCAGGATTTCAGCTCCAAAGTCCAAACTTCCCTTGCTAAAAAAGCTAATGAATAAACTACCTTTGAGTAATTACATGACTGACAGCTACACTGATACCCAGAACCTTTTATAACACCACAGAGCTCCTTCTACCATGCATAAGAAGAGCAGACGTGTCACCAAACAATAAGCTAATCTAGAAGATGACCAATAGGCACTAAAATTTACCTCACGTGACCAAGCGATATACTTTACAGGAACTCCATCCAGCATACCAGTTGATAGCAAACTTCTGACATTTGAAGGAAAGTTGTTCCAAGGGGCCTTCTTAGATGTTTTTAGGTCTTCTTTCTTTCTTGAGTTATTTTCAGCACCGGAGACTGTTACATGTTGACTACATATGAGTGTGTCAGCATTTGATTTATCTGTCGCTTTCTGATTCATTGCTTGTGATGTATTGACAGAACATCGGCCAATCATCGCCCCATTAGTAGGTAACAGCGTCCCCGAGGGATTTGCATCGTCCTCATTATAACCACCAAAGGAAATGATAGTACTCTCTCCCTTAGTATAAGAATGACCAATTGATAAACTACTGCTACCATCCTTATTAGAAGTGGAAGCCATTGATATAGTACTGTCATCCCCTTTGTTATAAATGTGACCCATTGATATGATATTGTCATCTACCTTGTTGTAGGATTGACCCAAAGATATAATATTGTTGTCCACCTTGCTAACAGTATGAGCCATTTGTATACCATCATTATTATCTTTGAATATTTGACCAATCGATATGTTATCATTCCCCTTGTTATAGGGTTGTGCCATTGATATGAAAATGTTATTCTCCCTGACAAAGGTGTCCCCCATAGACACCATTTCAGGATCCCCTTTGTTATAAGCAAGGTCCATTGTTATAGAACTGTCATCGGCCTTGCTGTAAGCATGAGACATTGATATGGTATTGCTATCCACTGTATCATAGCTGTGTCCCATTGATACTGCCATAACATTTTCCGAGTCCTTGACTTGGCTGACCTTTACTTTTCTGATCCCATAACTTAGACCAGCTCTATGATCTTCCTGAGCTTGTGACATAGATAGACCAAAGGAATAATCATTACCAAACAAATCATCACCAATCTTTCTGCCAGGATGAATTTTTTCTGTGGTAACTGATGTGACATTTTGGTCATCAAAATTGCCAGCTCTGGTAGCTGGAGAATCAAATAACCGTTCACCAAAAGGGCCAGAGATTGAGTGAAAACTGGAAGTATGGCCCCACGCAGGAACATTTGAGTTTAACAATCCTGAAAAATGATTGCTGCTTGGAACTCCTATTTCCTGTTTCTTGTTGGGGAAAAGCTCCGCCTCAGGACCGTCCATGAACCACTGATGAGAACGCTTTGGATCAAGTCTAGAGGAATTATCATAAGCCATCTCACCATCATTTAAACACTCAACACCCTTTGCCATCCAAAAGCCTTGATTCTGGAACGAAAGTACCATATAATTAATTGAAAGAGAAGGTCTCATTGGAGTGTTGTTATGCAAAGAAAACAATGGAAACACTCAATACACATTATTAATGTGTAATACGAACTATGACAAACATACCATCAAAGCTCGCTTGCCCCTACAACTGTTTTAGTGCTAATACTTAATGATAAAAGTTGAACAAAATATATTCATGGTTAGCAAGTTAACCAGCGTCCCGTGGTTACGCCGGATTGTTTCTTCTTCATCTTCCCTCTCATGGCTTTAGTTCCAAACTACTTCTGTTGCCAACCATATATCAAAACAAATAACTGGTAGCCAAGTGCATATTACAAAAAATAAAACAAATAATTAGTCTTTTACCTTACCACCACACAATGTGTAAGCAGTGCTCGATGTAATCTCCACGGAAACTATCGGTATTCAGTAATAAATTCAATACCCATTTCTCCTTCAAGATTGTTTGCGATATTCTTACCCTCTACATGAATTGACAAGCAGGGTCAAAAGTTTGACCAAACAGTATATGCTCTCCAAAAACCCAAAAAAGAAAGGAAAATAAATTTGTTACAAGGCAGCGATGCTAGGACACTATAGTGTGACTCATAATTTGAAAACTCCATCTGAAGCGCCCGTCGAGGCTCCGTCTCACAGCCACGGCGCGTCGAGGTTGTCGCCTCAAGTCGAGTTTTCAACAAGCCCGCCTCAAAGACTAGAGGCGGCTCGCCTCATGATGCCTCGAGTTGGGGCGGCCTGAGGAGGTTTAAGACGGACGCCTCGACCCAAAAGTGCTAAAGTTACTATTTAAAAAAAATTAAAAATTATACAAGAGAGTTGAAAGTCGAGACAAAGAATCCCGACTTGAGCTTCTTTATAGAGTAAAAGTTAAAGAAAACAAAATTTTCATTTTGAAATCCTAACCAACAGTGTTGTTAACAACATTGATAGGGTAGCTCGACCCCGATGATTCGCCGAAAATGACAAAATAATAATTTCTTTAAAAATAAACAACATTTACCATTATAGTTATTTATTAGTTATAATTTGTTATTAATAAATTTATTATAATATGAATTATATATGATATGACTCTTTGGAGGATGACACTTCAGACCACATTTCATGCTATTAGACACAAACGATAGCCTATTTAGAGATTAACAGTCATTTTATATCATGAATCTATTTTGTTATGTATCATTTTGTTTAGTTTTGATAGATGCTTTTATGTATTAGTTAATATGGATTTATTGTGGACAGTGTTGTTAGAGGCGCACTGAGGCGCGCCTCGAGGCGAGAGGCTCACTGAGGCGCGCCTCGAGGCGAGAGGCGCACGAGGCGATCGCCGATGCGCATCTAACTGGTTGAGGCGAGGCGACTCCAGCGAGGCGACGTGAGGCGCAGTGAGGCGCGAGGCGCAACGAGGCGCGCGCATCATGGTTTTACTGTTTTTTGGTCATTTTTTTTAATTTTTTTTTCCAAATCTGTTTCTTTCTTCATCTTTTTTCTATTTTTCCATTTTCTTTATTTACTATACTTTCTTTTACATTTGTGTTTCTTTTTTCTTTCATAGTTTTGTTTTATTTTTCTTTTTTACCTTTTTCAGTTATGTTTCTTTCTTCAATTTTTTTTTCCATTTTCTTTATTTATAATTCTTTCTTTTACATTTGTATTTTTTTTTTTACAGTTCTTTTTTTAACTTTTTTTTAACTCTGTTTCTTTCTTCATATTTTTTCTTTATTTTTTCCATTTTCTTTATTTACGATTCTTTCTTTTATATTTTCTTTATTTATAATTTTTCAGTTATGTTTTTTCAGTAGATTTTTTTTAACACTTGTTATTTTTCATTTTCTTGCACTATGAATATTTTTAATTACGCGTGTTTTTATTATTTTCTTGAATTTGAAGTTTTGAACTGTGCATATTTTGTCAAGTATTATGAACTAGACAAGTAGAAATAATATAAATAGAGTATATGTCAAAATATTATTATCTATTTTTTTATTTTTTTTTATTCACAAGTTATTGATGCATATATTACAAATTAAAATTATTATTAATAAACTGCGCCTCGTGTCTGTGAGGCGTGCGCCTCGCATCCCTCGCCTCGCGCCTCGCTTTTCTGGCTCTGATCGCCTCGGTGCGCCTCTCGCCTTTAACAACCTTGATTGTGGATGACTTATTTTGATGCTTTTAGTTTCTTTTTTGTGTTCAGGTCGAGGAGAGCTGGCGGCCTCTCGCCTCGCCCCACGCAGGGGACCAACTTGCACCGCATACCGAGTTTTCGAACCTTGGTGGGACTAAACTTTCTTGAAAGCTTTTGCTAAATCTCATAGAATACAAAATGTCTTTGATCAACTTGTCCGCAAATGCAGAAGGTTCGCTGCAGGCTTGCAGTATCAGAAAGCATACACCATACAAATGTTAACTCCCACTACCTAATCCTCCCAGAGCAAGTAATTAAAAAAATCAAACAATTGTTGGAAATCTACCCATGTCAGCCACGCAAGGAGGGGATTCAAAAACAATGACATTGTAAAGAGTGAAAAATCTCCAAATAACTACATCACTTCACATTTCTCACATTACATAAACAGGTGCTCAAACTCAAACTTCAAATCAAAATGTCATCAGAAAGAAGCGAAAATACCATTTTGCTCTTTTCCTTCAGCTTTCCTCTCAAGTTACTTTTATGCTCTTCGCTTAACTGTTAGATTCAAAAGCTATACTCCCACCTTCAAAATGTATACCATGCCATCAAGGCCATCTATTGTTCAATGTCAAATACAAAACAACTGAGTGCAAATCACAATCAATCGTGGATATTATCTACCAAATGCAATAGTCAGTATAGGAGATTACTAAATTAACACACAATGTTCAGTAAGCAGTAACTGAAAAAAAAAAGAACAAATTTTAAAATCAATTATTTATATGCTAAAAAATATCTCTATACTATTTCTGTTACTGAACTCCATACAAGTATAACACTCAGTTAAGATGAGAACATTCTAATCAGAAAAGAAAAATCCTTTATTTATTTTATCCTCCATTGATTAAACCCTAACCATAAAACTTTTGAGAATGTACCCGGAGACAAGAGAGAGATACTCAATTGAAGTACCTACGATTACAGACACTTAATGGCCGCATGATCTGTGATCGGAAATCGAGGAAGTTGCCGGCTGAAAGATATCGGGGAAAACGCCGGAGATCGTACGGAAGATGATCGCGGGCGAAATCTAAGATGTCGTAAGACGGCGATGTTAATTTTATCTGATTATTAATTAATTAATAATAATAAGACTTTTTAATTAAGGTTTTTTCGTTTTGAAGATAGATAGAGATGGTGGTGGCCTGCAATTCACGATCCGACCCGTGGAGCAGATCTTAACCGTACACGTGGATTATTGTCTGTATGACTCCCGCCTGTTGAGACTTTACAAAGAGTGGGCCACTGAGTTCTCTCGTCTTCGACCCACGATGAGTTTGAAATTGGTCCCGGTCGATGAAATTTGAAATGGGAAAATGGCCGAAAGTATGACAACGGACTGCCGATAATCAGGAATCGATAATAAATGATAGGGGCTTTTATTAAAAAAATTATCATAGAATCTTTAGTATTTAATCATAAAAAAAATTATATTTAATCTTATGAATATAAAATTATTAAAAGGGAAAATAAAAAAAAATAAAAAGTAAAACACACACTACGTGCTGTGGGATGTGTTTTCTAAAACAAATTATTTTTTTCCAATTTAATTTAAAACGTGAATATCTCATAAAATATAAAATTTTCATGAAAAAATTACATATAATCGATTTATAAATCATAATTTTAAAATAAAACTCATTATCGATATGTTTCGATCAAAAAAATGATAAAAAATTATTGTTACAATTATAAGAGAATAATAATGTCAAACTAATCATTTTTAAACACTCATCTCTTTCATTCGGATTCCCAATCAAAAGCTGTAACAATATATATAGACATAACATTCATACCTGCAACTTTTATCAACAAATCTCTCACAAATTCGGACTTACCTAAGGTTGAACTTAGCCCCAAAATTATTACGTAGCACATACCTCACATTGATCTTCATTCACATTTTTTACCTCAATCACATTGGTAATTGAAAATTATATTATTTATGCATCAATCACATTACTTACCTTCAGTCACATTATTTACCTCAATCACAATTTTTTTTACCTAAGTCACAAGAAACCGATACATAGTCATATTTTTACCCAAAGTTACAATGTGATTACCACTCATGGGTGTGCCTCAGTCAGTCCCCAATGGGCGTGACTTGGTGGTGTAGGGCTCAGGATCTCACATTGAAGTCGTGGGTTCGAATCCAGTGAGTGCTTTTATTGTAAGAGCTTGGGACAACCGGAGATTTTACTTGCTCCGCTTAAGCCCGGAAGAGGTGATTTGACGGTGGGATTTCCAACGATTTCCAAAAAAAAATGTGTCTCAGTCATATTTATTACCTCAGTCATATTAATTACCCCAATCACATTGCAGACCCTCAGCGACATTGAGCACAGTCACATCGCCAACTCTCGGTCACATTTATAACCTCAATTACATTAGTTACCCTAGTCACATTACCGACCATCAGTCACATTAAGTACAATCACAATTATGATCTCAGTCATATTGTCGACTCTTAGTCACATTACCAACCCTTAAGCACATTGAAAACAATCACATTTGTGACTTCAATCACAATATTATTGTATTTTTTTTTTACCGAAAATCACAAAATGACTGTCAATTAGAAATATATTTGCGTGTTTATTTATTTCGGTACACTCATAATGTGGCTATAAATGGTTTTATCCGCACATAAAAAATAAAGAGAAATTTTTTATGTATATTTAAAATTAAAAAAAAATGTGCTTTCAAAACGCAGTACCAAAATGAGAGATAATGATTAAAATATATTTGGTCTTGCATACTATTTTTTTAAAAGAAAAAAATATTGTTCACATGAATAATAAGATCTTCCTTTTTTGTATAAGAGTAAAAGAGGGAAAAATTTAGGTCAAACTTCTTATTAACAAAAATAAAAAAATAAAAAATAAAGATAAATAAAATTTAAAAACAAAGGACTAAATATTCCTAAACTTAATAAGTATGGTTTTTTTTAATAATAAGCTATGGGAAAAAAAAATTTAAAAAAAATTTCTATAAATTATATTTTATTATATATTTATTTAAAAATACTTTAAAATGAATAAATGTGAAAAAAAAAATTATTATAATTACGTATTTTATAAAATTTCCAACCAAAATTAAAAATAATGTAATTACATCTTTTCCACGCAGAAAAAAAATACTGTGACATTCCAAAAAAAATTCATATAAATTTTTCCTTTATATTTCAGTAAAAGATCAATGGTGTGTGTACTAATTGATAATGGAAATGGGGAAATTATGAATGAAAAATGAGTGTGTTTACCCTAGTATATAAATGGTTTGGGAGTTCATTATAGAGGGTTAGCATTTATGGCAAACTCACGTGGCTGACATCACAAAGACTTTGTAATAATGTAATTTGCCCTAGTATGTAAAGAGCTTGGGAGTTCATTGTAGAGGGTTGGAGAAAAATATACTTAGTGAATTTAAGAGAGAAAATAGAAAGCTTATAAGATAGAACAAGGGTGAGTGAGTCCAATCCGAGCACTTGTAAAAGAGGTCGGTCATACCCGACCATGCAATAAAAGCTTCATTTTCTTTTGTGCCCGTGGATGTAAGTTGGATTCATTTCGCCGAACCATGTTAAATCCTTTACTTGTTGTGTGTTTTCTAGTTTTCTTACTAAGTTTGCATTTGGTCCTCAAACTAAATAAATTCACAATTGATGAGAGATTGTTTGAGGAGTGTTCTTTCATAACTACCCCTAGAAGAAAAATCAACCGTCAACAATAAATAATATGCTCAAATAAACGACTCAAACCATTCTACATGAATCATCATTCCCTGCAGAATTGTGACTAATTATCAAAATCATTAAACTTTTGAAACTTGACTAGAGATATAAAGATTACTCACCACCCCCCTATTCACACTTCTCGTTATCATTTTCTCCGCTTTGAAATACATCATATAAATTATAGTAATATTTTCACATTTTCATTTTTTTTTTTATTTGAATAACCAAAAAAATTGCTCAAAACTCGACAGACCCAGATTAGGTCACTGATTTATGGGTCGACATATTTTTATCCAACTCAAACTCTAATTGAGCCAAAAGACACATCCGAATCGAATATTGGACCATATTTTTTTTCTAGCTGTCGGACTGCCTAGTCCAGTATGGCTTTTAAAACTAGGGGTGGCCTCAAAATATAATGATATTCCAAGTTAAATTAAAATTTTAATATATGTATATTTAAAGTTAACGTGAAATTTAATAAGTAAAAAAAATACACTTAACAAGAGCAATATTGTGAGTGATATATAAAAATAAGAGAGTATTATAATAAAAATATAATGTTAAAAAAAATGAGTAGATATAATATTTAAAATAATAAAAATATAAAATAAATATATAATTCAAATATAAAAGCATTACTATTACAGAAGACTTCGACCAGATTGTTAAGGAAACAATCTCTGCATATTATGAGAACAATTGTAATATTTTGAATTTTCAGAATGTTTCTGGAAGGCTCTCAGATCAGAGTTAAGGTCTAGGAACAAAATGATATTGGAGAATAAGAGTTCATTAGTGAGATTTTCTAAATTCATGCATATCTGTCACGAAATCCAATTTCGTGTTCATAATCTACCCACCCGTAAATTATGATGAACACGGATAAACTCTCTAAACCATACAGATCAAGGTAATTGCATACTAAAATCCCTCCGTCACAGGTATCTGGATTATTCCAGAAATATAGATATAAATGCCAAATCTCTATAGATATAATCACGTCGACGTTTTTATTAGCAATCCCTTAATAACACTTAGAACTAATTTCTACAGTGTATGGATTTAACACATTGCTAATTCCATATTGAATACATATGCTCTGTATACAGAACTGACTGATCATTTCTTGATACACACAAGATATCCTAAGCATCAATCTACACCCAACGAACAGACGGAGGTCTAATCAAAATAGATCGATGATGTGACTGTCATCTAAGTGTGGAGGATAACTCATATATCCGCAGTGGTATCTCAAGTCAAAGAATCACTATGCTCACTTAACCTGAGAAGATTCTTATTGACGTTGGTGTACCATTCATTAAGAATCTTCGGTGTGTCGTTCAGTGTTTATCCGTTATAAACACATACACGTCTATACGAGTCTCCAAGACTAATAGTTTATTAGGAAACCATTGGAATCCAAGATTCCAATATACGACATGTACCAGTCTCAACGGGTTTACTTTACTGACCAAGTAGTGTAAACATTGACTAGGAACAGTCTAAGAATGACAACGTCATGATACAACTCAATGTCAGTTGCGACGTTTTTATAACAGTATCATAACTAATCATTCTAAGGTCTGTTACGTCTTTACCATATAAAAGAGGATGTTATATAATAAAAATTATTTATTTTATTCATAATAAAATGTTACATTAGTATTTACAGGGAAATACATAATAAAATTGGCGCTCTGAGCACCAACCCTAACAAACTATTGGGCGGTTGTATGACTCTTAGGGTCGGATCGGTATCCCGCACAATGAAAATGGGTCTAACTCATTGTAATTGAGCATGGGTATATTTTTAAATATTTTAATGGAATACTACATTCCAATACGAGTGTATAGGAAAAAATCGGGGATGGATCGAAGTCCGGAAAAATCAAATCGGGAGAAAATCAAATCGTGTAAGCTTGTTGCGCGCCTAGCATGCGCTTGATGTGCACTACATGCAACACACGCTGCATGCAGCAAGCATGCTGTACTGCAACGCAGCAAGCGCTGTTTGCCTAAATTTTATTTTTTATTTTTTTAAAAAAAACCTTAAACACTTTCAAAAACACCAAAAAATAATTTTAACATCAAAACCATGATCGACACATGTTATATATATATGCATTTCTTTGAATCAAAACACAAACCAAATTAGAATCTCGCAATGAAATAACTCATGAATAATTATAGGTCACTCAAAGGTGGTCAAATGATTTTATAATGGTAGCCATAGCTTCAAGCTTTCATCTAGAGTTCCAAACTCTAATTTTATGTTTCATGTCCAACATAAACATTTTGACCCAATCACGAGCATATTGTGTTTATGCTTCCAAAGCATCCATACACAATTTATTAGCCTAATTTCAACAACAAGCTATGTTATTATGTATCCAATACATAATACATCACTTGTGTTTCATTAATGATAACAACTCACTAATGAAAACATAGCTTTAGAGAAGATCAAACTTACTTAGTAAGCTTGATTCCAAGATTCAATCTTTTTCTCCTTATTGAGATGTTGTAGAGAACTTCCAAAGGTAGCAAGCTTGATTCCAGTATCCAATCTTGAGAAATTCCAAAGCGAGCAAGCTTGATTCCAAGATCCAATCTTCTCTTCATTGTTGAAATGTTATAGAGAACTTCCAAAGCTTCTCTAAATACTTCTTTTACTTAGAATAATATCTATAATTCTTGTTTGTTTTAGCTTTCACAAGCTTAATTAAAAATTTGCTCATGTTTGTCTTTTTTAGTGAAGCTTATGTAATTTTTAATTAATAAAAGTTCTAATCAACTTTTAGGTAGGCTTAATCCAATTTGTCCAAATATGTATAATTATGTGTGACTAATCACATTTGTCTACCACTTTGATTTAATCTAATTAAATCTAGACAAAGTTTAACCAATTGATTAGTTCATTGTCTATCACTTTGATTTAATCCAATTAAATTAAGCCAATACACATATTATTATATATTTTGTAATTACCAAAATATCCTCCATTTGTAGAGATATTTATGAAATTATAACAAAGCCTTGGTTTTGGATTAATCCAATTGGGTCAAAGTAAATAATTAATATTATCCAATAACACTTAATTATTTTAATTGATAATTATAATATAAAATATTATTTATTATCAAACATTATCGGCTACCCAAGTGCTCATTGAGTACACTTCATATTGTGAGACTCTCTAAGTTTAGACACATTCATCATATAAGCCTAGCTCATATGTACGCAATTCAGCCACCTCCGAAATTATGAAGAACACAAACGACCTTTTTGAACTATACAAGTTGAGATCATCACATATGTTTAACAATCCCTCCATCGTAGGCTATCTGAGTTGTACTTAGGAAACATATATTACACCTCGAGACCCATATCTCATATTGTCGACATGTCCATGATTCTTTACAACTAATCAGAACACTATTTTTGATACATGCGATTCACCCTAGATGATCAGCGTTGACCAACGTTTTAAAAATCGTGACTTACTCACTTGGATACTGTGGATGCTGGTTTTCGCCCGAGGTCCACAATCATGAATTTGTAGTATGGGGGCACTAGCGATCCTGCAAAATAAAGGTAGAATGAGCGGGGAGTACTGCCCACCGGTGTGGTGGGTGCCGTAGGCACTCCGACGCTCAAGTCAGTAGTGAAGACGAGCTGTAAATAATGGAAGAGCAGGGCCTGAGGTTACCTTGACTTTTATTGACTTCCGTGAGGGCGGTGACCGGTGTTTTGAGAGTAATAAGCTTAGAGAGATCAAGTATGAGAGCTAAGACATGCCCCATCCCTAAGTCGAGACCTTTTTTTTTTTCTTTTTTTAAGCTCTTTGAAGTAGGCTCATTCATTTCTTTTGCCCGTTGGATGCCATGAAACGCTCAATTTATTAGAGGAATTATGAGTTAGGACGTTTTCTTATCCGGTAAATGATGAGGTATTTTGGTCAATTCATTTATGGGCTTGGGCTCGTGGGATCTTTGGTTTCAATATCATCTTGGGTTTAATTTAGGGGGTTTCGGGTTTTAGGCTTTATGGTTGGTCTGGTGATGTAATGTCGATTTTACCCTTGGGCCCAAATTTGGCCCGTACAGTTTGTCCCCTACTCTCTAAGTCTAGAAGTCCTTGACTTTGAGAGTATTTATGTGCTTGTCGAATGAAACAGGATGTGAGGTACTTGCTACTGAACCTGACGAAGGCTCAAAGCTAATTCATGTCTATGTCTTCAGTTGACTCGACATGAGTCCTTGGGGGTTGTCCCCGGCTGATTGAACCAGGCGAAGGTTCATGAGTAATTTCATTCAACACATCGTATGGACTGAGGGAAATCCATATCTTCATTTGACTCGACAGGAGTCCATGGGGGATGTCCCTGGTCGATTGAACCAGAATAGGGTTTAGGAGTTTATTTCATTCGACATGTCGTACGGACTGAGGGAAGTCCATGTCTTCTTTTGACTCGACAAGAGTCCATGGGGGATATCCCTGGTCGACTGAACCAGATGAGGGTTCGGGAGTTATTTCATTCGACATGTCGTATGGACTGAGGGAAGTCCATGTCTTCTTTTAACTCGACAAGAGTCCATGGGGGATGTCCCCGGTCGACTGAACCGGATGAGGATTCATGAGTTTATTTCATTCGACATGTCGTATGGACTGAAGGAAGTCTATGTCTTCATTTGACTCGGCAAGAGTCCATGGGGGATGTCCCCAGTCGACTGAACCGGATGAGGGTTCATGAGTTTATTTCATTCGACATGTCGTATGGACTAAAGGAAGTTCATGTCTTCATTTGACTCGACAAGAGTCCATGGGGAATGTCCCCGGTCGACTGAACTAGATGAGGGTTCAGAAGTTATTTCATTCGACATGTCGTATGGACTGAGGGAAGTCCATGTCTTCTTTTGACTCGACAAGAGTCCATGGGGGATGTCCCCGGTCGACTGAACCGGATGAGGGTTCATGAGTTTATTTCATTCGACATGTCATATGGACTGAAGGAAGTCCATGTCTTCATTTGACTCGACAAGAGTCCATGGGGGATGTCCCCAGTCGACTGAACCAGATGAGGGTTCATGAGTTTATTTCATTTGACATGTCGTATGGACTGAGGGAAGTCCATGTATTGTTTTGACTCGACGAGAATCCATGAGGATTCCACCGGTCGACTGAACAGATGAGGGTTCAGGAGTTTTTTTCATTCGACATGTCGTATGGACTGAAGGAAGTCCATGTCTTTATTTGACTCGATAAGAGTCCATGGGGAATGTTCCCGGTCGACTAAACCAGATGAAGGTTCAGGATAATCCCCATACTACGGGTCAAAGAACCAGGGGAGTCTTCAATGTCGTTTGGACCAGATGAAGGTCTATGAAAGTCTTCATTCTACAGACCTGACGAAGGTCCAAGAGTCTTTCCTTATCATACTATTAAACCTGATGAAGGTCTATGAAGGTCATCACCCATTCTTCTGATGAGGGTCCATGACTCTACGGTCGTATGGACCTGTCGAATGGACTTGATTAAGGTCCAAGAAGGTCATCACTTCTCACTCTACTAGACCTGAAGAAGGTCAATGATGGTTCTCATTCCTCATTCTACAAGACCTGACAAAGGTCAATGAAGGTATAATTCCTCATTCTACAAGACCTGAAAAATATCAAGGAGGGTATAATTCCTCATTCTACAAGACCTGAAAAAGGTCAAGGAGGGTATAATTCATCATTCTACAAGACCTGACAAAGGTCAATGATGGTATAATTCATCATTCTACAAGACTTGTAGTATGAGACCATGTCATCTGAAGACCATGAGATTACGGTCGAATGAACCTGATGAAGGTCCATGAGGGTCATCATCCTATTAGATTTGATGAAGGTCGGTTGACTGGGCCCAATTGAGGTCCAAGGGATTCTTCATACTACCTAACCTGATGAAGGTCGATTGGACCTGATGGAGGTCCAAGGGATTTTTCAAACTACCTAACCTGAGGAAGGTCAGTTGATTGGACCCGATGGAGGTCCAAGGGATTTTTCATACTACCCGACCTGATGAAGGTCGGTCCATTGGACCCGATGGAGGTCCAAGTGATTTTTCATACTACCTAACCTGAGGAAGGTCGGTCGATTGGACCCGATTGAGGTCCAATGGATTTTTCATACTACCCGACCTGATGAAGGTCAGTCGATTGGACCTGATGGAGGTCCAATGGATTTTTCATTCTACCTAACCTGATGAAGGTCGGTCGATTGGACTTGATGGAGGTCCAAGAGATTTTTCATACTACATGACCTGATGAAGGTCGGTCGACTGGACCTGATGGAGGTCCAAGAAGGTTATTCATTCTACTAGGCATGATAAAAGATTCCATATGTAGTCTGGGGTTGGCGATATTAAATCAATGTCGTATGGAGATGATGACTAACCTTTCATATCTTCTGAGGAATGTGACATCCATGTCTTTTCGAATGGGATCTTAAATAAGTGTAAAGCCTCATAAGTGTCATGTCGAGTGAGACATTCGCCTCATGCTGAGTGTAGTGTCCAGTGGGACATTCACCTCATGATGAACCTTCATTTGGAGCATCCTCCTTGAGTCGAGTCTACATCATTGTAATGTCGAGTGGGACATCATCTCATGATGCATCTTCATTTGAAGTATCTTTCTTGAGTCGAGTCTACATCTATTTTTCGAATGAAACTTCAGCCAATAGCTGATCCTTCCTCCATGTCGTGTCGACTGGAACCTTAGCCCCTAACTAAGACCCATTCTTTATGTGTCGAGTGGTGCTTCATACCCTAGCTAGAAGTTATTCCATGTCGTGTGGAGTGGAACCTCAACCACTAGCTAAGACTTATTCCTTGTCGTGTGAAGTAGAGCCTCATCCTCTAGCTAAGACTCCTTCCCAGTCGTGTCGAATGGACTCTCTGTCAAATACTAAGACTTCTTCCATGTCATGTCGAATGACACACTTGCCTCGTGCTAGGTCTTCTTCCATCTCATGTAGAATGAGATCTTAAACAAGTGTCAAACCTCATACGTGGAGTGTCGAGTGGAATCTTTGCTAAATTCTAAACCATCATATATGTAGTGTCGATTGTGATCCTTAGCAAGTGATAAGCTGGTTAAGTTGACTGAGATGTCCATGCCAAGTCTTCATTAAAGTATTGCCCATCGGGATATCCTTTTCATGCCAACTCTTCATACACGAAGTGTCGATTGGGGCGGTCATGCCAGATACATTGCGTCATCGTATGAGTGATAGAAAAAGTGGTTCTACTGGGGGGAAGCTTATTGTTCCTTTCTTAGTCGACTGAGAGAGGTATGTTGATTGGGCCGGATGATTTTTTATGTTGTCGATTGGAGTAAATGAGTTTCTCCCTAAGTTGGAGTTTTGTGAAGGATAATTTTTTTTAAAAGTAACCAGTGAATACTTGTTTGGGAAGCTATGATGTCCCCAAGGTTACAATGGGTGGCTTATGGCTCTTTTTGGTGGTTTAATCGAATCAAGTGACACCTTATTGAGATATATTGCTAGCACATCATTCATTAGGTCGCTTGGGAGGATTCAAGATTCTTTCATTGTGATGGTTTGTGGAGCTTCCTCTCTTACTGTTCCTCTTATCCTCCTCCCACCTAATCTCAATGTGAGCTAGAGCCATGGCTTGATCCATTGTGTAGCATCGAAATTTAGTAGCTTTTTGTAGAGTCCACTTCTGAAAGTAATTCATTTCTGAATGCTTCCACTGGAGTAGGCTGATGGAGATATGAGATTGTTATCCTCTCTCTATTGAAGCGAGCCACGTAGCTTCGCAAGGGCTCCCCTCTCCGTTACTGGATGGCATTGAGGTCATTGGTGGTCTTCTCAAGTTTGCAAGAACCTGCAAAATGCTCTACAAACTTGTCTGCTAGTTGCTGGTATGACTCAATGGATATGCTGTTGGGGTTTTATTGGAAATTACAAAGTTAGCGCAGCGGAACGCGGAAAAAAGATTTCTCCGATTTCAAAATTTTTTTTGGAACAATTAGATAAACTTATTTATTTAATTAACAAATACTTAAATTATGAAATATAACCTAAGAAATCATATTTCTTTTAATTAAAAAATTACCCCAAACTTTTGTAAATTAATTATTTTAGTTTTAAATATGTCAATTACATATTTAATTAATTCCAAATTAATCCAAAAAATAATTTTTCCAAGCTACAAAACCAGAAAAATTTTCCAGATTTGCGCCACTGCCCAGATTTTTCTGGAATTTACAAAACAGCAGGGAATTTTAATTAATTGTAATTTGGCCCAATTTGTTCAAAACACATCAAGATCAAATCCAATTAATCCCAAATTTTACATGCATCAAATATACATCAAATTAAAGCATATATATGAAAAGCCCCAAAATTTTAGTGGGTTAAGAACCCTAATTTCATAAATCACTCAAATAGGCAATTTACACTAAATTAAAAATTCAATACTTTAATCTTCAAATTACCACACCAATTAATTCTCACCATCATGAAATTAATCAAGAACAATTCTAGGCTAATTATGAATGGCTAATTAACTCTAGAATAGCAATTTTAATTTTCTAATTAATTTATTAAGCTTAATTACATTAATAAGCAAATAAATTAATTCTACATGCATGAACACATCCAACAAGCATCCAACAAATTTAATTACAAACTAAAAGAGTAGAGGCATGTTCTTAACAACACAATTGAAGTTAAGAATTTTTGAAACATTTTTCATGTAGGAAGAAATGTGAAAATAACTTACAAATCAAGTTTTTTGCATTTGTTTTTCTTTCTTTTCTTTTCTCACCAAAAATGCTCTCAATTCTTTCTTTCTAATTTTTGTTGATCTTGCGTGAATGTTGGAAAAAATCGAAACAAAACCAATTTTGTAAAATTTCCAACACTGCCGTTTTTTTTTTTTTGCCAAAAAAATAATCAACAATTAATTAGTTTTTGTTCAAAAGTAATTGGTCCACAATTTAACAAAATTAAAGATAAATTTTACCTTTAATAAAGTTAACTAAAATGTGTGTCAATGATAATTTGTCATTTCCAAACACATAAAGTTGATATCATTAATTAAGATATTTATTTTATAAATTAATTTAATTATTTAACAATTAAATAATTAATTAATAAATTAATAAATTTAAATATCTTAAATATATGTATTATATTTACAATAAATATCTCAAATACATATATTAATGATATAATTCAAATATCACAATTTGATATTTTATTAATGTGTATTTAATAAAATCAAGTATAAATATAAAATACATATCAATATTGGAAATGACCGCTAGGTCCTGATTGCATGTATTTTCCGTTTAACCATTAAACGAGTTATAAATAATCAGTATTATTTATAACAGTTGCCCTAGTGCTCTACGAGTAAATTTCATTAGTGAGACTCTCTAGATTCAGGCATATCCGTCACGAAATCAAATTACGTGTCCATAATTCACCCACCCGTAAATTATGACGAACACGGATAAACTCATGAATCATACAGGTCGAGGTCACTGCATACGTATAATCCTCTGTCACAGGTATCCGGATTAATCCAGAGATACAGATATACAAACGTCAAATCTCTATAGATATAATCACGTCGACGTTTTTATTAGCAATCCCTCAAATAACACTTAGAACTAATTTCTACAATGTACCACGGGCCCATTGATTTAACATATTGCTAATTCTATATTGAATACCTATACTCCGTACACAGAGCTGACGGATCATATCTTGATACACACAGGATAACGTGAACATCAGTCCACACCCAACGAACAGTCGGAGGTCTGATCTAAATAGATCGGTGACGTGACTGCCATCTAAGTGTGGAGGATAACTCAGATATCCACAGTGGTATCTCAAGTCAAAGAATCACTATGCTCACTCAACCCGAGAAGATTCTTATTGACGTTGGTGTACCATCCATTAAGAATCTTCGGTGAGTCGTTCGGAATCCAAGATTCGAATATACGACATGTACCAGTCTCAACGGGTTTACTTTACTGACCAAGTAGTGTAAACATTGACTAGGAACAGTCTAAGAATGACAACGTCATGATACAACTCAATGTCAGTTGCGACGTTTTTATAACAGTATCATAACTAATCATTCTAAGGTCTGTTACGTCTTTACCATATAAAAGAGGATGTTATATAATAAAAACTATTATTTTATTCATAAAAAATGTTACATTAGTATTTACAAGGGAAATACATAATAAAATTGGCGCTCTGAGCACCAACCCTAACAAAATCTCTCATTTGCTCTAGTGCCAATATCGATTATATCTAATACCCATCGACTCCACATGTTATCAAATAACTTCGAAGTATGGCCTTCGTAAGTGGGTTTGCTACATTATCTTCACTTGGTACCTTGGACACGACAATGTCCCCTCGCGACACAATCTCTCGAATGATGTGGTACTTTCGTTCCACATGCTTCGACTTCTGATGTGCCTTTGGTTCTTTTGCTTGTGCAATGACTCCAGTATTATCACAGTATAACAAAATCGAATTCTCGATACTTTGGACTACTCCCAATTCTGTGATAAAGTTCCTAACCCATACAGCTTCCTTTGCAGCTTATGAAGCTGTAATATATTCCGCCTCTGTGGTGGAATCAGCTGTTGACCCCTGTTTGGAACTCTTCCAACAAATGCACCACCGTTAAGGTAAACACGAATCATGATGTAGACTTTCTATCATCAGGATCCGATTGGAAATCGGAATCCGTATACTCATTAACTTGCAGTTCATTTCCTCCATAAATAATAAACTTATCATTGGTACCTTTAAGATACTTGAGGATATGTTTAATTGCCATCCAATGGTCATTTCCTGGACTGGACTGATATCTGCTCGTCACACTGACTGCGAAGCAGATATCAGGCCTAGTACATAATATGGCATACATGATGCTGCCCAAACATGAAGCATAAGGTTGATTAGACATTCTAATCTTCTCATCTTCTGTTTGCGGACACATCTTCTTCGAAAGATGTAAGTCATGTCTGAACGGTATGTTTGTTGTCTTACGGTTAACAAAATTATACCGTTCTAAGATCTTATCTATGTACGTTGATTGGGATAACCCAATAAGTTCCTTTCTCTATCTCTATAGAGTTTTATGCCCAAGACATAATAAGCTTCACCCAGGTCCTTCATGGAGAAATTCTTACAGAGGTAAGCTTTGACGCCTTGTATCATCCTAATATCATTCCCAATGATAAGGATGTCGTCAACATAGAGAATTAAAAATACCACCATACTCCCACTGGCCTTCTGATACACACAGGATTCTTCCAAATTCTTGAGAAAACCAGACAATTTGATTATCTCGTCGAATCGAAGATTCCAACTTCGTGAAGCCTGTTTAAGTCTATACATGGACTTCTTCAGCTTACATACCATGCCTGAGTTCTCGCTGGATGCAAAACCTTCCGGTTGTTCCATATAGATTTCTTCATCAAGAAATCCATTTAGAAAATCCGTTTTGACATCCATTTGCCAAATCTCGTAATCATGATATGCGGCAATTGACAATAAAATCCTGATGGACTTTAGCATGGCTACTAGAGAAAAAGTTTCATCGTAGTCGACTCCAGGTCGCTACGAGTAACCTTTAGTTACCAGTCGGGCCTTAAATGTTTCAACCTTTCCATCGGGTCCTCGCTTCCTTTTGTAAATCCATTTACAACCGATAGGAACAATTCCTTCGGGAAGCGGAACCAAGATCCAAACTTAATTCTCATACATTGAGTCCATCTCGGATTTCATGGCGTCTTGCCACTTCACGTAGTCGATGTCCAACATCGATTCTCTATAGGTAAAAGGGTCAGTCTCTTCTAATAAGAGAACATCAAGACTCTTTTCTTGTATCAAATACAAGCGTTCAGGAGGTCTAGATACCATTTGTGACCTACAGAGTGTGTGTGTTGAAGGTTCTCCATCTTCTTGAACTACATGTTCCTCTATTAGTTCGTTGGTTTCAGGTTGTACTTCATCAAGTTCAACCTGTCTATGATCACAACCTTCAGCCAAAAATTCTATTTCTAGAAATTTTGCGAAGCGAGCTACGAACACATTTCTATGCTCGTTATCATAGAATAAATATTTTTTCGTATTTGAAGGATATCCAACAAACCTAAACTTCTGCCCTCGAGGCAAAAACTTATCTTGCTGAGCCATCCTGACATAAGGAGGACACCCCCAAATCTTAATATAACTAAGAATTGGTTTCCTACCTACCGGTCCATATCTCATACGGAGTCGTAGGAACAGCCTTGGATGGAATCTTGTTCAAAAGATGTGCGACAGTTAAAAGAGCATTACCCCATAAATAATAGGGTAAATCTGTATAACTTAACATCGATCGGACCATATCTAATAAAGTCTGATTTCTCCTCTCAGATACTCCATTATGTTGCGGAATACCGGGAGGAGTATATTGAGCGAGAATCCCATTCTCCTTTAAATAATCAGTGAACTCTCCACTCATATATTCACCGCCTCGATCAGATCGTAGGCATTTAATATATTGACCAGTTTGTTTCTCAACTTCATTTCGGAATTCTTTGAACTTTTCAAAGATTTCTGATTTATGTCTCATCAAATAGACATAATCGTACCGTGACAGATCATCGGTAAAGGTGACAAAGTAAGAAAAGCCACTGTGAGCAGTTTGACTTAAGGGACCACATACATCAGGATGTACGAGTTCCAACAAGTCACTGGCTCGGTGTCCAGCACCTGAAAATGGGGCTTTGGTCATTTTACCCCGAATATAAGATTCGCAAGTTGGATAAGGTTCAATGGTGAGAACATGTATCAAACCATTCTTAACCAATTGGGTTAGGCGTTTCATGCCTATATGACCTAACCTCTTGTGCCAGAGTTCAGTATTATTTATATCAGATTGTTTACGTTTATTTATTCCAGTATTAAAGATATCTTGTGAGGTACGCAATATGTAATGACCATGCTCATTTGGACAACAAAGGATCTGAATATTACAACTATCATATAAATACAAAGAACGATTCTTAATATTTACATTATAACCTTCAGTATCTAATACAAAAATGGACATAATATTCGCCACACATCCTTGCAAAAAATAGCAGTCGTGCAACAAAAGTCTCCCACTGGGTAAAGGAATCTCACATAAGCCCACTCCAACTGCATCCAGAGAGTCGCCACTCCCGAACCGCAACTGCATCTCCCCAGATTTCAGCCGTCTACTTCCCGTCAGCACCTGCAACGTATTGCAAATGTGAATAGGACAAGCAGAATCCAAAATCCAATTTGATGTAATAGCTTCACAAGCCAAAGAGATATCAATAATAGGAAAAATAAAAGTACCTGATGTGGATGCTCTTTCCTTCCTGAGTTGCGTAAGATAGTTTGGGCAGTTACGTTTCCAGTTCCCGACTTTCTGGCAGTGGTGGCACTTGTCTTTAGAAGCTCTATTGGGCTTCGCCGTCTTACCATGCGGATAAATATTGAAACCCTTCTTCTTCTTTCCTTTAGACTTCTTCCCCTTCGACTTGGATTGGGAAGAAGCAGAAAGTGAAGTGGGTTTCGAAGGCGAGTCGGAACTCCCTTCCTTAAATCCTCCTCTGCTGTGAGAAGCATCATATGCAACTCACGGTAAGAATAGCTAATCCCATTCATGTTGAAGTACATGACGAACTGGCGATATGAAGCCGGGAGTGAACCGAGAATGACATTACGGCAAGAGTCTCATTCAGAGGGAAATCTCATCGCCTCAACTGCTCGATCAAATCGATCAAGTGAAGCACATGCGGGCTCACAGCCTGCCCCTCATCAAGTTTAGAATGGAACAATTCCATCGAAACTTTATGAACAATGACCTGTTCCTGGTTCATGAACGATTCACGAAGCTGTGTCATCATGCTATTTGCATCGTGCATCTCCCAATAAGTCTTCTTAGGCTCAAAAGAAAGAGAACTCAAGATGAATGATTTAACCCTTAAATCATCATCCTTCCATCGCTGGAAAGTCTCACGTTCTTCAGGTAATGCATCGGGTGATATATCAAGCGATAATGGACCTTCCAAAATATACCTCAGTTTCTCGGAATTGAGGACAATCCTCAAGTCCATATCCCAATCCGTAAAGTTTTATGCGCCTTTCAGTTTGTTCGTATCGATCATACGTGCAAAAGGATTGGGTGGAGGTGACGCCATCGCAAATCTATCAAATAGACAGCGAAACAACGGTCAGTAAATAAGCAGATAAAAGATTATAACAGTTTCATAATATATCATAAGCATTAACTAGATCATGGATTTTTAATCTAAAAATGCCCCTCCCACTATTTCATGCAATACTGTAATCCCCAAACAGAATACAAACATGCGATAATCAAATCATAACATAATAGTGAAAGATGGACCCCATGAATATATTTAAGCTCACAGCTTTGGCACGTTCTCGCCTACGTATATTCATTTAGGTAGACAACACATTGTCGATCACTCAATAGTGACTCCTGGGTTTTCGGTCCTGGTCGTTTCTCGTTGTGACATCTTTGGCACGTTCACAAGGAGGCGTACCAAGGTCAAACTTGTCAATGATGAATTCAAGATACTTACGTAACCCTGACAGCTTTGGCACGTTCAGGATTCCGCTTTCGCTTGAATTCACCTAATATCAAATATATCTGGTACAGATAAATTTCTACCGGCCATATCCTCACAGCTTTGGCACGTTCTCGGATATAGTCGTAGAAAATTTACCGATAAACGATATTGATAAGAGGACCGATTAATATACATCAAATACATATTAAATTATAAACCTTATTTTAAATAGGGATATTCCGCTAAAGATGTATTAATTTATTTAATCAAATAAATAAGTATATAAGCATGCATTAAAGTCAAGATTAAAGTCAATATTGAATTTTCAAGGCATAATCATATATCGGGGTTCCAGAATCAGACTCGCTCTGATACATTTTTGTTTGGGTTTTATTGGGAATTACAAGATTAGCGCAGCGGAACGCGGAAAAACGATTTCTCCGATTTCAAAATTTTTCTTTGAACAATTAGATAAACTTATTTATTTAATTAACTAATACTTAAATTATGAAATATAACCTAAGAAATCATATTTTTATAATTAAAAAATTACCCCAAACTTTTGCAAATTAATTATTTTAGTTTTAAATATGTCAATTACATATTTAATTAATTCCAAATTAATCCCAAAATAATTTTTCCAAATTGCTACAAAACCAGGAAAATTTTCCAGATTTGCGCCACTGCCCAGATTTTTCTGGAATTTACAAAACAGCCCGGAATTTAATTAATTGTAATTTGGCCCAATTTGTTCAAAACACATCAAGATCAAATCCAATTAATCCCAAATTTTACATGCATCAAATATACATCAAATTAAAGCATATATATGAAAAGCCCCAAAATTTTAGTGGGTTAAGAACCCTAATTTCATAAATCACTCAAATTAGGCAATTTATACTAAATTAAAGAAATTCAATACTTTAATCTTCAAATTACCACACCAATTAATTCTCCCCATCATGAAATTAATCAAGAACAATTCTAGGCTAATTATGAATGGCTAATTAACTCTAGAATAGCAATTTTATTTTTCTAATTAATTTATTAAGCTTAATTACATTAATAAGCAAATAAATTAATTTTACATGCATGAACACATCCAACAAGCATCCAACAAATTTAATTACAAACTAAAAGAGTAGAGGCATGTTCTTAACAACACAATTGAAGTTAAGAATTTTTGAAACATTTTTCATGTAGGAAGAAATGTGAAAATAACTTACAAATCAAGTTTTTGCCTTTTTTTTTTTTTTTTTTTTTTTTTAAATCGTTGGAAACCCCGCCGCCAAACCACCCATTCTGTGGCCGCGGCGCAAGTAAAACCCCCGGCTGCCCCAGGCTCTTACAAGAAGTTGCACCCCCTGGATTCGAACCCAGAACCTAAGATGAGATTCTGGATCCTTCACCACCAAGCCACACCCCTTGAGGGCAGTTTTTTGCCTTTGTTTACTTTCTTTCTTTTCTCACCAAAAATGCTCTCAATTCTTTCTTTCTAATTTTTGTTGATCTTGCGTGAATGTTGGAAAAAATCTAAACAAAACCAATTTTGTAAAATTTCAACACTGCCGTTTTTTTTTTTTTTTGCCAAAAAAATAATCAACAATTAATTAGTTTTTGTTCAAAAGTAATTGGTCCACAATTTAACAAAATTAAAGATAAATTTTACCTTTAATAAAGTTACTAAAATGTGTGTCAATGATAATTTGTCATTTCCAAAACATAAAGTTGATATCATTAATTAAGATATTTATTTTATAAATTAATTTAATATTTAACAATAAATAATTAATAATAAATAATAAATTTAAATATCTTAAATATATGTATTATATTTACAATAAATATTCAAATACATATATTAATGATATAATTCAAATATCACAATTTGATATTTTATTAATGTGTATTTAATAAAAAAAAGTATTAAAAATAAAACACATCAATATTGGAAATGACCGCTAGGTCCTGATTGCATGTATTTTCCGTTTAACCATTAAACGAGTTATAAATAATCAGTATTATTTATAACAGTTGCCCTAGTGATATACGAGTAAATGTCATTAGTGAGACTCTCTAGATTCAGACATATCCATCACGAAATCAAATTACGTGTCCATAATTCACCCACCCGTAAATTATGACGAACACGGATAAACTCACTGAATCATACAGGTCGAGGTCACTGCATACGTATAATCCCTCCATCACAGGTATCCGGATTAATCCAGAGATACAGATACAAACGTCAAATCTCTATAGATATAATCACGTCGATGTTTTTATTAGCAATCCCTCAAATAACACTTAGAACTAATTTCTACAGTGTACCACGGGCCCATGGATTTAACAGATTGCTAATTCCATATTGAATACCTATACTCCGTACACAGAGCTGACAGATCCTATCTTGATACACACAGGATATCGTGAGCATCAGTCCACACCCAACGAACAGGCGGAGGTCTGATCTAAATAGATCGGTGACGTGGCTGCCATCTAAGTGTGGATGATAACTCAGATATCCACAGTGGTATCTCAAGTCAAAGAATCAATATGCTCACTCAACCCGAGAAGATTCTTATTGACGTTGTGTGTACCATCCATTAAGAATCTTCGGTGAGTCGTTCAGTGTTTATCCGCTATAAACACCTACACGTCTATATGAGTCTCCAAGACTCATGGTTCTCTGAGAAACCATCAGAATCCAAGATTCCAATATACGACATGTACCAGTCTCTAATGGTTTACTTTACTGACCAAGTAATGTAAACATTGACCGGGAACTGTCTAAGAATGACAACGTCATAATACAACTCAATGTCAGTTGCGACGCTTTTGCAACAGTATCATAACTAATCATTATAAGGTCGGTTACGTCTTTACCATATTAAAGTAGAAGTTATATAAAAGAAACTGTTCATTTTATTCATAATAAAATGTTACATTAGTATTTACATAGAAATACATAATAAAATTGGCGCTCGGAGCACCAACCATAACATTTGTATGGTAGGTTGATGAACCAGGTGAGGGCCGGGCCTACCAAGTTTCTCCAATCCTATGCACATTCCAGCCTCCCATTGGTGAGGGGCCAGACCCGTTGACATCATCTTATATTTGTAATGGACAACATGGTCGTCTGGGTCAGTTGATCCATTATACATCTTCATATCCAGAGGGTTGAACTTCCTTGGTAGTTCAATGGAAGTGATGTTCTCCAAAAATGGAGTATCAGATATTATTCCGGCCCGAGTTTTCCTTATTGGTAGCCTGACATCGGGGAGGTTGGACAAAATTACTTCTTTGACTTCTAACATTTCTTTGCGGATGTTAGAAGCGACTTGTTGCGCTTGGTCGACTAGGGAAATTGGTTCGTTTCTTTGATCGTTCCGGGGGTGGTCGTCTAGGGGTGGATCACCATTTGGCACATCGTTGAATGTCCCCAAGAGATTGGATGAGATTGCATAATTATTGGGATTATTCAGAGTATCGTATGGCTTGATGAGAAGTTGATGAGATTTGTCCAGTTGCTTATGGATGGTTATATTGGAGCTTTGTATGGCTTGATTCTCTTCTTCTAAGGCGCGTAATCTTTCTTGGAGTATGGCCAAATGCATTGTCATATGATCGGGAGTTTGCTCACTGCTAGAAGCCATAGTTGGCTGAGTTTTAGGAACCGTAGTCTGTGAGATCTTTGCCTGCTATGAATCGCTAAGTCCCCATGGTGGGCGCCAAATTGTGGATGTTGGTTTTCGCCCGAGGTCCACAATCGTGAATTTGTAGCATGAGGGCACTAGCGATCCTGCAAAATAAAGGTAGAATGAGCGAGGAGTACTGCCCATCGGTGTGGTGGGTGCCGTAGGCACTCCGACGCTCAAGTCAGTAGTGAAGACGAGCTGTAAATAATGGAATAGCATGGCCTGAGGTTACCTTGACTTCTATTGACTGCCGTGAGGGCGGTGGCTGGTGTTTAGAGAGTAATAAGCTTAGAGAGTAATAAGCTTAGAGAGCTCAAGTATGAGAGCTAAGACCTGCCCCTCTCCCTAAGTCGAGACCTTTTTTTATTTTATAAGCTCTTTGAAGTAGGCTCATTCATTTCTTTTGCCCGTTGGATGCCATGAAACGCTCAATTTATTAGAGGAATTATGAGTTGAGACGTTTTCTTATCCGGTAACTGATGAGGTATTTTGGTCAATTAATTTATGGGTTTGGGCTTAGGGGTGAGCAAAATCGGTTTCGGTTCCGGTTCCGCATAGAACCGGAACCTACCCGGAAAAATTCGGTTCCGCACTAAGTGGAACCGGAACCTACCCGATTAAACAGGGTACCCTATTATTCGGTTCCAATCCGGTTCCGGTCCGGTTCCGAATTACCCTATTTTAAAATATTTTAATGAAAACTACATTCCGATACGAGTCCGTAGGAAAAAACAGGGATCAAATCGGAGTGCGGAAGCTCAAGAACGAAAGGTTATGCAATAGCCCACTATGTTTAAAATCTGATCAAACGAAATACTTCTAAGCCAAATTTTCACAAACATGATAAAGCCACGAAAGTATATTGCCGTCTAATTAGCAAGCAAGTACAGTCTCTTTTGCATACTTTCCATACTCCATAATATTTCAACGAGCATATGAATAAAATATAGTCATCAATCAATAATAACAGCACAGAGAAAAACAAATTGACCATAAAATACAATATTTGACAATTAACATTGGTATATGTACCCACTTTATAGCGACTGTATATCACTCTTTTGCATTAAATCACAAGGTTACTCAAGCATTCAAACCCAATACAAAAACAAAATCAAACGTCTAATTGTCCATCACCAGATGTTTAATCAGATACTCTTATCAGCAAATGCCACTGAAACAGAATTTTACTCAGAGATACTAAAATCCATAGACATTCAACCATAATTATGTACTGAAGCATATATTCAACCGGTTTCGCATAATGAACACCAAATGTTTAAAATTTATGTTCATATAAACCGGTTCCATGGTCCGGTTCCGGTTCCGACCATTTTGGAACCGGAACCTACCCAGATAAAATCGGTTCCTTCATATTTGGAACCGGAACCTACCCGATTACAACCGGTTCCGGTTCCAAACCCGGAAAATTGGTCCGGTTCCAACCGGTTCCGGGTAGAACCGGAACCGATGCTCACCCCCATTTGGGCTCGTGGGATCTTTGAGTTCAATATCATCTTGGGCTTATTTAGGGGGTTTCAGGTTTTAGGCTTTATGGTTGGTCTGGTGATGTAATGTCGATTTTACCCTTGGGCCCAAATTTGGCCCGTACAGATACCTAAACCTCTTATGGTACACATATGGGCCGACAGATCTTATCTTGATAGGCACTTGATTAACGAGTACAAATATAGGTAATTTTTACTTATATTTACAGAGAATCAAGATTTTCACATAAACGAGAGAGATGCATATATTAATTGGAAAATAACATAATTTATATTTATAACGTCCTTAGGCCCTCCATGATAGACTCATATTGATTGATACAGATAATATCTTAACCCCATACTATACGAGAGAGTGATTTGCTTAAATATGAACTAATTATAGACAACTTTATTTTTGCCTATATGGACATATTTATATGTTTTGACATAATTGAGTACCTAATCATGAAATAAATTAACTAGGAAATAATGACAATTTATATTTTGTAATATGTAAGATTTTTCTATATTTGATATATGAAGAATAGATCATCTGATCTCATTAGTTTATTTTATTGTTGCAGCATCTAGTTTAATTGTCTATCACTTTATTTAATTTAGTCTTTTATTTTATTATTTGTATTTTATTATTTGCATTATTATTTTATTTTATTAAATTTATTCCATGTGGATCGACCTCATATTCATTGAGTTATTTTATTACTTCGACGCTCTTATACTTGGGAGTAAAGAATCAATTTTTAAGTGTGTCAGATCTCACCCATATCTTTATTATTATTCCAATACTCAATACAACCCCAGCTCAATACTGGATCATAATTATTCATCTAACGGGATACCATTATGATGGACGATTTTGGTGGTAGGCTGTTATAATTTTTTATTTTTTGCTCTATTAGTGTGTTTGTAAAAGCAAAATAAAACTCATCATGGCCTGGAATATCACAGAAAAATTCACAAAGAAGTTGAGAAATTAGAAAAATTTCACATGATTATTGAATACTTTTATTGTTAAGCATATTTTGGTGATTTAGCCAAAAGCACCGAAAGGTGATATATAATAATATTAAATATTAATTATTTGCATAGTGAATCTCATGCCTATAAATAGATGCTTCATTTCATTCTCAATCAACTCTTATATATTTTAAGAGAGAAAAATATTATTTCATCTTAATAGTTTGTGAGAGAGTTGTAAATCTCATATTCTAATAGAGTGTGAGATTGTTAACTCCTTGAGTTTAGAGAGAATTTGTAAAATTGTTTCCACTATAGTGAAATTCTTCTACATTTGATCGTGAATATTTTCCTCGCATTTACAATTTTACCACGCTAAATTTGTGTCTCATTATTTTATTTTATTATTATTATTTATGGTAGGGTTAGCCTCCTAATTATTATTATATTGTTATATGGTAGGCAACGCCTCAAGAAATAATAAATGTTCTCAATTTCATTTTACTTGCGTGTCAGCTTCAGGCCACGATCCCTTAATAATGGTATCAACGCTTCAGGTTCAGGGTTACTGTTCAGATAAATTGTTCACATATACGATATAATACTATTCATGTATACGATACTATTCACATATACGATACTGTATATAGTACTATTCACGGTGAAATAGTAAAAGCCGATTCAAGTGAAAAGCTGATCATCATCAGAAACAAAGTAGGAAAGTATGAAATCGAGAAGTTCAATAGGATCAACTTTTCCCTATGGAAACTTAAAATAAAAGCTATCTTGAGAAAAGACAATTGTTTAGCGGCAATTGATGAGAGATCAAATGGAATGACTGATGAAAAATGGAAGAATATGAATGACAACGCTAATGAAAACTTGTATCTAGCCTTAGCAGATTCTGTGTTATCCAGCATTGCAGAGAAGATGACGGAAAACGAGATTTGGAATGCACTTACCAAATTGTACAAGGCTAAGTCACTACACAATGAGATCTTCTTGAAGATGAGACTTTACATTCTTTGTATGAGTGAGTCCATATCCACAATGGATCACATGAACAACTTGAATACACTATTTTCCCAACTCATTATGTTGGATTATAGTATATCTACAAATGAATCTGCGAAGATTCTACTTCAAAATCTACATGATTCATATGATCAACTCATCATCAACTTGACAAGTAATATTATCACTGGTAATCTAGTCTTTGATGAAGTTACTGCTGCTGCTCTGGAAAATAAGTCTAGGAGCAAAAATAAGGAAGACATATCATCTAGTCACAACAAGCAGAAGCATTGTCGATGACAATAGGGAGATCAACAGAAAGTGGCTCAAGTGGGAGTCAAAATCATGGTAGATCGAAATCAAAAAGTAAAAAGAATGTTAAATGTTATAATTGTGGCAAGAAATAGCATGTCAAGAAAGATTGTTGGAATATGAAGAATGGTGCAGAAAAAACTTATGTTGCAACAAAATCTCAGGGATGTGTTGCAAGTAATTTTGAAGAAGGTGGCAGACTTTACAGTGAAGTAGCAATGATGTTTAATGATAACAGAAAATAGCTAAGTGATGCATGGTTGGTCAACATGGCACATGACCTCTAGGAAAGAATGGTTCTTCCATTATGAACCTGTCTTTGGATGATCAGTTTTTCTAGGTAATGATCATGCCTTAAAAATTACTGGGATTGGAGCCATCAAACTAAAGATGTATGATGATACTATCCGCATTGTACAAGATGTTCAACATATTATGGGAATGAAGAAAAATCTTCTGCCAGTTGGATAGTTAGATAACATTTGATATAAGAACATTGTTGAAAATGAGGTATTAAAGATGGTGAAATGAGCACTTATAGTCTTGAAAGCTGAAAAGATCTTAGCAAACATGTATATGCTCATGGGAGACTCAATTCAGCAAGCAACTGCATCTGTGACATCACTGGATTTTGGAAATGAAGCTTTTATGCGGTGGCATCAGAAACTATGCCACGTGTCATAATAGAGAATGGAGATTCTCATCAATCAAAAGCTACTCCCAGACTTGAAAGCGATTAGTCTACCTGTAGGACACAGAACTTGACGACGCTGTTTTAGGCTCGCCACTTAGTTGGGAGTACGAAATAACATGGAGTCGCCACCCGGTGTGAACCGGGACAAAGATTTAAGGCCGTACTCACCCCTCGCAAGGGAATACCTCAAACCGTTGGGTTCAGAATGGTCCCTTACTTATGTCACTTGTGATGATATGATTTATGCAATAAATTAACCGAGTCTATTCAATAATCATGCTCAGAGGTATTTAGATCTAACATGCATTCGCTAAATAAATCATATTCTAAGTTTGCATGCTTGAAAGTAAGTCTTTGAATGGCAAACACGATATCACACAATGAGCATATTGAACCATTAAATAAACGAATCACTATTCAAACATAAACCTAAACTAATCAAAATAACATGCTTAAAAATAACATAATCATGATTAGAAATTAAATAACAAAACTAAATTAAATCATGCTTAAAATATAAATGAACGACCTATAAACTATAACATGCTCAAATACAAATTTGGATGAGACGAGATATGTGTATCTTAAGTGGTACATGGCGTTGTATCCCGAGTGCAGACCGCAATACCGTCCATTCGGAATCGGCTACGAAATTTACGTCCGGGTTTCCATCCGATATACCACAAAAGGGAACACGCGTCCCGCTCATCCAACAATCACATCATGCCTCAAACGACTCTCATGCAATAATATTTTAAAATAAATAAAATAAAATGAAAGAAGATAAGTAAAAAGGTGCCCTCAGGTCTAACCTCTTTTGTTATCTCTCAAAAGCGCGTTACACGGCCGTCGGAAGGGAGAATGCTCTGCAACTTTTCTGGTTCACTAATCCAATATTTCTCCTCGCCGTTTCATTGTTTGGGCTGCTGTTTTCACTCTATTTCACTGCTGTTTGTGTTGTATTTTCTGGTCATTGTTTTGGTAATTTAGGCTACTATTTTGTGGTTTTTTGGACTGGTTTGTGCTATTTTTTTAGGTGCAGTTTTGGGTTAATTTGGGGACTGTTTTGGGCAGTTTTTAGGTGTGCAGGGAGCACAGTTTGCGTGCAGTGAGGGATGTGATATGCGGCTGTTTTTGGGTTCTTTATGCGTGCAGTTTGGAGTAATGATATGCGGCTATTTGGGCTGATTGTGGAGGAGGTTATGTGCGTGGAGTTTTATGGATGACAGGCTATGTGGCGCTGATTTTGTTGACTGATTAAGGGCTAGTGAGTGGAGGCTGGTGGCTTGTTGTTAATGTGTTCAGTTGGTTTTAGGGATATGTGGAGGGCTGAGGTCTTGTGAATGGAGATGACGTGTTGAGAGGGCGTTAAAGGGGCAGGTTTTGTGTTGAAGGCTGATTAGGCGTGAAGGGCAGTGGCTTGAAGCTAGCAAGGTGGGGGTGCAGGTGAGTGAAAGGGCAGGTGGCGTTGAATGGCAAAGATAGGGTTGATGAAGTTATGTGGCTGCTGGGCGATGTGAGACTAGTAAATGATTCGTGGAGAGGGGCGTGATTGAGGCTTTTAGGGTGGCTGCGTGATGGTCTGTGGATAATGGCATGGTAAGGCTTAGGTTTAGTCGACAATTTGGTCAGTGCGTGAGCTGTGTTTAGGGTTAGGACCGAGAGCCGTGAGGAGACATGCAAGGGATGTGATGGGGCTGTTGGTGCGTTGGTCCAGTGGATGCTCGGAGGCTTTGTTAATTGTTCATTTGCGTGAGTGCCTTGGGTTTGAAGCTGTGTGGCGTTGTGAAGGGCGAGCTGGCTGATGAAGTGTGTGCTTTTGTGTGAATTGTGTGTGAATGTGCCCGGGTTCAATGTGTTGGGTTAAGGGTTCTTTTTATAGGCCACGAGATGGGTAATCCTTGTTGGAGAAGGAAAGGATTTTGTGTATTAATGGGGAGATTTAATTAGTTTGTTATAGGGAAAATCTTAATTATGGGAATTGATTTGATTTGTTCTTTTAATTAAGGATATGATTTATTTAAATTGGTAGGTGATTTAATTAAATTAGGAATGTGATTTATTTTAGTTAGGAATTTTATTTATGGAATTTAATTTGAATCTTTTAATTTAATTGTGACATGTGTTTTAATTTAATTTATTTATTAATTTAATTGGTTTTAATTTAATTTGTGACATGCATTTTAAATGTTTTAATTATTTTGGATTGGGCTTGGTGTGTTTAAAAACAGAGGTCCAACAAGCGAACCCGAAGCGAAACAAGCGAGTTAAGTCTGACAAAATGCTAATTTCCAACTTTACCCTTCCAACATCCATTTCCCGCGGCTTTCACAACTAAAGAGGTAGTGTCTCTATACGAGACTCATCATCGGGCTTATATGCAAAAATGTAGTGCATACAGTCACCCCCACTTTGATGGGACTTGTGCAGTGTGTGACAATGACAATCCTATCAAAGTACGTGCAATGCATTTTTACTTACCTGGCTCGCCAATGTCACCTGGTCTGCCTACTGTGCTGAGTTGATAGTGTTAAACCCCGTACCTAGGGTGTCGCGGTAGTCCACAATGCCAAACTTGGCGTGCTAAACCTCGTACCTAGGCTGTCGCGGTAGTCCACGGTAGTCCACATACTCCACGGTAGTCCACATACTCCTCGGTAGTCCACATAGTCCACATACTCCACGGTAGTCCACATAGTCCACATACTCAACGGTAGTCCACGGTAGTCCACATACTCCACGGTAGTCCACGGTAGTCTACATACTCCTCGGTAGTCCACAGTAGTCCACATAGTCCACATACTCATCGGTAGTCCACATAGTCCATATACTCATTGGTAGTCCACATAGTCCACATACTTCTCGGTAGTCCATGGTAGTCCACATACTCCATGGTAGTCCACGGTAGTCCACATAGTCCACATACTCCACGGTAGTCCTCGGTAGTCCACATAATCCACATAGTCCACGGTAGTCCACACAATTGATGAGTGGTAAAACTATCACTATTTCCCACTCATTTAACCTTATATTTTGTATAGTTTCTTGAGTTTTGTGAATATTTTGATGTGTTTTGTGTTATTTTGTAGATAAATAAAGTTTCAGGACATTCTGGAGGTGATTTGGAGCAAAACTGTGAAAATTGGCAAAAAAAGGCATTTTGGTAATTTACCCGCGTCGCGATGCCAGGACCTTCAGCGTCGCGACGCCTACATGCACCGGAGTCTGCTAACGTGCGCTGGGTCAACGGGTCAGAATTTGTGAAGTTTAATTTTGCTAACGTGCGCCGTGTCACGTGTCACCATCACAAAGATTTGCTAAATTGCACCTGCCACGTGTCATCATCCTACGATGCCGACAATCATCATCTATGCTATCTTACTCCGTGCCACGTGTCGACATCTCAACGGAGTTACTATGTGCGCCGGTGCCACGTGTCACGATCTAACACTGCCGACAATCGCCCTCAGCGTGACGTAAGCAATGACGTCATGAATAGTGCCACGTCATCGGATAAGAATCTGAGCCGGTGAATCAGCAAGTGACACGTGGCACTGTAGCTGGCGTCGCGACGCTGAACCTTTGCGTCGCGACGCTGGACCCTATTCGCGCCTATAAATTGAGCGCGAGATTTCAGAATTTGTTGTACCTCTCCCTCCCACTTCTTTGATGTAATTAGGGAGTTCTTCTCTTTCTAAGTTTCTTTTAATTTAGTTTTGTAATTTTAATTACGTTCTGTAATAATAATAATTTACTTTCTTTTTTTGACATTTTTTACTGTTCACTATGAGGAGGTAACTTCCTTATGCTAGGGTGAAAGGTAATTCTTTTACTATTACTATTTAGATTAATCTCCCTTAAAAATAATATATTTACTATTTAAAAAATTGACTTAATCAGGATACCGCCAGATTGGTCGGTTGGTAATAAAATTGTTTTTCCGCCTTTATGGCTGGTTATTTTGGTTCCGCCTTTATGGCTGGTTATTTTGGTTCCGCCTTTATGGCTGGTTATTTTGGTTCCGCCTTTATGGCTGGTTGGACTTAAATTGACTTAATCAGGTTACCGCCTATATGGCTGGTTGGTAATAATCACAAGTTTATATATTATTTTACTGGGAGATATCTAAATAAGTAGTAGTAGAAATAATTCCTTTTACCTTAGCATTTTATTTTATTTTACTTTTAAGCTTTTACTTTACTGCAATTACTTTTCAGCACTGTTACTTATGGCTTTTACTTTTAAGTTTTCATTAGCCCTAGCTATGTGTCATAACTAAGTTAGTTATCTAGGGTTGTGATGAATTTCAATATCACGGGTTTATAAGGGGTTAGATTATAATTTGGGTAATATAAATATTTATTTATTGAGTCTTAATCTTAATGCCTTTTTATTAATTGGCCACTAATAAAATTGATAAGGTAAACTTAAAATGAACTAGACATAGGGATTTTAAGTTTAAGACCTTAGACTCAATAGCCCACGATCTTCCTTGAGGATAGATAACCCTTTAATAGATTTCCTTACAGATATGAATATACCTGTCGGGCGGGGGTAGCCATAATTGGAACTTAATCTTAATGAATCTAGATAATTTGGTTGACATAGACATATGGTTCAATTGGATTATACTAGGTATTTGTAATTGACCATCGGAAGAGGCTTTTACATAATTAGTGTTCCAGGTTAATAAATCAATATTTTACCCAACTATAAGATAACCACTTCATCTTTAAATAATATTGGAATAAATCACAACCCTAGATAGTTTTTAATATTGAATTTTCTTAAAATCTACTTTCGAACAATTTTATTTACTTGTCTTTAAATTTAGAATCGTCGCCATTTCAAATCAATTAAAAAAACCTGTTAGATACTAATAATCATTTGACACTAGTAATCATTTGACCTCATAAAAATTAATAGATAAGGTTTTAAGTCCTCGTGGGATCGATATTTTTTATACTACTTGAACGATACGTGCGCTTGCGTTATACGTGTGGTTTACGCCGGTCAAGTTCTTGGCGCCGTTGCCGGGGACTTAGTTATCTTTTACTATTAGTTTACGGGTTAGATTCGTTACTTGTATCTAATTTTTTTTTTACTTATTGTTTTTGTTTTCTTGTGTTTTCAGGTTCTCAGACACTTCATGAGACGAACCAGAAGCTTTGAACTCCGACCACTGACCCTTGAGGAAATTGAAAGAACTATCAGACAGTTGAGAAGGGAAATGCGAGAAGCCCAAGAAGCTTTAGTCAACATGGAACCTGAACCTTTAGAGTTGCACCACCAATTCCCATTCGAGACAGAACCATTCCGGTGGTTGACAGACTCATTTCATGCATTGTACTTCCTCCATTACCAGCAAATGCGGGTGACATCAAAACTTGCATTCAGATGATTCAGCAGTCAGTTCAGTTTGGGGGAAATGCAACTGAAGATCCTAATGCCCACATCAGCAACTTCCTGGAAGTTTGCAGCACTTTCAATTACAACCGAGAAGCTGAAGAAGCAATGAGACTGCGTGTTTTCCCATACTCCTTGAAGGACAAAGCTAAAGCTTGGCTACATTCATTACCAGCAGGTTCTATCACAACATGGAACACTTTAGCCACCAAATTTCTTGCAAAATACTTTCCACCAGCCAGAACTGGAAAGCTGAGGAATGACATCACATCCTTTGTGCAGCAAGATTCAGAATCCCTGTACGAAGCTTGGGAAAGATACAAAGATTTACTCCGGAAATGTCCACACCATGAGATTCCAAAATGGCTTCAAGTCCAAACATTCTATAATGGACTTTCTGGAATAATGAGAACCACAATCGATGCTGCTGCTGGAGGAACCTTAATGGCAAAAGGAGAAGATCAAACCTGGGAACTAATCGAAGAAATGGCCAACAACAATTCCTTGTGGCCAACAGAAAGAAGTCTGATTCAAAGAATTGCAAGAATTTATGAAGTTGGAGCCAATACAGCAGTCAACACCAAGCTAGATCAAATATGCAAATTCATGGAGACTCTTACCACTGGATCCACAAGTTCACCAAATGGGGGACCACCAGAACAAAACCAACATGCAGAGACAGTGAATTATGTCAACAATTTCAACAGACAGTGGAACAATCCATATTCCAACACCTACAACCCAGGGTGGAGGAATCATCCCAATTTTTCATGGAGCAACAATTCAGGCCAACAGCAGAACTATCCACCACCTGGATTCCAGCAACAGAACAAAGGCCAGTAACAGGCAAATGAACCAGGAATAGAAGAAGTGCTGGCTCAGTTAAAAAAGTACGATGCTATCTTTCAGAGCCAATCAGCTTCCATCAAAGCACTGGAGAATCAAATCGGACAACTGGCCAATGCTCAGAGTTACAGACCGCCAGGTACCCTTCCTAGCAACACAGAGCCAAATCCAAGGGACATGGGAAGGAGCAATGTCATGCCATCATGTTAAAAAGCGGTACTGAAATCAACAAAGATGTTGGAGTCAAAACAGCTGCTGAGGAAGTTCCAAAAGAAACAGAGCAACATATGGAAGAAAAAGAAGCAAAGGAAAAATAAAAAGAACAGATCACTCCACCTCCACCTTTTCCTCAACGTCTTCAGAAAAACAAATTGGACAAGCAGTTTGCTCGATTCCTGGAGATATTCAAAAAGCTGCACATCAACATCCCATTTGCAGAAGCTTTGGAACAAATGCCCAGCTATGTAAAATTCATGAAAGACATTCTTTCACGAAAACGGAGATTGGGAGATTACGAGACAGTAGCATTGACGGAAGAATGCAGTGCCATCATTCAGAGAAAACTTCCCCCAAAATTGAAAGATCCTGGCAGTTTCACCATTCCATGCATCATAGGAGAACATAACTTCGGTAATGCTTTATGTGATTTAGGTGCAAGTGTTAACTTAATGCCTTTTTCTATTTAAGGGAAACTACAAATCGGAGAAACAATGCCTACCTCAGTCTCACTGCAACTTGCTGATCGAACGCTCGTATTTCCAAGAGGTGTAGTTGAAAATGTGCTGGTAAAAGTTGATAAATTCATTTTTCCAGCAGATTTTATTGTCCTTGACATGGAGGAAGATGCAGATGTGCCAATCATCCTTGGGAGACCATTCTTGGCTACAGGTCGGACCATTATTGATGTACAGAAAGGAGAACTAACCATGAGGGTACAGAACCAAGAAGTAACATTCAATGTTTTCAAAGCCATGAATTTCCCAGATGATGAAAAAAAGGAGGAATGTTTCAGACTTGATGTGATACACAGTACCATCCAGAACTCTGACGCAAAACAAAGTTCTACTAACAAACCTAAGACATGTCAATTGCCTGTGGAGCCTAAAGATAAAGCGGCTTTTGTACTGAATGAGCCAATTCTTGCACTACAAGCAACAGAAGAGAAAAAGTTCCACCAGCTCAACGAATTGGAGGAATTTCACAATCAGCCTTTTGAGGATGCCAAATTGTACAAAGAAAAGAGCAAGAAAAGACATGATGAGAAGTTAGTGCGCATACAAGGTGAAATTCTTCTCATGGAAGCCAAAATCACGGTGGTCAGGTCCATTTGTGATCACCAAGGTTTTACCAGACAAAACCGTTGAGATACATGATCCTGACTCCAACAAAACTTTCAAAGTAAAAACAAACGTGTCAAGCACTACTGGGGAGAATCATTTGAGCGACAAAAATAAAGTGTCACACTTTCAGATCCAGCATAAACGTTCGAGCAGTCACGTCTAGCTGACGACTTTAAACTTAGCGCTCGCAGGGAGGCAACCCATGCAATTTTTATATATATTGTGATTGGTGTGATTTAATTTTGTGTGTTTAGTTTTTGTAGATTAAGATGGAAGAAGCTCTCGCAAATCTTCACAAGCAATTTCCTTCTCTCCCTAAAAAATCTCTAATAAAAGTTTACAAAGCTCGCTTGGAAAGGATGAGGTTACTGACGATTTATGGTGTTCCCAATGACATTCGTTGGGTAATTGAAGCACGAGTCCGATTGACAGGTGAGTCTTCTGACTCTTTTATTTCACATCTGCCTTGTTTTGGAAGAAGCACCTATGCAAAGAAACGAAAAGCTAAACAAATGGGTGTTTGTTACAAATGTGCATGTTGGAATTGCAATACTCGTTGTCGTTCTTTAGGAATGATGTCTGTTAATCGCGAAGACAAAATTAAATTCATTAGGGATGGCCTGAGTAAGGAGTCTTTAGATGATATATCTTCGACTCTTGAGACGCATCCCAGTAGATATGTTCACATAGACTTTCGCAGATTACATACACAATTTCAAAAAGAAAGACAACAGTTAAGTCTTGGGAATCTGACTCAAAAAGACCTGTTTGCCAATTTATAAGAAAATTGGATGGGAAGCTTGTCCCTGACGCATAGACGTTAATCAAGCTGTAAATTTTTGTACATATTATATCTCTTTATCTTTTCCTAATAATTGTGATTTGTTTTGTTATTTTCTTTTATTTCCTTCGACAGGATCCAGATCTTGTTGACTATCACGATCTATTTTACTATTTTGCTACTAATCGTCATTTGGAAGATACTTGTGCTATTTTTACTCACCCTTTTCAGGTATTATAAATTCAACTCATCATTGCACTTTTGAAGACATCAAGAGTTGAGAAAGAAATACATAAAAAAATGGAAGCCACTTCAAGAAGACGAGTTGAAAACATCTGTGTGTTTTGCGGTAGTACTGTTGGTACTAAACCACAATACATAGAAGCAGCACAAGAATTGAGTCGAGTCTTAGCTGTGATGAATATGCACTTAATATATGAAGGAGGCAATCTTGGACTTATGGGGATCGTTTCAAAGGCGCACAAGAAGGAGGCAGTCACGTTTTAGGAATCATCCCAAAACCCTTGGCAGAGGCAAATCTTATTGAACCATCAAACGGAGAGGAATTAATCGTGCCAGGTATGTCTGAACGACTGATAGAAATGATTAACCGTGCTGATGCTTTTATTGCTTTGCCAGGTGGTTTGGGCACATTGGAGGAAATTTTTATTGTACTATCTTGGGCGAACCTGAACATACACCAGAAACCAATTGGGCTGTACAACGTTGATGGGTTTTATGATTTTCTTTGTGTGTTTCTTGATGATGCTCGAAGAAATGGGTTCGTGTCAAAACCTTTAAAAGAACTCCTATTTACTGCCAGAACTGCTCCAGATCTAATTGACCAACTCATAGCCTATGAACCAAAAGTTGACCCTATCATTTCAAAGATAAATTGGTCCGAGGACGATCGTGGTAAGAGGCGTCGAATTAATCTGGATCTTAACCTTTAATTTCCTGTAAAATTTCAGCGAACCAGGTATTATCTTCTAAACTCTTCTTCTACTGATTAAGACATTGGGGACAATGTCTCATTTAGGTTTGGGGGAGGGAATTAGTTGATTAGTACCTTGTTTTTAGTTTATATGTCGTTTTTATTTTTAGTCCAAAATTTTTCGAAAATTACAAAAAAATTTCAAAAATTATAAAAATATTTTGTGTGTTTTTTTTTTTTTTTTTTTTGACTAAAAAGGTGAAATTGGTAAGAGATAGCCGAGTAAGGAGTTTCCACTCCTGAAACGTATCTCAAACCTATTTCGAAACGAGTTAATTTTTATTTGTTTCCTTTTGAATTATTTAATTTGTAAATTCTCCAAAAAAATGGACTAAAATGGATCTTCATATGCTCAGTTGGCAGGTATTATCAACATACATGGAAACATACGGACATGAGCTAAAGTTGAAAAGTTTGTAATATTCAGTGCTCTAGTTTAATTGGAGGAAGCATCTCAAAAAGTAATGGAGTAAAAAAAAAAAAACGTCCGAGATCCGAGTTATTAAGTCTGTAAGGGTGTTTTAACACCTAGTGCCCTAAAACCAACTGGTTTGGGAGTCACTGGCCCAAAGCTCGCTACATGGATCAAAGATGCTGCAAAAATATATATCTGAAGTCTGAGTAATTAAGTTCGTAGGGGTGTCTTAACACCTGGTGCCCTAAAGCCAACTGGTTTGGGAGCCACCGACCCAAAGCTCGCTACATAGACTGAAGGTATTGTATATAAATAAAAAAATAGAGAAAAATCAAAGAAAAAAAAATTCAGAAAAATAAAAAAAAAATTATTCCATTGCTACAAAAGGTGTGAAATCTGATAGAACTCTAGGACAAAAATATTACTCTCTTATCAACTGCACTTGTGACTGTTGTGGGCAAAAATGAGTTGTTTAATATTTTATTGGCTGTGTATATAGAGAATGGTAAAAATGATCGGAGAATTTACTTATTTGGTAATTTAAGATGAAACAAAACAACTAATAACTTAGAGTAGAAATTTTCACTTGATTAGTCACTAACTTCTTTATTCTCTTTTCTCTTGTCTTTTTGCTTTTGTGTGCATTATTTTTACTACATGTTTACTTTTGTAAAATGTTTGTGGGTATCATTGCTGTAAACCCTCACGAGACTAAAACTCGTCCACTAGGGACACCTAGGGGTTTAAAGGCTTGTTGCATATGCTAAATGCAACAGTGATCCCTATGAAAGTGGCTTAGTTAAATTTTAAGATGTTTATGTTATTTTATTTTATGTTTTGCTCGAGGACTAGCAAAATGTTAGGTTTGGGGGTGTGATGAGTGGTAAAACTATCACAATTTCCCACTCATTTAACCTTATATTTTATATAGTTTCTTGAGTTTTGTGAATATTTTGATGTGTTTTGTGTTATTTTATAGATAAATAAAGTTTCGGGACATTCTGGAGGTGATTTGGAGGCAAAACTGTAAAAATTGACAAAAAATGGCATTTTGGTAATTTACCGCGTCGCGACGCCAGGACCTTCAGCGTCGCGACGCCTAACATGCACCGGAGTCTGCTAACGTGCGCCGGGTCAACGGGTCAGAATTTGTGAAGTTTGACTTTGCTAACGTGCGCCGTGCCACGTGTCACCATCACAGAAGATTTGCTAAATTGCGCCTGCCACGTGTCATCATCCTACGATGCTGACAATCATCATTTATGCTATCTTGCGCCGTGCCACGTGTCGATATCTCAACGGAGTTACTAATGTGCGCCGGTGCCACGTGTCGCGATCTAACATTGCCGACAATCGCACTCAGCGTGACGTAAGCAATGACGTCATGAACAGTGCCACGTCATCGGATAAGAATCTGAACCGGTGAATCAGCAAGTGACACGTGGCACTGTAGCTGGCGTCGCGACGCTGAACCCTTTGGCGTCGCGACGCTGGACCCCTATCCGCGCCTATAAATTGAGCTCGAGATTTCGGAATTTGTTGTACCTCTCCCTCCCACTTCTTTGATGTAATTAGGGAGTTCTTCTCTCTCTAAGTTTCTTTTAATTTAGTTTTGTAATTTTTAATTACGTTATGTAATAATAATAATTTACTTTCTTTATTTTACAATTTTTACTATTCACTATGAGGAGGTAACTTCTTTATGCTAGGGTGAAAGGTAATTCTTTTACTATTACTATTTAGATTAATCTCCCTTAAAAATAATATATTTACTATTTAAAAAATTGACTTAATCAGGATACCGCCAATTGGTCGGTTGGTAATAAAATTGTTTTTCCGCCTTTATGGCTGGTTATTTTGGTTCGGCCTTTATGGCTGGTTATTTTGGTTCCGCCTTTATGGCTGGTTATTTTGGTTCCGCCTTTATGGCTGGTTGGACTTAAATTGACTTAATCAGGCTACCGCCTATATGGCTGGTTGGTAATAATCACAAGTTTATATATTATTTTACTGGGAGATATTTAAATAAGTAGTAGTAGAAATAATTCATTTTACCTTAGCATTTTATTTTATTTTACTTTTAAGCTTTTACTTTACTGCAATTACTTTTCAGCACTGTTACTTATTGTAACATCCCGCCTAAGCCAGGATGCTACCGGCAGGAGACAGGCTAATCCTGACTCCATAAGCCTCTGACTCTGACGAAATTTCGGCATGACCTCTTCTAAAAGTTATGCAACCTGGATCAAAGTCCAGCACCACAATACAACCTTCAGGGCCCAGACTCAATAAATCACTAACATAAACAACTCAAGATAAAATACAACTGGGCTCCATGCCCGAAAATACGTATAAACAAAAACTTTTCTAAAATAAACTCGTGCTCAGCACGTTACAACTTATACAAACTAAAACATAAGCTACTAGACTATTTATTTCCCCCAAGACCTGGTGACTGGCTGACTGCAACGCTGCTACCCGGCTTCTCAAGATCTGGTATCTGCAGTCGATCGATCGAATCACCAACCTGCAAAACTCAAAACACTTGCTTTCGCTGCGCTACTCTGATATCTTATTTCTTTCCTAATTAATTCTCTACTAGTTCCAATTCAGACTCTTACTATAGTTATCTTTCTTTTAACACATTGAAATATCATCAAATCGGATCTAAATATAATATTCTTTCTATTGCACAACCACCAAACTAATACTAACCGTACAAACTTGAATATGAAATCTTATAATCATGAACTAGTGTTTTACAACTTGTTCCTTCCATATAAGCATACAATGCACACATACATCAATCAATACTCAGATATAATCATGCTATCATTCATTAATGTCCACTTTATGCATCACAAATGTTAACTAGAATGTATGATTTAAATGTATGACTTTTATAAGCTATGCAGTACTTTATCATGCCATTCTTTTATGAAATACGTCTTGAAAATATTTTCTGAAAACTGCTTTCCAAAAACTGTTTCTGAAAACTGAAGTCTTTATCTGAAATCTGTATTTCTAAAAACTGAAATCTGTATCTGAAAACTGAAAACTTTCTCTAAATTCTGTGTCTCTTTCTGAAAACCGGGACGTATGAGGGCGTTACGTATCGTCCGACCCCTCATACTCCTATCTGGAGGCAGAAGTGCAAATCCATGACTTTTGGGCGTTACGTATCGCCGTCCCCCAAAGCATGCCACTACTATCTCATTATCTGGGGGTCTAGGGGCGTGATATCTCGCCGTCTCCCTAGCCCATCTGGGAGGATCTGAGAGCGTCCCCTCAGTCCTCAACATGTGCACATGTCTCTGAATCCGTCAATTCCAACTGAATCTCAAGTTACATACTGGGGTGAGTTTTTACCTCATGCCCCGGAAACATAAAACCATATATTGTATCTCAAAACTGTAAAAACATTTTATGAAATACTTTTCTTCCAAAAGTCTTTGAAACTTTTCTTTAAAACTTTTTGAATCTCAAAATCATTCTTTCAGCCCAATTATGAAAATCATGAAGCACAAACATGCATATGTATTTTATGCTTTCACTAATCACCGCTATACTTTATTATATGCTTACCTCATATTATCATATATGTTCATGCATATGTTCATGTATTCCCACTAATTAAAGATACATGTATTCTATTTCTTTATATGCTATCATCATGCACGCCCAAGCTCATTACATACTACTAAAATTACACTAATCCATACTAACACATACATTAACCATATAAACAAATGCATAGCTGATATATATATATATATAGAGCTTACTTATTCATTCACTTACTTTATCCATCAGTATATATGTTCAATATAAGTTTTCAATAGCATTACTAAATTGAACTTTAGAAACAACAATACCTATAGAAACTGGATACCAGTTAGCACTTTACGCACTTCACATTTGATCCATGTTTTAATGATTTAATCTTGTTACCCGAGGCTAGTTACATTATCATTCTTTCATTCATTCTTATCATACTAAAGCTTACTTTTCTTTATGCATCATATGCTTTTACTACTACACTGATACATGCATACACTAGTAAATTAATAACCTTCAATTTATTTTCATGTTGCAGGGGCTAAATAGGTTTTGCTATGATAAGTCAGACCCGGACTGACTGTTTCAGGAGCTGGAATTACCTTCTGATCAGGTCTTGACTTAGTTTCATAACCATCAGGGGCTGGTCGGATGTATAAGGCAGGGTCTGATCCGGTTTGACAATTTCAGGGGCTGACAGAGTCTTAGGGAAGAGTCTGACTCCAGTTGAACTATTTCAGGGGCTGACCGAGCCTCACTGGATAGGATTTGACTTTCTAGGTTCTGACTCGGTGTCATTGCATGGCCTAATTTCTGAAACTACTCTATAAGTAAGGGTTGATCTGAAGCCAACTATAAAGTTAATTTCAGGTGCTCATGTCTGAGAGTCTACTCAAAGGCTGTTCTAAGGTTGAATCAAGGTCTGTTATCATACTCAAGGCCCCTAACCAGGGTCTGACGTCAAAGGCTATAATCAGAATTTGATTTCTAGTTCAGGATGCACACAACAAATTCATACTCACTACTGATGTATCATCACACTACTAAGGCTTGTTTCAGCAACTACTTATACTTACAAACATTATAAATCAGGCTAACACACTGATTTCATTCCCATGTCCAGTAACCACAAGTTTATACTCAAACTAAATAGATAGCCATTACTAAAACTTGCATCTAAGGACATTAATTCAATAATTCCATATCCAGGTTCTGTGCCTACACATATACCTTTACTGCAATTTCAACCAATCTCTACTGCTACTATCATCTTCATTACTACTGATGTCATTTCTGTTTCTACTACCCTCATTACTTCTATTACTACTGTTATACACATACTCATACACACATTTCCAGAATTTCATTCTATCTCATTTCCATATTTCAATAACTCTTGTAACCCATTCATAAACACTTGTACGAAAATCCAGATTCTAGGGTTCTACCAATTTTTCCCCAAATCGTACCATTCTTTTAATCCGGTTAATTTCTTTCAATGTTTAAGGCTAAAATCAGTTTCTTATTTACTTAATATACCCATCATCATCATTCTTGAGTCAATTTGGAAATTTACCCTAAAACCCAGATTTATCCAATTCAATAAAAATTCAAGAAATCAGTCATAGTGTACTTACCTATTTACTCTTGTTGCTCACTACTGATGTATCATCACACTACTAAGGCTTGTTTCAGCAACTACTTATACTTACAAACATTATTAAATCAGGCTAACACACTGATTTCATTCCCATGTCCAGTAACCACAAGTTTATACTCAAACTAAATAGATAACCATTACTAAAACTTGCATCTAAGGACATTAATTCAATAATTCCATATCTAGGTTCTGTGCCTACACATATACCTTTACTGCAATTTCAACCAATCTCTACTGCTACTATTATCTTCATTACTACTGATGTCATTTCTGTTTCTACTACCCTTATTACTTCTATTACTACTGTTATAACACATACTCATACACACATTTCCAGAATTTCATTCTATCTCATTTCCATATTTCAATAACTCTTGTAACCCATTCATAAACACTTATACGAAAATCCAGATTCTAGGGTTCTACCAATTTTTCCCCAAATCGTACCATTCTTTTAATCCGGTTAATTTCTTTTTATGTTTAAGGCTAAAATCAGTTTCTTATTTACTTAATATACCCATCATCATCATTCTTGAGTCAATTTGGAAATTTACCCTAAAACCCAGATTTATCCAATTCAATAAAAATTCAAGAAATCAGTCATAGTGTACTTACCTATTTACTTCTGTTGCTCACGGCTTTTGCCCATCTTCTTCTTTCGCTCTTGGTTTCTCTCACTCGGCTCAGCCCCTCTCTTACCCTTCACTGCTTCTTTCTCGGCTCCTTTCTCTATTTTTCTACTTCTCTCGATTCTGCCCTATTCTCTCTTTCTTCATCTCCCTCTCGATTCTTCTTCTTTGAACCCATTTCCCTCATCTGGTTTCGTTCTGCTTCAGCTTCTCTTTCTTCTCCATTTTTCTTTCCTCTTCTCTCTTCTCGGTCTACTCTTCTCCTCTCCTCTCTCTCTCTTTTCTTTATTTCCTCTTTCGGTCTCCTTTCTCTCTTCTTTCTATTTCTCGGTCTCTCTTTCTCTGGGTTATCCTTTTTCATCTTCCCCCCGTTTTTCTGTCTTCCCCATTGATGATATCAATTGTGTGCGTGTGTGCTTATCACATATGTGTGTGTGTCAAAATGAGTGGTGGTGAGTGTCCCACGTGTGTGCGCATAAATGAAAAAAGTCTAAATTTATGGATGTTATCTATAATGTATAAGTAATATTGTTATTAATACATGTGTATATTTATATCTAGAAATATCTAGAATTACTATTATTATTTTGTGGTTAATTCTCAATTCAACCTCTCAAATTTAATCCAATAAAATTATAATCAATTCCATTAAAAGATCCCATTTTACTTGAAAAATAAACCTCGCATTCAATCGGCTACAACAGAGAAAATAAATCTATGCTATTTCGTTAACATTACCTGGGATGTTAAACTTATGGCTTTTACTTTTAAGTTTTCATTAGCCCTAGCTATGTGTCATAACTAAGTTAGTTATCTAGGGTTGTGATGAATTTCAATATCACGGGTTTATAAGGGGTAGATTATAATTTGGGTAATATAAAGATTTATTTATTGAGTCTTAATCTTAATGCCTTTTTATTAATTGGCCACTAATAAAATTGATAAGGTAAACTTAAAATGAACTAGACATAGGGATTTTAAGTTTAAGACCTTAGACTCAATAGCCCACGATCTTCCTTGAGGATAGATAACCCTTTAATAGATTTCCTTACAGGATATGAATATACCTGTCGGGCGGGGGTAGCCATAATTGGAACTTAATCTTAATGAATCTAGGTAATTTGGTTGACATAGACATATGGTTCAATTGGATTATACTAGGTATTTGTAATTGACCATCGGAAGAGGCTTTTACTTAATTAGTGTTCCAGGTTAATAAATCAATATTTTACCCAACTATAAGATAACCACTTCATCTTTAAATAATATTGGAATAAATCACAACCCTAGATAGTTTTTAATATTGAATTTTCTTAAAATCTACTTTCGAACAATTTTATTTACTTGTCTTTAAATTTAGAATCGTCGTCATTTCAAATCAATTAAAAAAACCTGTTAGATACTAGTAATCATTTGACCTCATAAAAATTAATAGATAAGGTTTTAAGTCCTCGTGGGATCGATATTTTTATACTACTTGAACGATATGTGCGCTTATGTTATACGTGTGTGTTTACGCCGGTCAACAATCCTCATAGTCCACATAGTCCACGGTAGTCTTCGGTAGTCCACATAATCCACATAGTCCACGGTAGTCCATGGTAGTCCTCAGTAGTCCACATAATCCACATAGTCCACATGCCGTACCTGGCGTGCTAACCCCGTACCTAGGGTGTCGATGTGGTCTGAATGCCGTACCTGGCGTGCTAACCTCATACCTAGGGTGTCATAGTTTTCTGAATCCTAACCCCGTACCTAAGGTGTCACAGTTGCGTCTCCGTACCTAGAGTGCCGCAATTTTCTGAATGCTAACCCCGTACCTATGGTGTCGCAGTTGTCTGGATGCCGTACCTGGCGTGCCAACCTGATGTCTCCATACCTTGAGTGTCGTATCTGGCTGATCTGATATCTTCATACCTAGAGTGTCGTACCCGGCTGAACTGATCTGATGTCTCCATACCCGGAGTGCCGTACTTGGCTGAACTGATCTGATGTCTCCATACCCAGAGTATCGTACATGGCTGATCTGATATCTCCATACCCGGAGTACCGTACTTGGCAGAACTGATTTGATACCTCCATAGCCGGAGTGCCGTACCTAGCAGAACTGATACTGAACTAACGTGGGACTCACCTCCAGAATGCTATACCCGACAGAACTGATACTAAACTAATGTGGGCCTCGCCCCCAGAATGCCATACCCGGCAGAACTGATGCTGAATTAATGTGGGCCTCGCCCCCAGAATGCCATTCCCGGCAAGTCTGCTACAGATGCTAATGTGGGCCTCGCCTCCAGATTTTCATACCCGGCTTTACTGATACTGATAATGATGTGGGCCTCACCCTCAGATTTCCATACCTGGCAAGACTGCTACTGATGCAAATGTGGGCCTCGCCCCCAGATTGCCATACTCGGCAAGACTGATTCTGATGATGATGTAGTGGGCCCTCGACCTTGGGATGCATCCCGAAATTGCAACAGATGTGTGGGCCCTTGACCCTGAGTCGCATCCTAAAGGTGATGATGTAGTGGGCCCTCGCCCCCAAACTGATACTGATGTGGGCCTCGCCCCCAGACTAATACTAATATGGGTCTCGCCCCCATGCTGATATTGATGTGGGCCTCGCCCAAAAATGATATTGATATGGGTCTCTCCCTAGACAGATATTGATATGGGCCTCGCCCCAGAGTGATACTGTTGTGGGCCTCGGCCCTGGAACTCATCCCCAAAACTGCTGCTGATGTGGGCCTCGACCTTGGGACTCATCCCCAAAATTGCTGCTAAGGTGGGCCTCGACCATAGGATTCATTCCAAAACTCTGACAATGTGGGCCTCGACCCTGGGATTCATTTCCGGATTCATTCCAAAACTCTGATGATATGTGGGCCTCGATCCTGAGACTCATCCCCAAAACTGAAACTGATATGGGCCTCAACCCTGGGACTCATCCGCAAAATTACTACTCATATATTGCTGATTCTGGTTGGCTTGTATTTGCCACTTTCTCTTTCTTTTTTGAAATCTGTGAATACAAAACGAAACAAACATAAAAAGAATGCAAAATAAGTTACGTGTATGCATGCATGCATGAATGAATTTCCTATTCTGTTGGGTTAGGTCTTCCGCCAGTTCTCCAGGTGATTGCTCTGTCTTCTCTCTGGTTTCATGATTCAATATCTTGTTATGTCCCTGATTCGCGATGTGGGAGACTGGTCGCCCCCAGCCTTGGTTTACCTTTCTGCTCTCCGCTGTTTGTACTTGGTCGAGATGAACCACATGGTGAGGCCTTCCATATCATCATGCTATATCACATGCGATGAAATAGTCCCAATAGCTACACATATTATCGTCCTCAAAGAGTGCCCAGTATTGAAACCAGAGAACCTTCAAAACATTCAATGCAACTCAAGTCCAAGTCTTTGAGTAAATGATCTATGCCAGACTCGAGGTGTGTGTGTGCAAATGTCCTTCGCAGATTCATCCCCATGTAAGCCAACTCAATGATTTCGTCAAAAAATTGGGATTGATGGGTCAAACCAACCTAGATGTCTCAATTATGCCTGCAGTTGCTTTTCTGTGCTCAATGTGGTATGGTTTTCTTTCTCTTTTGTCTCTCTCTTTTTTCTTTTCATTTTGAACTTCTTTTTTTTCTTTCTCTTCTCTCTTTTTTTTTTTTCTTTTTTTTTCCAACACACCTACCCTTTAAGGTAGCATTTCTCCTCATGGTGGTCCTACTACTCGCCCATGGGTAGCTTCACGCTTATCGGTTATAGGTGGTTCAATTATTTTCTTTAGAGACTTTTCTTTTCATTTTCAACCATACCACACATCATAACATAAGCAAATCAAGATAGACATCTAAGCAAACGGTCATTCACCGACCTACAATTTCTTCAACTAGTCACCTTACCAGCTACTCAGGTTTTCACCGCTAAGAACCTATAGTGAAGTGCTTACGAGTCTAACATAGATCAATCACTCAAAGTATCAGATAAAAGCACATCAAGGGTTTATCGTTTCTAATATTTCATCCTCAAGCAAACGATTTCATCATTGAACTTATGCCTAACTATTAGGACTAAGAACACAATTTTTTTTCTTTTTTTTTTCTTTTTTTTTTCTTTTTTTTTTTTTTTTTTTCTTTTTTTCTCTTTTTTTTTCCTGAAGGCCCCCAATGGTCTTTTTATCATTGCAGTAAAGTTCTATGTTCCTCGGTTTCCTTTTCCACGATATCCATGTTTGCTAAACTCTTAATTCACGGGTCTTCTTTTTCCTAACCCAACGGATATTATGATGGCTTTTAAGACACGGGGGTTAACATGATACATGTATGCATGAGATGCATGAGATGCGTGCGATGCATGTAATATATAAGTCATAAGAATTTTACACTAGTTGGCCCATCAGCATTTTAGAAACTTTTGGCCCGATTGCCATAAAGCACAGACTCGTCCCAGTTTAAATGGCCCAACAAGCCCATACTTCATGACAACAAGTCCGACTGAATCCAATTACAATGGTCCAAAACATAAAGGAATAGTCCTACTGATCCTACAACTATAGTTCATACGTGGGTTTACAGGGGTATAGACAAAAGCTCCCATCGACGAAGGATTGCCCAACACTAGGTCTCCCCACTCAAGGGTTCGAGAGACCAAGTTAGCGCACCTTTTTTATACCTAAAGGTACGTGCCAACGAGTTATGGTGTGTGACTGACTGTCAAATGGATTTCCCGTTGTAGATTCCCCAAAGGGAGGGTGGAGCGAGGCTCTCTTAAGTACCCTAGCCCCTTAGGCTTTTATCGCTTGGTGACATGAAAAAACAGCGAGTCCTCCAAATTAGTCCATCACGGTAGACTACTAGTACATGATTATCTAGGTGCCTTCACAGTTTTTCCTTATAGAAAGGTAGTGAATGAAGGAAGACACCAAACCATTACCTAGCCTTAAAAGTGCATTTGATTAAACCCCTTTCAACCTATGGTAGACACGGTTAAATAAAGCACAAATTACAATCACTACAAGACATTATTTCGGGGCCAATTCTCTAAATCCTCAGTGGAGTCGCCAAACTGTAGGACAAAAAACTTGACGACGTTGTTCTAGGCTCGCGACCTAGTTGGGAGTACGAAATAACATAGAGTCGCCACCCGGTGTGAACCGGGACAAAGATTTAAGGCCGCACTCACCCCTCGCAAGGGAAGACCTCAAACCGTTGGGTTCGGAATGGTCCCTTACTTATGTCACTTGTGATGATATGATTTATGCAATAAATTAACCGAGTCTACTCAATAATCATGCTCAGAGGTATTTAGATCTAACATGCATTCGCTAAATAAATCATATTCTAAGTTTGCATGCTTGAAAGTAAGTCTTTGAATGGCAAACACGATATCACACAATGAGCATATTGAACCATTAAATAAACGAATCACTATTCAAATATAAACCTAAACTAATCAAAATAACATGCTTAAAAATAACATAATCATGCTTAGAAATTAAATAACAAAACTAAATTAAACCATGCTTAAAATAATAAATGAACAACCTATAAACTACAACATGCTCAAATACAAATTTGGATGAGACGAGATATGTGTATCTTAAGTGGTACGTGGCATTGTATCCCGAGTGCAGACCGCAATACCGTCCATTCGGAATCGGCTACGGAATTTACGTCCGGGTTTCCATCTGATATACCACAAAAGGGAACACGCATCCCGCTCATCCAACAATCACATCATGCCTCAAACGACTCTCATGCAATAATATTTTAAAATAAATAAAATAAAACGAAAGAAGATAAGTAAAAAGGTGCCCTCAGGTCTAACCTCTTTTGTTATCTCTCGAAAGCGCGTTACACGGTCGTCGGAAGGGAGAATGCTCTGCAACTTTTCTGGTTCACTAATCCAATGTTTCTCCTCGCTGTTTCGCTATTTGGGCTGCTGTTTTCACTCCATTTCGCTGCTGTTTGTGTTGTATTTTCTGGTCACTGTTTTGGTAATTTAGGCTACTGTTTTTGTGGTTTTTTGGACTGGTTTGTGCTATTTTTAGGTGCAGTTTTGGGTTAATTTGGGGACTTTTTTGGGCAATTTTTAGGTGTGCAGGGAGCACAGTTTGCGTGCAGTGAGGGCTGTGATATGCGGCTGTTTTTGGGTTCTTTATGCGTGCAGTTTGGAGTGATGATATGCGGCTATTTGGGCTGATTGTGGAGGAGGTTATGTGCGTGGAGTTTTCTAAATGAAGGGCTATGTGGCGCTGATTTTATTAACTGATTAGGGGGCTAGTGAGTGGAGGCTGGTGGCTTGTTGTTAATGTGTTCAGTTGGTTTTAGGGATATGTGGAGGGCTGAGTTCTTGTGAGTGGAGAGGACGTGTTGAGAGGGCGTTAAAAGGGCAGGTTTTGTGTTGAAGGTTGATTAGGCGTGAAGGGCAGTGGCTTGAAGCTAGCAACGTGGGGGTGCAGGTGAGTGAAAGGGCAGGTGGCGTTGAATGGAAAAGATAGGGTTGATGAAGTTATGTGGGTGCTGGGCGATGTGAGACCGGTAAAGGATTCGTGGAGAGGGGCGTGAGTGAGGCTTTTAGGGTGGCTGCGTGATGGTCTGTGGATAATGGCGTGGTAAGGCTTAGGTTAAGTCGACAATTTGGTCAGTGTGTGAGCTGTGTTTAGGGTTAGAACCGAGAGCCGTGAGGAGACATGCAAGGGACGTGAGAGGGTTGTTGGTGCGTTAGTCCAGTGGCTGCTCGGGGGCTTTGTTAATTGTTCGTTTGCGTGAGTGCATTGGGTTTGAAGCTGTGTCGCGTTGTGAAGGGCGAGCTGGCTGATGAAATGTGTGATTTTGTGTGAATTGTGTGTGAATGTGCCCGGGTTTAATGTGTTGGGTTAAGGGTTCTTTTTATAGGCCACGGGAGGGGTAATCCTTGTTGGAGAAGGAAAGGATTTTGTGTATTAATGGGGAGATTTAATTAGTTTGTTATAGGGAAAATCTTTAATTAGGGGAATTGATTTGATTTGTTCTTTTTAATTAAGGATATGATTTATTTAAATTGGTATGTGATTTAATTAAATTAGGAATGTGATTTATTTTAATTAGGAATGTTATTTATGGAATTTAATTTGAATCTTTTAATTTAATTTGTGACATGTGTTTTAATTTAATTTATTTATTAATTTAATTGGTTTTAATTTAATTTGTGACATGTATTTTAAATGTTTTAATTATTTTGGATTGGGCTTGGTGTGTTTAAAAACAGAGGTCCAACAAGCGATCCCGAAGTGAAACAAGCGAGTTAAATCTGACAAAATGCTAATTTCCAACTTTACCCTTCCAACATCCGTTTCCCGCGGCTTTCACAACTAAAGAGGTAGTGTCTCCATACGAGACTCATCATCGGGCTTATATGCAAAAATGTAGTGCCTGCAGTCGCCCCCACTTTGATGGGACTTGTGTAGTGTGTGACAATGACAATCCTATCAAAGTACGTGCAATGCATTTTTACTTACCTGGCTCGCCAGCTGTCATCTGGTCTGCCTACTGTGCTGAGTTGATAGTGTTAAACCCCGTACCTAGGGTGTCGCGGTAGTCCACAATGACAAACTTGGCGTGCTAAACCCCGTACCTAGGGTGTCGCGGTAGTCCACGGTAGTCCACATACTCCACGGTAGTCCACGGTAGTCCACATAGTCCACATACTCCTCGGTAGTCCACGGTAGTCCACATACTCCACGGTAGTCCACATAGTCCACATACTCCACGGTAGTCCACATACTCCACGGTAGTCCACATACTCCATGGTAGTCCACATACTCATCGGTAGTCCACATAGTCCACATACTCCTCGGTAGTCCACATAGTCCACATACTCCTCGGTAATCCACGATAGTCCACATAGTCCACATACTCCACGGTAGTCCATATACTCAACGGTAGTCCTCGGTAGTCTACATAATCCACATAGTCCACGGTAGTCCACACAATCCTCATAGTCCACATAGTCCACGGTAGTACTCGGTAGTCCACATAATCCACATAGTCCACGGTAGTCCTCGGTAGTCCACATAATCCACATAGTCCATATGCCGTACCTGGTGTGCTAACCCCGTACCTAGGGTGTCGCTGTGGTCTGAATGCCGTACCTGGCGTTCTAACCTCATACCTAGGGTGTCACAGTTTTCTGAATGCTAACCCCGTACCTAGGGTGTCACAGTTGCGTCTTCGTACTTAGAGTGCCGTAATTGTCTGAATGCTAACCCCGTTCCTAGGGTGTCGTAGTTGTTTGGATGCCGTACCTGGCGTGCCAACCTGATGTCTCCATACCCTGAGTGTCGTACCTGGCTGATCTGATATCTCCATACCCAGAGTGCCGTACCCGGCTGAACTGATCTGATGTCTCCATACCCGGAGTGTCGTACCTGGCTGAACTGATTTGATGTCTCCATACACGGAGTGCCGTACCTGGCTGATCTGATATCTCCATACCCAGAGTGCCGTACCTGACAGAACTGATTTGATACCTCCATACCCGGAGTGCCGTACCTAGCAGAACTGATACTGAACTAACGTGGGACTCGCCTCCAGAATGTCATACCCGACAGAACTGATACTGAACTAATGTGGGCCTCACCCCCAGAATGCCATACCCGGCAGAACTGATGCTGAATTAATGTGGGTCTCGCCCCCAGAATGCCATTCCCGGCAAGTATGCTATAGATGCTAATGTGGGCCTCGCCCCAAAATTGTCTTACCCGGCTTTACTGATACTGATAATGATGTGGGCCTCGCCCTCAGATTGCCATACCTGGCAAGACTGCTACTGATGCAAATGTGGGCCTCGCCCCCAGATTGCCATACTCGGCAAGACTGATGATGATATAGTGGGCCCTCGACCCTGGGACGCATCCCGGAATTGTAACAGATGTGTGGGCCCTCGACCATGAGTCACATCCTAATTAGTTAATTAATGGGGAGATTTAATTAGTTTGTTATAGGGAAAATCTTTAATTAGGGGAATTGATTTGATTTGTTCTTTTTAATTAAGGATATGATTTATTTAAATTGGTAGGTGATTTAATTAAATTAGGAATGTGATTTATTTTAATTAGGAATGTTATTTATGGAATTTAATTTGAATCTTTTAATTTAATTTGTGACATGTGTTTTAATTTAATTTATTTATTAATTATTGGTTTTAATTTAATTTGTGACATGCATTTTAAATGTTTTAATTATTTTGGATTGGGCTTGGTGTGTTTAAAAACAGAGGTCCAACAAGCGAACCCGAAGCGTAACAAGCGAGTTAAATCTGACAAAATGCTAATTTCCAACTTTACCCTTCCAACATCTGTTTCCTGCGGCTTTCACAACTAAAGAGGTAGTGTCTCCATACGAGACTCATCATCGGGCTTATATGCAAAAATACAGTGCCTACACTACCATTTTGTGAGCATTGTGTTACAAGCAAGTAAAACATATTAAAATTCAGCAAGTCAAATGCTCAGAAGAAATCCATTTTAGAATTGTTTCACTTTGATATTTGAGAAACACTGGTTCAATCTTTGTGGAAAGTAAAATATTTTGTATCATTTATCGATAATTTTTCTAGAAGATGTTGGGTGTACCCGATCAAAAATAAATCAGATGTGATGTCAGTTTTTAAAAACTTCAAAGCACAAATTGAAGGGATATTGGAAAGAAAATCAAGTGTTTAAGGACATATAATGGAGGAGAATATTGCAGTAAGGATTTTGATGCATATTATTGTTGAGTGAGGAACGGCAATGCCGAGCGCAGCGGAACCCGCCCGAGATCAAATCCCGAGCGAATAATTTTTTATTTATTTATTTTCGGCACTAGCTAAAAAGGTGGGTTAAAATATTTTACTACAAACTTAAATTATTCCAATGTATTAAAAACATATATCATCATATATAAATTTTTTCATACATCAAATTTACTTCCATAAGCTCAAATAAAAATTCCTAACACTTTAACAAATTTATCAACACTTAACAAATTTAATCCAAGCATCAATATTTTTTCCAACACTTGAAAAAAATAATCAAAGCATACAAAATTAATATACCAACTATATACTAATTTTTCCATACACTTTAATGCTTCATTTTCCTCACATACATGCTTCTAATTATTCAACACTTCCACAACAATTTTTCTCAACAAAAATCATCAACAAAACAACAATAAATTTACAAATTAAATTTACCAACAATTGATTTCAACTTTTGCCAATTATTGAAGCTTTGCATCCAAAAACCCCAAATCCTCCAAGCTCTTGATTCTTTGAAATTTCTTCTTCCTCCACCAAATTGAGCTTCTTGAAGAACAAGTCTTGGTGATCAAAAGGTGGTTTGATCACTCAAGAATGGCAACAAGATTTTTCACAAATTTAACTCTTAAAACCTAGGAAAATCAAAGCTTCAAGAACACAAATTAACCCTCAACTCTTAAGGATTAATTCCATAGACTTGATTATTTGTTTGGGTAATATTTAGTGAGATTTATTGGCTTGATTTTGGAAAGCAAAAAACAAAAAAAAATAAATTCACTTCATTTCTTGTTCTTTTCGGCAGTAAGCAAAAAAATAAGAGAAGTGATGCCTTTTTGCTTCTTTTTGGTTAGGCAGCAGTAAGTGGGAGTGAGAGAGATTTTTTTGCTTCTTTTAATTCTTTTTGTTTTTGTTAATTAAAATCAAAGAAAAACAAAACCAAACCCTTTAATTAAACCATGGTTCAAGGGAATCTTTTCCCTATACCACATATTTTAAAAATTAAACTTAACCAAAGTTAAAATAAAATCTCACCAACTTAGTCAACTTAGTCACAATCAAATGATTTAGTTACTTTAAGAAAAATATTCAATTGCATTAACTAAAGTTACTTTAATTAATTAAGACCTTTATTTGTATAAACCAAGTAATTAATTTTTTACATTAATATAACAATTAAATTAATTTACTAATTAATTAATAATTTAATGTAAATCAAATTTACATTTATTATACAATAAACTTATATCAACTCTTGATATAAAATTAATTAATTCAATTCATCTCATGAATTATCGAATCAAACAATTTAATCCTTAAAACCCAAAAAATTACATTGTCAACATTTGACGAAAAGTCGCTCTAGTGCCCAACGAGTAAACTTAATATAATGGAACTCTCTAGGCTCACGTTCGGTTGTTACTTATACATATACATATATATCTCATATATTCGTACATATATTCATGAAGGCCTGCACACCTACAAATCATGACTAAAAACAACATGACACGTCGAACCATACAAGTCGAGGTTAAAACATTAATGTATAATCCTTTCGTCATTACCGTCTCCAATTGAGTAAGGTTATAGATTTACTGTCAAAACATTATCTACTCAATATAAAATAAATTTTCATAATCATATTCCATTAATAAATAATATATGCAAAACTCTTTTCAATAATATTTATAATGTTAAAGAAACAATTTCTTCAACGAACTTTTGGCCAAAAGATTTCTGGAATATACTCTGAAAAATTTCTGGAAACATAATCAAACCATATAGACTGACGAATCCTCATATTAACACACACTGATCTTCGTGAGCATCGGTCTATACCTAACAGTCATCTAGAGGTCAGACCATAAAAGGTCTTTGGCATCATGGTATCAGGCGTAGAGGATCACTCACAAGACCACTGTGGTGTCTCAAGTCAAAGGACAACAATAACTACTCAACTCGAAAAGACAACTATTGAAAGTTTTATGGAATATCTATTAGACATCTTTTATGAGTTTGTTCGATATTCATTCCATTAATGAATATCTGCATTTCTATACGAACTTCCATTAATCTGACAGTCTGTTGAGGCAAACCATATGTCCATTATATATATAGACAATGAACTAGTCTTACCAATATAATGACCGACCAATGTCAATATTTCTCAACACCATTTGCAACTCTTGCAACTATATCACCATATGTTGTAACTCTCGGTTCTTTACTAATTTCATATAAGGTTTCGAGTGAAACTCGAAATCTCTAACTCTTAGAGTAATCTAACACTTAGATTTACAATATATAAATAAAAGTAAGAATTACCATACAAATAAATAAATAATCATGATAAAGAAAATATTACATTGCATAAATAATAAATATTCATACAAAAAGTGAATGGTGCTCGATCACCGTTTCCCACACTCCCACTTGATCTAGTTCCATTCACGATGGTATCTAATACCCATAGACTCCACGTATTTCTCAAACAACTTGGGAGTTAAGGTTTTAGTTAGTGGGTCCACTACATTTTTTTCAGTTCGTACTTTACAAACTATAATGTCACCTCTAGCCAAAATTTCTCTAATTATGTGATACTTTTGTTCCACATGCTTAGATTTCTGATGAGTGCGAGGTTCCTTGGCTTGAGCTACCGCACCATTGTTGTCACAATATAATGGAATATGATCTACTATAGATGGGACTACTCCAAGCTTCGCAATAAACTTTTTGATCCAGACAGCTTCCTTTGCGGCTTCTGAAGCAGCAATATATTCTGCCTCGGTGGTGGAATCAGCAGTCGAACCCTGCTTGGTGCTCTTCCAACTAATGGCACCGCCATTGAGAGAAAACACAAACCCAGATCTAGACTTTCTATCATCTGGATCAGATTAAAAATCTGAATATGTGTAACCTCTCAACTGTAAGTCATTTTCTCCATAAATGAGGAACTTATCATTTGTACCCTTAAGGTATTTCAGGATATGTTTCACAGCTATCCAATGGTCCTGACCCGGATCAGACTGATAACGACTTGTAACACTTACACTCATGCTGATATCAGGTCTAGTACATAACATAGCATACATTATGCTACCAACAGCGGAAGCATAAGGCTGGCTAAGCATTTTAGCCCTTTCATCATCTGTCTTAGGATACATTTTCTTAGACATATGAATATCACGTTTGAAAGGCACATTGACTGTCTTACAGTCAACAAAGTTGTACATTTCTAATATCAAATCAATGTACTTGGACTGAGAGAGTCCTATCAACCTCATTGCTCTATCTCTATAAAGCTTTATACCTAGTATATAAGATGTCTCTCCCATATCTTTCATGGAGAAATTCTTACTGAGATAGGCTTTGACAGATCGTAACATACCTATATCATTTCCGATAATAAGTATATCATCAACATAAAGCACTAAGAAGACTACCATGCTCCCACTTACCTTTTTATAGACACATGATTCCTCTTCATTTTTAATGAAACCAGACGATCTGATCACATCGTCAAAATGAATATTCCAACTACGAGAAACTTATATAAGTCCATAAATAGACCTTTTAAGCTTACATACTAGATTAGGATATTTGGCGAATGCGAATCCCTCAGGTTGTTCCATATGGATATCTTCCTCAAGATTTCCATTCAGAAAAGCCGTTTTCACATCCATCTGCCAAATTTCATAATCATAGTGTGCGGTAATAGCTAATAAAATCATGATTGACTTAAGCATGGCTACAGGAGAAAAGGTTTCCTCATAATCAATACATGATTTCTGAGTATATCCTTTTGCTACTAGTCGGGCCTTAAAGGTTTCAACCTTTCCATCGGGCCTCCGCTTCCTCTTGTAAACCCATTTACAACCGATAGGAACAATTCAGTCGGAAAGTGGAACCAAGTCCCAGACTTGATTATCATGCATTGAGGCAATCTCGGATTTCATAGCTTCGAGTCATTTCTCTGCATCGATGTCTAACATCGCCTCTCTGTAGGTTAATGGATCCTTTTCTTCGATTAAGAAACCATCGAGGGCATCATCAGATGTCATCCCGTATCTGATAGGGGGTCTCGATATCCTTTGTGACCTACGAGGTGGTTATGTCAAAGGTATCTCATCTTCCTGAACTTCTGGTTCTGTCGTCGATTCAATGTTACTTTGGTTGACTTCATCAAGATCAATCATTCTATGATCTGCACTTTCTAACACAAATTATGTTTATAAGAAAGTTTCATTTCGAGCAATGAACACATTTCGATTCTCTGGATCATAGAATTGATATCCCATAGAATTTTTAGGATATCCAATGAATCAATACTTGTACCCTCTAGGTGCAAGTTTATCCCACTGTGCAACTCTTACATAGGCAGGACAATCCCAATCTTAACATACTTAAAACTCGGTTTCCTTCCTGTCCATAACTCATACAGAGTGTTCGGAACAGCTTTCGTTGGAACTTTGTTTAGAAGATGAGTGGTAGTGTCTAGAGCATGGCCCAACAAGTATATAGATAGATCAGTAAAACTCATCATCGATCGAACCATATCTAATAAAGTTTGATTCCTCCTCTCCGAAACACAATTGTGTTGAGGAGTGCCTGGAGGAGCATACTGAGCGAGAATCTCATTCTCTTTTAAATAACTCACGAACTCACTGCTCATGAACTCACCGCCCCGATCTGATCGAAGGCATTTCAAGAGTTTTTCGGTTTGTTTCTCTACTTCAAATCGGTATTCTTTAAACTTTTCAAAAGTTTATGATTTGTGTTTCATAAGAAACACATAACCAAATCGTGACAAATCATCGATAAAAGTTACAAAGTATTGAAACCCACCCATGGCAGCATGATTTATAGGACCACATACATCGGAATGTACAAGTTCCAATAAATCATTAGCACGGTGTCCGACACCACTAAATGAGGATTTGGTCATTTTACCTTGAATACAATATTCACAAATTGGTAAAGGTTCTATGGTTAGATCTGATATCACATCATCCTTAACTAGTTTAGTTAGGCGTTTTATGCCTATATGACCTAATCTCATATGCCAAAGTTCTGTGTTATTTATTTCACCCGATCTTTTCCTTTTAGATTTATTAATATTAAAGACGTCACGATTTTTGGTAAGAATGTAATGACCATCAACCATGGGACATGAAATAAGTAAAACATTCATATTATCATATAAATTCAAAATATCATCTTTAATATTTACATGAAATCCTTCGCTGTCAAGTACAGGAAGTGAGATGATTTGTCGTATCATGGACGATACAAAATAACAGTTATTAAGTTTAATATTACAATCATCAGAGAGTTTCAAAAACAAAATTTCTACTGCTTCAACTTGTTGAGAATCTTCATTCCCTACTCGCAGCTGGATCTCTCCCGGCTTCAATCTTCTAGTTTCCCTTAGATCCTGCAAAGAATTGCAAATGTGAGAGGGACGAGCGGTGTCTAACACCCAAGTCGAGCTAGAATCAAAAGCAAGTGTAATGTAAATAATAGGAAAATAAATACCCCGAGGGAGCTTTCTTCAAATAGGCTAAATATTTCGGACAGTTGCGTTTCCAGTGTCCAAGCATGTTGCAGTAGAAACATTTTCCTTTTGCCATATATGTCTTCACATTTGGCTTAGAAACCCTTGCGGAAGCAACCTTTGGACCTTTACCGTTGACTTTTTTTTCTTTTTCTGTTTCTTCCCAGCCGGCTTTTGAGAAGCCTGAGAAGGTCCAGAAGAAGAAGCACCAGTGACCATGAAAGCAGAACTATTCTTATTCATGTCATCTTGAGCCGTCAGTAATATATTGTGCAACTCAGAATAAGTGGGAAACATCTTATGCATGTTAAAGTTAACGATAAAGTCCTTGAAAGACTTAGGAAGAGATGCGAGAATTCCCGAGGCGGTTATCAATAGGAATATCTATCCTTTCGATCTCTTCGATACAATCTATTAGCTTCATCACATGTGGGCTAACAGGTTTTCCCTCCATGAGGAAAGTATGAAAAAGCTCGACAGCCACCATATGCATCTCTACATGTGGTCGATCACTGAATAGTTCCTTCATATACATCAAGATAGATCCGGAATCAGGCATCAGCATATAATTCTTTTGTAGTTCCGGCACCATAGATCCCAAGATGTATGACCGGACTCTCTGATCCTCATCCTTCCATCTCTTGAACGTCTCACATTCTTCATCTGAAGCATCATCTGAAACCCTTGCGGGCATTGGACGATCTAGAACATATTCAAGTTGCTCCGCTTGGTAGAGAATCTGAAGATTCATGAGCCAAACATTATAATTAACAGAACCCTGGAGCTTATGAGTATCAAGTATACGCGAAAGCGGGTTCGAAACAGACATTCTATCTACATAATGAAAAATAAAATAAAGCGAAAAATCAATATTTAAATATGATGATCAAACACTAAATAGAATATGGATTTACTTTTTCTATAAAGTGCCCTCGCATTGTCTTACATATTCTTTATAATCTCTACAAACAATAATACATAAATTTAACTCTTAAATCTCACAATGCAAAGTAGATCTTTCTTGACATTTACGCAAATCTCACGCTTTAGCAATATTGACCTTTGTAAATTCGAGAAGGTAGACAACCATTGTCAATTGCATCTCATGCAACTCTTGTATTCGGTCCTAAATCGAATCTCATCCTCACGCTTTAGCAATATTGGATAGTTCAATTTTTAGATCAACTTGTCTATCGTCGAAAGTAGGATACTAATATTAACCTCACGCTTTAGCAATATTGGATAATACTTTCTCTTAAATTCGATCCATCTCATGCTTAACCGAATTAGAACAAAATATTACAACAAATCCCTCACGCTTTAGCAATATTGGGAATAATCATAATGGTTTAACTAAGACCGTATAGACAAGCCGGACCATGTCATATTTTCACACAAAATTAAAGACACTTAGATCTAGTGTAGAGATTTCAACAAGCTCAAATGCATACAAATATTTAAATGTATGCATGTACAATAAAATGCACAAACATGTAATCTATTATTAAATGTATGCATGTGCATTTTATACAATTAAAAAAAATTTGTAAGGAACATGAATAATTAAAAGCATGTATCGCTCTAATACCACTTGTTGAGTGAGGAACGGCAATGCCGAGCGCAGTGGAACCTGCCCGAGATCAAATCCCGAGTGAATAAAATTTTTTTATTTATTTTCGACAGTAGCTAAAAAGGTGGGTTAAAATTTTTTCCTACAAACTTAAATTATTCCAATGTATTAAGAACATATATAATCATATATAAATTTTTTATACATCAAATTAACTTCCATAAGCTCAAATAAAAAATCCTAACACTTTAAAAAATTTATCAACACTTAAAAAATTTAATCCAAGCATCAAAATTATTTTCCAACACTTGAAAAAAATAATCCAAGCATACAAAATTAATATATCAACTATATACTAATTTTTCTATACACTTTAATGCTTCATTTTCCTCACATACATGCTTCTAATTATTCAACACATCCACAATAATTTTTCTCAACACAAATCATCAACAAAACAACAATAAATTTACAAATTAAATTTAACAACAATTGATTTCAACCCTTGCCAATTGTTGAAGCTTTGCATCCAAAAACCCCAAATCCTCCAAGCTCTTGATTCTTTGAAATTTCTTCTTCCTCCAGCAAATTGAGCTTCTTGAAGAACAAGTCTTGGTGATCAAAAGGTGGTTTGATCACTCAAGAATGGCAACAAGATTTTCCCCAAATTTAACTCTTAAAACCTAGGAAAATCAAAGCTTCAAGAACACAAATTAACCCTCAACTCTTAAGGATTAATTCCATGGACTTGATTATTTGTTTGGGTAATATTTAGTGAGATTTATTGGCTTGATTTTGGAAAGCAAAAAATAAAAAAATAATTTCACTTCATTTCTTGTTCTTTTCGGCAGTAAGCAAAGAAAGAAGAGAAGTGATGCATGTTGGACAATTATAACCTATAGCATCACTATTTGTGAAAGACGTTGTGGTTTTTGTACAAATTAACTATGTGACAAAGGAAATTGATATTTTATCATTTTGTAATTAGATTACTTTGATATATAAATGATAAAAGTCATTATGATTAGTTCCGGATTAATAAGATATAAGACAGTATTATTCCACGAACGGTTTAATCATTAAATATTCATAGTCGTAGTATTATTGACACTGGACATCGATAATGCGGAATAGACTAGTATTATATTTGTGCGCGTTATAGAAGCTTAACGACATAGTTCTTGATGAGTGGTAAATTTATCACTATTTCCCACTCATTTAACCTAATATTTTGTATAGTTTCTTGAGTTTTGTGAATATTTTGATGTGTTTTGTGTTATTTTGTATATAAATAAAGTTTTAGGATATTCTGGAGGTGATTTGGACCAAAACAATGAAAATTGGTAAAATAGCATTTTGGTAATTTTGGCGCGTCGCGACGCCTAACGTGCGCCGAGTACTTGCTAACGTGCGCCGGGTCTACGTGTCAGAATTTGAAAAGTTGACTTTGCTAACGTGCGTCGTGCCACGTGTCAACATCACAGCCGATCTGCTAAAATGCTTCTGCCACGTGTCATCATCCTAATATGCCGACATCAATAATTCAACTGCCGACATAAGAGTGACACGTGTCACGATCTCACGAAGCCAAACCAACACGTGTCGAAGATCTACGAGCATCGCGACGCTGGAGGCCTACCGAGGATATAAATTGAGCTCGAGATTTTAGTTTTAGATGTATCATTCTCTCAAAATTCTCTGATGTAAATAGATAGTTCTCTTCTTAGTTTCTTTAAAATTTAGTTTTGTAATTAATTTTAATTACGTTCTGTAATAATAGTAATTTACTTTCTTTACTTTTTACAATTTTTACTATTCACCATGAGGAGGTAACTTCCCCCTGCTAGGGTGAAAGGTAATTCTTTTACTATTGCTATTTAGATTAATCTCTCTTAAATATAATATATTCACTATTTAAAATTTGACTTAAAAATGATACTGTCAGATTGGTCGGTTGGTAATTCATTTTAATCTGGTTTAAACCTGACTAATCAAGGATACCGCTAGATTGGTCGGTTGGTAATTAAATTTTCTTACCTCCTATATGGCAGGTTTATTTTGGTTCCGCCTTTATGGCTGGTTGGACTTAATTTGACTTAATTAGGTTACCGCCTATATGGCTGGTTGGCAAAATAATCACAAGTTAATATATTATATTAAGGGAGATATCTAAAATAGTAAATAGTAAAAGTTGATCCTTTTACCTTAGCATTTCATTTTATTGCAATTTACTTTTCAGCTTTTACTTTACCGCAATTACTTTTCAGTATTTTTACTTTATGTCTTTTAAAGCCCTAGTTATGTGTCGTAACTGAGTTAGTTATCTAGGGTTGTGATGACTTTTAATATCACCGGTTTATAAGGGGTTATTTTATAGTTTGAGTAATTTAAAGGTTTACTTATTAAGTCTTAAGCCTAATGCGTCTTGTTAATTGGCCACTAATGAACTAGACATAGAGATTTTAGGTTTCAGCCTTAGACTTAATAGCCCACGATCTTCCTTGAGGATAGATAACCCTTTAATAGATTTCCTTACAGGATAGACATATACCTATCGGGGGGGGGTAGCCATAATTGGAACTTAAACTTAATGAATCCAGATAATTTGGTTGACATAGACATATGGTTCAATTGGGTTAAACTGGGTATTTGCGTCTGACCATCGACAGAGGCTTTCGCATAAATTAGTGTTCCAGGTTAGTAAACCGATTTATTACACAAATATAAAATAACCACTTCATCTTTAAAATGATATTGGAAGAAATCACAACCCTATATAGTTTTTAATATTGAATTTTCTTAAACCTACTTTCAAACAATTTGATTTACTTGTTTTTAAATTTAGAATCGTCACAATTTCAAATCAATCAAACAACAAGTTAGATACTAGTAATCATTTGACCTCATAAAATTAATAGTTTAGGTATTAAGTCCTCGTGGGATCGATACTTTTTATACTACTTGAATGATACGTGCGCTTGCGTTATACGCGTGTGTAAGCACCGATCAGTTCTCATATATTTAAGTATATGATACTTATGCAAGTGTGATAGGTCGTTCTGTTAGCCGTTGGACCGGGAACAGCTTCGCTCTGGATAGACCCATCGGAATCCCATTGGTAGTATGACTATGTGTCTATGGGAATCTGCATCAGGGTAGGTGTATGTGGTCTTAACCTGAGACTTGCATCTCTAGTACTTGCGACAATCAGTACGCTTTGGTTTTGGTCGTCCGGGGCTTTAACAGGTTCTGTGTATGCCTCTTCTGGGTTTACTGAGAATCGTAGTGTATTGGGTGTGATGTCAAGATGGAAGTATCACTTTAGTCATATGGAGATGATGATCATACAGGGATACATAACTATTACTCTCATATGCTGCAGCTATCAGGATAGTATAACTAGGTCATGATTATCCGATTAAAGAGACTAGTTGCTAGTGATCCGATATATGTTTCGTATGAGGCATACACAATTCTAGCCACAGGTCTAGCATGTGACATCCGATACTGGATCGTAATACGCAATACCTAGTATACTATGTCTGATAAAGATTATATATTATTCGTTGAATATTTCTGAAGAATTGGGTAGGCACGGTGCTTTCCTAGAAGCCAACCATGTCTTGTAAATCGGTAAGAACGTGGTACGGGGTATACACGTGTTCAGATAGTCTGACGACCAGATTTAATGCCAACATATCCAGGAATCTCTTGGGTCGCTTCCCAAAGATTCACCGATGACATTTGACTCGAACAAAATTAATCTGTGATTAATTATGAGAGAGAGAAAATTAATCTAGGATTAATTGCGGCAAGAATTTATCTGGGATAAAATTCGGATTAAAGAGAGAGAGCGATTAATTTGGAATTAATCGATTAAATAAAATATTGGATATAATTGAAATCGGATTTCAATGCGAAATTAAAATTGGATTTTAATTCGGGCGAACGAATTAATTCGTAAGCGACTTTCACAATAATTTTGCTAGGCATTATTATTTAATTAAATTGGATTTAATTATGTCGCGACGGAAAATTCGTTTAATCGGATTAAACGAACCCGAACCCGAAGTGTGTTATCTAATCCCACTTGAATTTTGAATTAAAGTGGTGGGACCCATTACTTACATCACTAGTCACCTTTTTGGTGATGGAAGTGGTTGAGAGCATTTATTAAAGACTTGCTCAACACACTCTACTTTTATTTTGAAAAGATATACACAATTTTTTGAAAGTTGACTAAGGTAATTGTTTTGAGAAAAACAAAATATCAAAAACAAAAACTATCTCCCTCTCATTGCTTTGCCGTGAGCTTCATGCTCTTCCTCCATTGATAATTCTTCAAAATCAAACAAAGCTAGCACTTAAAGTGTTGATTAAGGTGATAGGGAAACTCACCCTTGGAATTAAAGATTCAACAAAGCTTGGAGCTTCAACAAATACAAAGGAATTTTTGAAATCCAACATCCGATCATTGTAAGTTTTTTCCGCAAACTTCTTTAATATTCACACACAAATCATCTTAGAGATCTTATGTCATATCTAGGACACTAACAATGGTATCAGAGCCATTTCTAAGCATGATTTATTTCTAGAGTTTATATACTTTATTTGGGAATTTTGTGCTTGGAGTATGATTTTTTCAAAATTGGTTGTTTGGTTGTGCTTTGATGATGATTAATTGGATTTGTGCATCATAAGAATTGAGAAAATTGATTAGATTAATTTTTTCCCTAAACTCTTGATCATGGCTGAAACTAGCCCTAGTAGTGTTCATGGTGATTCTTTGTTAATTAGACCATTGGATGTGTTTAAAGCATGAAATAAATATTTTGTTGATTTAATTTGATTGAAATCAAAATTTGATATTATTTTCCCTCCATTGCTTCAATTGTGTTGGACATGAATTGAATATATAAAGCATGATTAATTAGTTCAATTGATGTTTTGGAAATATTAGTTTAATTAATTAATTATGGCAATTACACTTTAATTAAATTAATGTGATATTTGGAATGTTATATTAATTAAATTAGTCTTTAAAATTGGATTGGGCTAATTTTGTTGTATTTGGGCTTAATGGGCTTGGTTGGGCCAAGCTTGGTTTTGGACAATTGGATTGGATCCAAATTGGGTCTAAAACCATTTCCATAAAGTCCAAATATAACTTTGGGCTTTTTAATATTCAATTGGGCCTAATGGGCCAATATTGATTTTATGGCAAATGGTGATTCCTAATTGGGCCTTGGCATCTTGGATTGGATCCATAATTGCCAAAGCCCATGCCTTAAGAATTAATCAAAAGCCCATTGGACTTTAATTAAAATAGTTTTGGATACTAATTGGGCCTTTGAGACCCATTTAGATTAGATTTAGAATCTAAGTCTAAAAGGCACTAAAATAAGTGTAATTATTTAATTTGGAATTAAATTTGAATTAGTATTGGATACAAATTAAATTGGATTTAAATTGTAGTTCGATATAATTCAAGAATACGTATTTTGAGTATTTATTCATAAACGAGTTGGACTCGCGCAAATCAAATCGTTGTTTGAACATTAGATGGTCATTAATTCAAAGATTAATTAATTGGATTAGATTGATTGAATAACATGCTTTGTGTGAATACTTGGATGTATTGTATGAATAATGTATATCAGATGGATATTAGAATGGTGTGGGCAATTTTGGAAATTATTGTAATAAATTTAGAATTTATTAAATTGGACCTGTGTGTCTAGCCTATTATCTCTTTACTCTTTATATTTCTCTTCTCACCAATTCCCCTCAATGTTAATGAGGTTTCTTAATGTATTATGTAATTGGGTAGAAGTATGAATAGTGCTAGCGGGCGAGAGGAAATTGAGAGATTTGTTCTATGAATAATTTGTTATATATCCATCTGCATATCGTTATTAATTTATTCGCGCCTTATTATGCTTTTATAATGCATGCTTAAGGGTATATGATGAGACCTAATCAAATATAATAAATTGGTTTCCAATTTACGCGAAAAACCATCACTCAAATATTAAGCGTTTTCCTTCCATTGAGTGGTTCTCTCTCAAGATCAAGATTGGCATTAGTTTGTTGGCCAAAGTCAAGATCAATGTCCTTCGCGGATGTGTTTGAACCATGAAGACTTTGTTATATATCGCATGTCTTGGGCAGTTGTGACTTGTTGGCCAAAGTCAAGGTCACTTCTGTATATCGTCGTGGATTACGAAGCTTTCCAACTGTCAATGGGTCGCGCTTAACTGGAATCATTAAGCTTATTAAGCCAAAGCCAAGGCTTAGTTGATTCAGAAGAAAAGGCTAGGATATATATATTGGATATATATTTGGACTTGAAGGTCCACCTACCGGATCTAGGAATTGGATGAGATCCAATTGATCTTAGAGATCTACCTAGTTAAGTTTCATACATCTTGTTGGCCAAAGTCAAGGTTGTGTGTTATTTAACGGGATCCTAGCCCACTAGGAAACTGGGTTTCCCGAGTACTCAACATAGGGTTAGGCTCGTCAAAAAATAGTGGGAGGCCAATATTAAATTTGAAATTTCGTTTAATACTTGCCCAATACGCGCTTTTAATTATTTTCGTCATATATATTATTAGTTGGACTAATATTTTTATGTTTTCTTTGAACAGTTGGATGTACCATAACTTCATTTGTAGTTGATTATATAGTTGGACTATAGTAACCATTACATTGACTATACCCGATATCGTTGATTGAATATAGACTATTGCAATCAAGATAACTGGAAAGATTAAAGTTAGGGACATCATCATGGGTGATAATGTCTTTAATGGTTCTAATTTTTCAGATTGGGATATGAATCTCAGGGTTGTCCTGGGAGCCGAGAAGTTGCTCTATGTATTAGACAGACCTATCGGGCCTGAGCTTGGACATGAGCGGGTTGTTTATTATGAGCTTTGGAAGACTCACAATGATAACAACTCAACTACTCAGTCTGTCATTCTTGCCGCAATGACCCCTTAATTTCGTCGTTAAAACAATGGATTGGATCCCTACAACATGATGTTGAAATTGAAGGACCTTCATATATCTAACCTTAGATCTCAGAAGTATGAGTTGCAGAAGAAGCTCTTTCGCTATCGCATGTCAGAGGGTACATCTGTCGAGCACTATGTGTCGCAGATGATTGCTGACATCAAACAGCTAGGTCAGTTGGGCATAACCTTTGAGGCTGAGACTTCCATAGATTTAATCTTACAGTCTCTGCCTGACTACTGGGGGGGTTTATCATGAACTACAATATGATACACCAAGAGAAGACTCTTTGAGAGTTGATGGCGATGCTGAAAGAGGCAGAGCCAGAGCTTCTGAATGGAAAGAAGCACGAGGCGCACTTCGCTTCGACATCTCAGAAGGCCAAGGCTTGGCCGAAGGCTTCTGGAGGTGTGAAGAAGAAGAAAAGAAAAGGCAAGGCCAAATCATCAAAGTCTTCTGGGAAGGCAAAGTACAAATCCCAAGATTTCTGCCTGTAGTGTGGCAAACGGGGTCACTGGAAGCGTTACTACCGTGAGTACAAGGCGCACATGAAGGAAGTGAAGGCGGGCAAGACTCCGGCTTCAGGTATGTTTGTTATTGAAATAAACATGTCTACTTCTAGTTATAAAAATTGGATTTTTGATTCTGGATGTGGTACTCATATATGTACTAATGTGCAGGATCTGCGGATTAACAGGAGACTGGCCTTAGGCGAGATTGACCTACGAGTTGGAAACGGGACCAGAGTCGCTGTTTTAGCTGTATGGACCTATATTTTGGAACTGTCCTCGGGGCATGTACTTTCATTATCAGATGTTTATTATGTACCTAGTTTGTGACTAGAAACATTATCTATGTATCTTGTTTGACCCAATGCGGGTACACTTTTGTATTCTGAAACACTGGGTGTTTTGTTTATAAAGATGATTTTGAGATATGTACTGCTGATGCAAATAATGGTCTTTATATTTTGAATATAAATGAATCTCAAACATATAATATGACAAACAAAAGGCTCAAAATGAGTAAAAAATATGAAACTTATCTGTGGCATTGTCGTCTAGGACACATTAACAAGACTCGCATATCCACGTTTTAGAAGAGTGGATACTTGGACGGATTTTATCCTAATTAATATGATGTCTGTGAATCTTGTTTATTAGGCAAAATGCCTAAAACACCTTTTAACGGTAAAGATGTTCGTGCCACTGAACTGTTAGCTCTCGTTCATAGTGATGTATGTGGGCCCATGTCTAGCTAGGCTAGAGGTGGATATGAATACTTCGTAACCTTTACGGATGATGCATCACGTTATGGTTATGTGTATCTTATGAGACACAAGTCGGAAACTTTTGAGAAATTCAAAGAGTTTCGACACGAAGTAGAAAAACAGACCGGCAAACATATTAAAACATTGCGATCGGACCGTGGTGGAGAATACTTAAGCAATGAGTTTCTCGATTACTTGAAAGATTATGGTATTCTTTCACAGTGGACTCCTCCCGGAACACCTCAATTAAACGTGTGTGTCTGAACGGAGAAACTGAACTTGTTGGACATGGTAAGGTCTATGATGAGTCGCACTAAGCTACTAATTTCCTTATGGGGATACGCATTGAACAGTACAATACTTATTTTGAATAAGGTTCCGTCAAAGTCTGTTGGACATACTCCATATGAAATATGGACAGGAAAGAAATCGTGTTTCACATTCCTGAATATGTGGGGATGCTGGGCATATGTAAAATGTTTGGATGGTACCAAACTAGAACCCAAATTGGATAAGTGTCTATTTGTAGGTTATCCTACGGAAACCAAAGTATATTACTTCTACAACCCACAATTTAACAAGATATTTGTTGCTCTCCATACGGTTTTCCTTGAAAAGGAATTCCTAAATGCAGTGGTTAGTGGGAGGAAAGTAGAACTCGATGAAAATCGTAGTGATACTGTTCCTAGCACCGACTCCTTAACAGAACACGAACAGTTCATCAGGGATGAAACTGTACCACAATCTTCTAATACATAAGAATTGCGTAGGTCAGAGAGAGTCAGAAAACAACCTGAGAGGTATGGGTTTCTGATCTCACCTCATGTAGATATTAATCTTATTGAGGATAATGAGCCGGCTACGTATGAGGAAGCGATACAAGGTATCGACTTCGCTTTATGGCAAGATACCATGAAGTCCGAAATGGATTCCATGTATACCAACCAATTCGGGGCACTGGTTGATGCACCAGAAGGCGTTAAGCCGATTGGTTGTAAATGGGTCTTCAAGAGGAATACTGACATGGATGACAACATTTAAATGTACAAAGCTACGCTTGTAGCGAAAGGGTATCATCAACGAAATGGTGTCGATTACAATGAAACTTTTTCACATGTTGCCATGATTAAATCCATTAGGATAATGCTTGCTATTGCTACATATTTCGATTATGAAATATGGCAGATGGACGTCAAAACTGCTTTCTTTAATGGAAACCTTTTGGAGGATGTTTATATGCAACAGCCTGACGGTTTTTTCGTACCAAAATATGCAAACAAGGTTTGCAAGTTAAATCGATCCATTTATGGATTGAAGCAAGCATCGCGTTCTTGGAACCAACGTTTTGATGAGATCATAAAATAATATGATTTCATTCAAAACGAAGATGATTCTTGTGTATATAAGAAGGTTAGTGGGAGCACACTGACATTCATTGTCCTTTACGTTGATGATGTATTGCTTATTCGCAATGACATTCTCATGCTACAATCGGTGAAAGCTTGGCTTTCATTAAAATTCTCCATGAAAGATTTGAGAGAAGCAGCCTTTATTCTGGGAATAAGGATCTACCGGGATAGATCCGGAAAGTTGCTTGGACTCTCCCAGAGCTCGTACATTACCAAAGTGTTGAAGAGATTCAAAATGGATCGGTCCAAGATGAGACTGCTTCATGTGTCACATGGTGTTTCTCTATCTACGGAGTTGTGTCCTAAAACTAAAGATGAGAGAGAAGTAATGAGTCAGATCTCATTCTCTTCTGTAGTCGGATCGATCATGTATGCCATGATATGTACGCGACCTGATGTCTCGTATGCTTTGAGCATGTGTAGTCGCTATCAGGCCGATCTAGGTGATGGTTATTGGATTGCTGTTAAGAACATCCTTAAGTATCTTAGACGAACTAAGGATGCTTTCTTAGTCTATGGAGATGGAGAACTTGAGGTGACTGGGTTCACCGATGTAAGTTTCCAAACCGATAAAGACGACTCTAAGTCGCAATATGGGTATATATTTTGTTTGAACAACGGAGTAGTGAGCTGGAAATCGTCCAAGCAAGAGATTGTTGTTGATTCAACAATAGAAGCGAAATATATCGTTGCAGCTGAGGCAGCAAAAGGAGCAGTTTGGATCTGTAAATTCCTAATTGGATTAGGAGTAGTTCCGTTAGCAGCTGAGCTCCTTCCTTTGTATTGTGACAATAACAGGGCTATAGTATAGGCTAAGGAACCGTGGTCTCATCAATGATCCAAGCATGTACTTCGATGTTTCCATCTGATTCGGGAGATCATACATCGTGGCGATGTGAAGATCGAAAAGATCGCTTCAGATGACAATATTGTAGATCTGCTGACGAAAGCTATTTCTCAGGAGAAGTTTGAGCGACACGTACATAGTTCAGGTGTTAGATACTTGAGTGATTGGCTATGAGCCAAGTGGGAGATTGTTGGACAATTATGATCCATGAATGGTTTAATCATTAAAAATCTTTAGTCGTAGTATTATCGAGACTAGACATCGATAATACGGAATAGACTAGTATTACACTTGTGCGGGTTATAGAAGCATAACGGCATAGTTCTCATATATTTAAGTATATGATACTTATGCAAGTGTGATAGGAGGTTCTGTTAGCCGTTGGACCGGGAACAGCTTCGCTCTAGATAGACTCCTCGAAATCCCATTGGTAGTATGACTATGTGTCTATGGGAATCTGCATCAGGGTAGGTGTATATGGTCTTAACCTGAGACTTGCATCTCTAATACTTGCGACAATCAGTACGCTTTGGTTTGGTCGTCCGGGGCTTTAACAGGTTCTGTGTACGCCTCTTCTGGTTTACTGAGAATCCTAGTGTATTGGGTGTGATGTCAAGATGGAAGTATCACTTCAGTCATATGGAGATGATGATCACACAGGGATACAGAACTAGTACTCTCATACGCTGCAGCTATCGGGATAGTATGACTAGGTCATGATTATCTGATTAAAGAGACTAGAATGTGACATCCGATATATGTTTCGTACGGGGCAGACACAATTCCAGCCACAGGCCTAGAATGTGACATCTGATACTGGATCGTAATACGGAATACATAGTATACTATGTCTGATAAAGATTATATATTATTCGTTGAATATTTCTGAAGAATTGGGTAGGCACGGTGTTTTGCTAGAAGCCAACTATGTCTTGTAAATCGGTAAGAACATGGTACGGGGTACGCACGTGTTCAGATAGTCTGACGACCAGATTTACTGCCATATATCCAAAGATTCACCGATGACATTTGACTCGAACAGAATTAATCTGGGATTAATTATGAGAGAGAGAAAATTAATCTAGGATTAATTGCGCGTAAGAATTTATCTGGGATAAAATTCGGATTGAAGAGAGAAAGCGATTAATTTGGAATTAATCGATTAAATAAAATATTGGATGTAATTGAAATCGGATTTCAATGCAGAATTAAAATTGGATTTTAATTCGGGCGCGACTTTCGTAATAATTTTGCTAGGCATTATTATTTAATTAAATTGGATTTAATTATGTCGCGACGGAAAATTCGTTTAATCAGATTAAACGAACCCGAGCCCGAAGTGTGTTGTCTAATCCCACTTGAATTTTGAATTAAAGTGGTGGGACCCACTACTTGTTGGGGCAGTTGTGGAACCCCTAAGGGTCGGATCGGTTCCCCGGGCAGCGGAAATGGGTCTAACTCATGGATATCAAATATGGGTGTAATTTAAATCATTTGATAAAATACTATATTCAATTACAAGTGTATAGGAAAAACCGGGACTGAAACGGAGTCCGGAAGCTCCCGAAGGAAGGAAAAAAAATTCAACGCACGCGAAGGGCGCCACACGCGCTACAGTGTGGGGTTGACTTCCCAGAAGTCTTTAAAGAGCCAGCTCCACCATGGAGATACAATGTGGGGTTTCATTTCTTCAAATCTTGCTCCGCCGTGCGTAGCATGTTATGAAGTTCTTTGTATATGGCTTACATCGAATGCCTATGGAAATTCAATACAAAACCAGTATAAGAACCATGCAAAGAAGACAAAATCAAATTACGGCCTAGCCTTTCATCAAACACAATGCCCTGTCGTTCAAGATATTGAATTTGGTCAATCATGTTCAAAACATGAGTGCTGACAGCTCCTCCCTCCTTGAGTTCAACACGGAACAGTTCCTTAGATCTTCGATAAAGTTTCATCTCTTGATTTACGTCGAAAAACTCCTTGAGTGTTCGCATGATGCTCCAAGCATCCGGTACTTCAATGTACTGTCTCAGCAAATCTGGAACCATCGATCCTAAGATGTAGGATTTCACCTTTAGGTTATCATTCTTCCATCTATCAAAAGTTTCTCGCTCTTCTGGAGTGGAGTCAGGATCGATATCAACAGGCAGTGGATTGATAGTGATATAAGTCAACTTTTCATACTCTAAGACAAGGCGTATGTTCATTTCCCATTCGAAATAGTTCTCGACTCCTTTTAGCTTATTGGAATCCAAAAGTTTCATCAATGGATTAGCGACAGCCATCTACAACACAATATTTTTGAGTAGTAGCAGAACAATTTTCATTTCAAAAGTGATAACACTAATTGATTATGGAATTTTAAATCTATCAGTGCCATCCCACTACTTTACGTAATTCCGTAATCTCCCTTAACGGAAAAATAGAAATATCAAAATTTCATAGCGGGAAGTGGATCCCATGACATTTACTCCAGCCTCACACTAATGACGATATTGGCCTTTGTAAACTCATTAGGTAGACCTTCAAGGTCAATCACTTCATGTGACTCCTGGTTTGGTCATGAACCGTTTCTTATCCTCACACTAATGATGATATTGGATTAAGACGTGTTCTAGGTGTATACTTGTCAATGTGCACTAATGAGCTTCGTATGTAAACCCTCACACTAATGACGATATTGGGTGACTACGTTAACTCATCACGCTACATCTAATATTTTACCGGAGCGACCTAAGTTCCGAGCACTTATACCCTCACACTAATGACGATATTGGATATAAGTAGTAAGAACCAATTCATCTCCGTATTGACAAGACGGACCATCCAATAATGCTCTAACATTATTAATACTATTACTTAAAAGTAATCACCTAATCACGGGAGATTTATGACAATCAAGTCATTAACTTTATTAGGTCAAAATTTTAATTCAAAACATGCAATACATATCCAATATGTCCTATGCATAATTAAATTAAAATTACTATGGCATAGATTCAAAAATGTGTGTGTTGGTTAAGCCTTTGCTCTGATACCATTCTGTTGGGGCAGTTGTGGAACCCCAAGGGTCGGATCGGTGCTCCGGGCAGCGAAAATGGGTCAAACCCATGGATATCAAATATCGGTGTAATTTTAAATCATTTGATGAAATACTATATTCCATTACAAGTGTATAGGAAAAAACCAGGACTGAAACGGAGTCCGGAAGCTCCCGAACGAAGGAAAACAAATTCAGCGCGCGCGAATGGCGCCACACGTGCTACAGTGTGCGCGTAGCCCCTTCCTTTTTATTTCAATTTTCATTTGCTTTCTCAAATGCACATCTCCCTGGATTCCAGAGAGCTGATGCAATTAGGGTTTATTACCCTAAATGCATCCGGTCTTCCCTAAACACTTCAAAAACACTCAAAATTAATTTTTAATTTCAAAACCAACATAAACACATGTTATAGAATAAAAATCTAATTTTTCAAAATATCAAATATTTTTCCAAAAACATAAATTTATTCTAAATACGCATTAGCGTAAATTTTGAATCCATTACACAAATCATTTTAGAATCCCAATTACGAAATGTCCCGTGAACAATTCTAGTCCACCTAAAGGTGGTCAAGTGAATCTAGAATGGTAGCCATAACTCTAAGCTTTAATCTAGAGTTCCAAACTCTAATTAATTATTCCATGTCCAACATGAACATCTTTGACCTAATTACAAGCATGTTGTGTTTATACTTCTAAAGTATCCTAACACAATTGATTAGCCTTATTCAACATTAAGCTATGTGATCATGCATCTAATACACAAATAAACATAGCTTTGGAGAAGATCAAACATTACCTAGTAAGCTTGATGCAAGATCCAATCTACTTCTCCTTGTTGAAATTATTGAAGAACCTCCAAGGTGTGCAAGATTGACTTCAAGATCCAATCTTGTTTCCAATGCTTCCAAGCTTCACTTCAAGATCCAATCTTGATTTCTCCTAGATGAAATGTTGTAGAGACCTCACAAGCTTCTCTAAAATTTTCTCTAACTTAGGCTAATCTCTCAAGAATTTGCTTATGCTTGTATTTGAACTTGTAATTAAAACCTTCATAAAGCTTGCTATTTATAGCAAAACTTAGGCAATTTTTAATTAATAAAAGTTGTAATCAACTTTTAAGTGGGCTTAATCTAGTTTGTCCAAATATGTATAATTAGGTGTGACTAATCTCCATTGTCTCCCACTTTAATTTAATACAATTAAATCAAGCCAAAGATTAGGAAATGGATTAGTTAAATGTTTGCCACCTTGATTTAATCCAATTAAATCAAATCCAAAACCACCTATTATTACATACTTACAATTACCATAATATCCTCAAATGGTAGAGATAATTATGATTTTACAATTAAGCCCTTGTGTAATTATTGAATTAATCCAATTAGGTCAAAGTAAATAATCAATGTTATCCAATAACACTTGATTATCTTAGTTGATAATTATAATATCGAATATTATATTTTATCAAAAATAATCGGCTACCCAATTGCTCAACGAGTACACTTCATATTGGGACTCTCTAAGTTCAGATACGTTCGTCATATAAGCCTAGCTAATATGTACGCAATTCGGCCACCTCCGAATTCGCGAAGAACATGAACGACCTTTCTGAACTATACAAGTCGAGGTCATCACATATGTTTAACAATTCCTCTGTCGTAGGCTATCCGAGTTGTGCTTAGGAAACATAGAATATACCGTCAAGTTTCCAAGACGCACATCTCATGTCGACATGTCCACGATTCTTCATAACTGATGCGATCCACCCTAGGTGATCGACTTTGGCCAAAGATTTAAGAATCGTGACTTTACTAACATGGATACCTAAATCCCTTATGGTACACATACGGGCCGACAGATCCTATCTTGTTTCGCACTTGATTACTGTGTGCATCGGTCCACACCCAACGAACATCTAGAGGCCAGACCATGAAAGGTTTCTGACATACATGGCATCTAAGTGTGGAGGATCTCACACAAAATCAATATTATCCTATAGTCAAAGGATTACATATGCTACTCGACTCGAGGAGATTCCTATTGACGATGGTGTGTACTTCCAACTATTAGGAATCACCAATGAGTCATTCAGTATTCGCTCCAACGAATACCCACATGTCTATACGAGTTTCCAAAACTCATGGTACATCGCGTTAAACCATTGGAACTCCAATTCCAATATACGACATGTGCTAGTCTTCTAGGTTATAGGAATTCGACCGTATTCCAAAACCAACGACTAAGAATATTTACTTTAAGAATAGTTTACACCTAGTGTCAAAACTATTCTATGGTCGATGTCATTCTTAGCATAACGATACATCAATTTAATACGCGTAATGATATTAACGTTAATAGGGTATGAAATGAAAAATATAGTTATTTTATTAATAAATAATAAAATGTACAATTCGGATTGGCACTCCAAGTACCAACTTCATCACTACTTACATCACTAGTCACATTTTTGGTGATGGAAGTGGTTGAGAACATTTATTAAAGACTTGCTCAACACACTCTACTTTTCTTTTGAAAAGATATACATAACTTTTTGAAAGTTGACTAAGGTAATTGTTTTGAGAAAAACAAAATATCAAAAGCAAAAACTCTATCTCTCTCCTTGCTTTGCCGTGAGCTTCATGCTTTTCCTCCATTGATTTTGCTTCAAAATCAAACAAAGCTAGCACTTAAGAGTTGATCAATGTGATACGGAAACTTACCCTTGGAATAAAAGATTCAACAAAGCATAAAGCTATTGAGTTTAAATCAAGTCCCAAGATCATAGATTAAGCATGAAACAAGTATGAATACAACCAAATGAGGTGCGGAAAAAACTCACATGGATCGGTTGGATGCTCCGAAGTGAAGAAACGAACTGCTCTCTCTCCTTGCTCGGCAGTGGCAGCTCGGTAGTGGACTGAGCAGTGGCTCTCACGGCAGTGGGTGGATCTCCTCCATGAAGAATCAGCCATGGACTCCATTAAAGCTCCAAGTTTTGTTGATTCCATGCTCATGAACTCACTTCCATATCACCTTGATATTCCTTCATGAGTGTGCTAGCACATAGATCTTGCAACAAGATCAATTGCTTCTCCTTCTAATTCGGTCAAACCAGAAAAATAGATGAAGAAATCGGTCTTGAGACCGTGAGAGAAGAAGAAAATATTTTGGCTCCAAAAAGCCCTAATACATAAAAGAGAGAGAGAAAAAATGAGTGGGAAATAAAAAAAATGTAAAAGGGTTTTATAATTTCCAAAATTATTAAAACCATTTACCTTTTCTTTAATTTCCATAAAGCAAGCATTAAATGCTTGTCAATCACCACAAATCAACTCACATCAATCACTCAAATGTCACATCACTCAAAGTGACATGTGATTTGACGTTTGATGTGACGCTTGATTTGACTTGCGTGCCGCACTCGAATTCGAAATGCGAATGCGCTCGCAAATAATCCCGGGCTTGGGTTCGTTAATTCTAAATTAACGAATTTTTCGTTGCGTCGTAATTAAATGATTACGCCTAGCGAAATCACTATTCACGTCGCTAACGAATTAATTCTAAATTAATTCGTTCGCCCGAATTAAAATCTAATTTTAATTCCGCGTCGAAATCTAATTTCGTATAATATATCAAGTATATTATTTTATCGATTAATTCCAAATTAATCGTTCTCTCTCTTTAATTGATATTTTATCCCAGATAAAATATCTCCGCAATTAATCCCAGATTAATTTTCTCTCTCATTAAATTTATCCCAGATTAATCAAAGTGCGAGTCATACATCATCAGTGAATCTTCGGGGAGCGACCCATGAGATCTCCGGATATGTTGGCAGTAAATCGGGTCGTCGGACTATCCGAACACGTAAGTACCTCGTACTACGTTTACACCGATTCACAAGACAAGGTTGGCTTCTAGCAAAGCGCCATGCCTACCCAATTCTCCAGAAACATGCTTACAGGAATAAGCGATCTATATCAGACGTAGTATACGTGGTATTGCGTATTCCGATCCAGTATCGGATGATCACGTGCTAGGCTTGGGGCTGGAATCATGTTTGCCCCGTACGAAGCACATGTCGGATCTCTGGTAACTAGTCTCTATATCGGATAAACACGACCTTGTCATTTTATCCCGATGACTGCAGTACTTAAGAGAACCAGTACCGTATCCTACGTGACCATCATCTCCATATGACTGGAGTGACACTTCCGTCTTAACATCACACCCAACACACTACGATTCTCAATATACCCAGTATTAGCGTACACAGAACCGGTTAAAGCCCTAGACGACCTCATTGATTGTCGCAAGTATTAGCGGTGCAAGTCTCAGGTTAAGACCAAATACACCTACTCTGATTTCAGACTTCCATAGACACATAGTCATACTACCAATGGAATTCCGAAGGGGTCTATCCAGAGCGAAGCTGTTTCCCGCACCATCGGTAAAACACAACCTCCTATTACACTTGTATGAGTATCATATACCCAAACATATGAGAACTATGTCGTTGTACCCTCACAACACGCACAAGTGTAATACTAGTCTTTTACGTATTTATCGATGTCCAATCTCGATAATACTCTGACTAGAGATATTTAATGATTTATCCTTCGTGGACTGATACTGTCTCATATCATTCTCAGTCCATGAACAAATCATATGGACCTCCTATCATTTATACATCTAGGTGATCTAATCACAAATGATAAGAGTGCAATCTCTTTGTCACATAGTTAATTTGTACAACAACACAATGATCTGTACAAATAGTGACGCTATGGGTCATAATTGTCCAACAAGAGCTTCAACAAATACAAATGAATTTTTGAAATCCAACATCCGATCATTGTAAGTTTTTTCCGCAAACTTCTTTAATATTCACACACAAATCATCTTAGAGATCTCGTGGCATGTCTAGGACACTAACAATGTCTTTTTTCTCCTTTTTGGTTCGACATCAGTAAGTGGGAGGGAGAGAGATTTTTTTGCTTCTTTAAATTCTTTTTGTTTTTGTTAATTAAAATCAAAGAAAAACAAAATCAAACCCTTTAATTAAACCATGGTTCAAGGGAATCTTTTCCATACACCACATATTTTAAAAATTAAACTTAACCAAAGTTAAAATAAAATCTCACCAACTTAGTCACAATCAAATGATTTAGTTACTTTAACAAAAATATTCAATTGCATTAACTAAAGTTACTTTAATTAATTAAAACTTTTATTTGTATAAACCAAGTAATTAATTTTGTACATTAATTTAACAATTAAATTAATTTACTAATTAATTACTAATTTAATGTAAATCAAATTTACATTTATTATACAATAAACTTATATCAACTCTTGATATAAAATTAATTAATTCAATTCATCTCATGAATTATCGGATCAAACAATTTAATCCTTAAAACCCAAAAAAATTACATTGTCAACATTTGATGAAAAGTCACCCTAGTGCACAACGAGTAAACTTAATATAATGGAACTCTCTAGGCTCACGTTCGGTTGTTACTTATATATATATATATATATATATATATATATATATATCATATATTCGTACATATATTCATGAAGGTCTGCCCACCTACAAATCATGACTAGAAACAACACGACACGTCGAACCATACAAATCGAGGTTAAAACGTTAATGTATAATCCCTTCGTCATTACCGTCTCCAATTGAGTAAGGTTATAGATTTACTGTCAAAACCTTATCTGCTCAATATAAAATAAATTTTCATAATCATATTCCATTAATAAATAATATATGCAAAACTCTTTTCAATATTATTTATAATGTTAAAGAAACATTTCTTCAACGAACTTTTGGCCAAAAGATTTCTGGAATATACTCCGAAAAATTTCTGGAAACATAATCCAACCATATGGACTGACGAATCCTCATATTAACACACACCGATCTTTGTGAGCATCGGTCTATACCTAACAGTCATCCAGAGGTCATACCATAAAAGGTCTCTGACATGCATGGTATCAGGCACAGAGTATCACTCACAAGACCACCGTGGTGTCTCAAGTCAAAGAACCACAATAACTACTCAACTTGAAAAGACAACTATTGATAGTTTTATGGAATATCTATTAGTCATCTTTTATGAGTTTGTTCGATATTCATTCCATTAATGAATATCTGCATTTCTACACGAACTTTCATTAAGCTGACAGTCTGTTGAGACAAACCATATGTCCATTACATATATAGACAATCCACTAGTCTTACCAATATAATGACCGACCCATGTCAATATTTCTCAGTACCATTTGCAACTCTTGCAACTATATCACCATATATTGTAACTCTCGGGTCTTTACTAAATTCATATAAGGTTCCGAGTAAAACTCAAAATCTCTAACTCTTAGAGTAATCTAACACTTAGATTTACAATATATAAATAAAAGTAAGAATTACCATACAAATAAATAAATAATCATGATAAAGAAAATATTACATTGCATAAATAATAAATATTCATACAAAAAGTGAATGGTGCTCGATCACCATTACCAACAATTGTCAGCAAGAATGAATCAAAAGGAAAACTATTATACCATACAATCATCAACAAAATGGTGTGGCAAAAAGGATGAATAGATCATTGCTGGAAAGAGTTAGAGTTATGCTCAGAATAGCTAGTCTACCAAAGTGATTTTGGGCAGAAACAGTTCATACAACATGCTATGTTGTAAATAGATCTTCATCAACAACAAATGATTTGAAGACACTTATCGAGATGTGGAGCGAAAAGCTAGTTGATTACTCATCTCTTCATATTTTTTGTTTTCCTGTATATGTGATATACAATGCTCAAGAAAGAACAAATCTAGATCCAAAATCTAGAAAATACATTTTCTTGGATTATGCTGATGGAGTAAAGAGGATCGTTTGTGGAATCCCACTACCCACAAGATCATCATTAGCTGAGATGTGATATTTGTAGAAGATCAACCGTAGAAAAAAAATGATAGCATTTCAAAAGAAAGTACATATACTGCAACAGTATTGATGGGAAATAATCCAGAACATGAAAATTCAGATTCTTATAAAGCAACACCAGAGCACGAGGTACCAGAACCAATCGAGTTTGAAGCTTCTGAAGTTTGCTGATCAACTCGAGAGAGAAAACCTCCAGGTTGGCACTCAGACTATGTTACGAAGAGTAACATTGCATACTGTCTTCTAATAGAGGATTGAGAGCCATCAATTTTCCATAAAGCTATAAATGGTGTAAATATATTTTTATGGATGACATCAATGCAAAAAGAAATAGAAACTTTGCATAGAAATAATACATGAGATTTTGTACCATTACCACGTGAATGAAAAGTCATTGGTAATAAATGGATCTACAAGATCAAGCAAGATAGTAATGATCAAGTGGAGCGTATCGAGCACGATTGGTGGTAAGAGGATTTGCTCAGGAAAAATGGATTGATTTTAACGAATTATTTTCTCCGGTGGTTCGACTTACAACAGTTAGAGTAGTCCTGGCTATGTGTGTCACTTATGACCTATATTCGAACAGTTGGATGTAAAAATTGCATTTTTTCATGGAGAACTTGAAGAAGAAATTTATATGCTCCAACCAGAAGGTTTTGCTGAAATAGGTAAGGAGAACTTGGTTTGCAAGTTGAACACTTCTATGTATGGTCTCAAACAGGTGCCGGGATATTGGTATAAGAGATTTGATTCCTTCATTATTTGTCTTGGATACAACAGACTCAGTTCAGACCATTGTACATATTTCAAGAGGTTTGGAAATAATTGTTGGGGCAGATGTGGTGGGGTCGGATTGGTGCCCCGCGCAACAAAAGTGGGTCTAACCCATGGATATCTAGTATGGGTGTAATTTTAAATTATTTAATGAAATATATATTCCATTACGAATGTATAGGAAAAATCTGGGACTGAATCAGAGTCTGGAAGCTTAAGAACGAAGAAAAACAAATTCAGCGTTCGAGCTAGACGCATGACGCGCGCTAGAGTGCGAACGTGGACACTGCGTGCTACAGTGCGTGCACTGCACAAAATTTTTTTTAAAAAAAAGTTTCATTTGCTTTTTATTCAGCTCTCTTTCCAGAGAGCTGAACTCTCCCTAAACACTTCAAAAACACCTAAAAATTAATTTTTAATTTCAAAACCAACATCAACACATGTTATAGAACAAAGTTCAAGTTTTTCAAAATATCAAATATTTTTACAAAAACATAAATTTATTCTAAATATGCACTAGCGTAAATTTTGAATCCAATAAACAAACCAAATTAGAATCCCAATAAGAAATGTCTCGTGAATAATTTTAGATCACCCAAAGGTGGTCAAATGATTCTAGAATGATAGTCATGGCTCTCAGCTTTAATATAGAGTTCCAAACTCTAATTTTATATATATGTCTAACATAAATATTTTGACCCAATTACCAAGCATATTGTGTTTACACTTCTAAAGCATCCTAACACAATTTATTAGCCTTATTTCAACATTAAGCTATATGATCATGCATCTAATACATAAAATAACATAACTTAAGAGAAGTCCAAACTTACTTGGCAATTTTGATGCAAAGATTCAATCTCCTTCTCTTGTTGAAATGGTAGGAAAACCTCTAAGGTTAGCAAGCTTCACTCCAAGATCCAATCTTGATTCCAATATTAGCAAGCTTCAATCCAAGATTCAATCTTGATTTCTCCTAAATGAAATGTTGTAGAGACCTCATAAGCTTCTCTAAACACTTTTCTAACTTATGCTAATTTCTCTAAGTCTTGCTTTTATTTAGTGTTCTCAAGCTTTTGCTTTGCTTAATTAAAACCTTCATAAATCTTGCTATTTATAGCAAAATTTAGGCAATTTTTAATTAATAAAAGTTGTAATAAACTTTTATGTGGGCTTAATCTAATTTTTACAAATATGTATAATTAAGTGTGACTAATCTCCATTGTCTCCCACTTTGATTTAATCCAATTAAATCAAGCCATTGATTAGGAAATAGATTAGTTCAATGTCTTCCACTTTGATTTAATCCAATTAAATCAAGCCAAAACTATCTATTATTACACACTTACAATTACCATAATATCATAAAATTATGATAATTATGATAATAATGATTTTATAATTAAGCCATTGTGTAATTATTGAATTAATCCAATTATTTCAATTAGGTCAAAGTAAATAATCAATGTTATCCAATAACATTTTATTATCTTGGTTGATAATTATAATATCGAATATTATCTTTTATCAAAATTAATCGGCTACCCAAGTGCTCAACGAGTACACTTCATATTGAGACTCTCTAAGTTCAGACACGTTCGTCATATAAGCCTAGCTATATGTACGCAATTCGGCCACCTCCGAATTCGCGAAGAACACGAATGATCTTTCTAAACTATACAAGTCGAGGTCATCACATATTTTTGATAATCCATCTGTCGAAGGCTATCAGAGTTGTGCTTAGGAAATATAGAATACACCGTCAAATTTCTAAGGCGCAGATCTTATGTCGACATGTCCACGATTCTTCATAACTAATGCGATCCACCTTATGTGATCAACTTTGGCTTTAAGAATCGTGACTTACTTATATGGATACCTAAACCTCTTATGGTACATATACGGGCCGACAGATCCTATCTTGCTTCGCACTTGATTACTGAGTGCATCAGTCAAGGTTTCCGACATACATGGCATCAAAGTGTGGATGATCTCACACAAAATCAATGTTATCGTATATTCAAAGGATTACATATGATACTCGACTCGATGAGATTCCTATTGATAGTGGTGTGTACTTCCAACTATTATGAATCATTTGTGAGTCATTTAGTATTCAGTCCAACCAATACCCACACATCTATACGAGTTTCCAAAACTCATGATACATAGGGTTAAACCATTGTAACTCCAATTCTAATATACAAATGTGTTAGTCTTCTAGGTTATAGGAATTTTACCGTATTCCAAAACCAACGACTAGAAATATTTACTTTAAGAATAGTTTACAATAGTAATACGTATCCCAATGTCGGACCACATAGTGTCCAATATTACTACAAAACTATTCTAGGTCGATGTCATTCTTATCATATCTATATATCAATCTAATACGCATAATGACAATACCATTAATAAGATATGAAATGAAAATATAGTTATTTTATTAATAAATAATAAAATGTACAATTCGAATTGTCACTCCAAGCACCAACTCTAACAATAATGACTTTATTATTTTATTGTTGTATATGGACGACATGTTAGTAACATGCCATAACAAAGATTGAGTCCAATAACTAAAGGCATAATTATCTTGGACCAGCAAACAAGATTCTAATGACACAAATACACGAGACAAAAATAACAGGAAGATTTGGCTTTCTCAGAAAAGTTATTTGAAGAAAATTCGACAGCGGTTCGATATGAAAGATTGCCAATTTCTACCCCAACTTCCTGTTCATTTCAAGTTATTATCTTATATATAACCTAGCAATGAAGCTAAGAGGAATGAGATATCTCGAGTACTGTATGCATAGCAGGGGGAAGCTTAATGTTCGTCATGATTTGTACAAGACCAGACATTGCACAAGCAATCAGAGTAGTTAATCGTTTTATGGCGAATCCTGGTAAAGAGCATTGAAATGGTGTTAAGAAGATCCTTAGATATATCAAAAGAACTTAGATGTTGCATTATGTTATGGAGGATCAGAATTAATTGTTTGAGGTTGCGTGGATTCATATTTTATATAAGATCTTGACTGAAAGAAAATCCATTTCTGGTTATGTGTTTGTACTTGCAGGATGAGTGGTGAGCTGGATATCCAAGTTACAGAATGTTGTGGCTTTATCTACAACATAAGTTGAATACATGGCAGTTACACAAGTCTGCAAGGAAGCTATTTGGTTTCCAAGATTATTGGAGGAGCTCGAGCACAAACAAGAAAAGATTCAATTATTTTGTGACAGTCATAGTGCTTTGTATATTGTAAAGAATTCAGTCTTTCATTCAAGAACAAAGCATATAGGGGTATAATACCACTTTGTTCGTGAAGTAGTGGAAGAATGCAGTGTGAACTTGTTGAATGTACACACCAATGAGAACATTGCAGATGTAATGACAAAATCTATCAATATAGACAAGTTTGTATGGTGTATATCCTCTTATAATTTAGCATAAACGTAAGTAGCTTGAAGACGGCAAAGTAGAACGAATGATGTGAAAATTGATTGAATCTCAATCAAGTTTCCAAGTGGGAGAATTGTTAAGCATCTTTTGGTGTTTTTTGACTAAAGCAACGAAATGTGTATATATAATAATATTAAATATATATTATTTATGTAGATGGATCTCACATGTAAAAAAGAAAATAATAAAAAAATTAAAATTCACTATTTACACAGTGAATTTCATACTTATAAATAGATGATTCATTTCATTATTTTCTTCATTTCATTCTCAACCAAATCCTATGTATTCTAAGTGAGAAAAATATCATTTCTTCTTAAAGTTTGTGAGAGAGTTGTAATTCTCTTATTCTAAGAGAGTATGAGATTGTTCACTTCTCGTGTTTATAGAGAAGTTGTACAATTCTTTCAATTATAGTGAAATCCTTCTACATTTGTCCGTGAATGTTTCCCTCACATTGAAGATTTACCACGTTAAATCTGCGTCTCATTACTTTATTTTATTGTTAATATTTATGGTAGGCTAAGCCTCATAATTATTATTACAATGTAGGCAACGTCTATGACAATAATTGTGGTAATATTTTGATAATATTTTATTTTAATTAAAAAAAAGTATAATACATATCAAAATTATTACTACGTGTCAAATGAATATTGAAGGGTACATTAATGACGTGATATATCGATCCATATAAAAATTTATCCTTCATGGCCAGGAATATCACAACCAAATTCACACAAAATTTTGAGAAATTAGAAAAACTTCAATTTTTTTTAATTGAAATATAATATAGTAATAGCAAGCAAAATTGACCCCAAAAAAAAAAGCAAGCAAGATGCTCTCTCAGTCATCTCACATTTATGTTCCCTGAAGACACACTCGTTTTGTATCCCAGTTCCTTCTGCATCAGGCCTCTTTACATAAAAGCCATCATCCTTCTGATGTACACTTCAAATCTCTATCCATTTTTCTACCCAAAAAACAAAAGAAATTTAAAATAACTCAGCAAAAAGCTTAACCAGAACTGAGCACACTTGATTAGCTTCCAAAATGGAAATGCTCATGGCACAAATGCCGAGAGATCCAGCCACTTCTATGTCCATTTCTTTAATGTCTTTTAGCTTCTAAATAACCCTCTGCTCCATTACCAACTCATCTCTAATCATCATCCTCTTAACTCCCCCATATATTTACAGCAACCCCCAGTCTTCATCATGCGTGCCACAAGCATGCACCCCAGTCCCACATGTAATTTTAATTATACTTCTATGCCCATATATGTTTCCAATATGAACATCATTACCCACCAAACACTCAGTCCCAAATTGAGGATTCTTATCAGAAGCTTTGTGTTTTGTCCATTCAGGTTTGTGCCCTGGGAAATTCAAGGAGTTCCTCTGCTTGGACTTTGGCCACACATGTGGATGATAAGGTACTGTTTGTTGAAACTTTTGGTGGGCAGGATTTGGTGCGAGGCTTAGGCTTGTTTGCTGAGTTGACTTGTAAAGCAAACAAAGAATAAACTGGTCTGTGGTCTGAGAATCTTGATTCTCCTCTTACATAACGCATTTGTTTAAGTCCTTCGCCTTTCCACAGTATCCGATCACACCTGCAATTATGTCCCCCAAAAGTCTCAAATTAGCTTGTACATCTTTGTAAGCAATCATATTGTATAGTTAAAAATGCTTTTAAATTGTGATCTTATTCAAATGGTCGGTTTGTAATTGTGGTTGATCAATTTGGCTTTGAAAATTGCAAAACATGAGGCATTGAAAAACATTTGAAGAGTCTTACCAGGCAGGAGTGCGTCGTTTTTCTTTAGATTTAGACGTTTGAACAACATAATGGTCAGAATTGGTGATGTATTTATAGGTTGGAGGAAAATATATTTTCCCTTCTTCCCATCCTTTAAATATTCGACCAGCTCTTTGCTCTAACTGTAGCTGTGTAGAAACCAAATCATACATAAAGATTAGACCTTTCAAGAGTAACAAATAAATTTTTTTCATCAGCTATATACTACTTGGGACAAAAGCAAACAACCATTTTAACAATACCAATTACAATGTGATTATGAGCTAATTAAAATAATTAGTCTCTTACCTGATCTTTCTCTAAAAGTGCCTGCCAGTCATTTCTCTTTAACAGTTCACGTGTGTCACCATAGCCATTAGCAAGCCGGTAATTCAAATCCCCAAGCCAAAAAATTAAGCTAGAATGAAAAGAAAAAGAACATTAGTCCTGAACTAAAAGAAAGAATTGAAAGGAATAATTAACAGATAAAAAAAAAAAAAAAATACTCACTCGTGTTCCAATATGGTTTCAGGGGGAAATGGCTGTGTTGGATTTATAAATGAATGAATAAATCTTGTTCTCTTTAATATTTGTGTAACATCTGAATTTCTTCTGAACTCATCACCTTCTTTCTCTCCCGATGTCAAGTGGGTACATACGAAGCAGAAACTTGTGTTGTCCATTGTCATACTAATCGATATTGAACCCTGTTCACTATAATATCAGTAAAAAAATTTGTTTGTTTTTTGCTAATAAGTTCAAATAACCAAGCAGAAGCATAACAATGGCTCACCTTATTTCCTAGGTAACCCATTATGCCACAACCAACGCATGAGACCTTCAAGTTGCTAATATGTTTATAGAGATCAGCTCTAACCCATACACACAAGAAAATCCCCACCATTTGCTTGCTTGCTGCTAGGCAGTAACGTGGCCGCATAGGGCTGCCGGATGTGCTATGTCGGCTAGGCCAGTCTTCTTCCGTAGAGTTTGAACTTGATTGTGAGCTTAACAATCTTTCAAAATCTTCATGGCCAAGTTCCTGTTCTAGTGATAGCAAGTCAGAGAAGCTGACTCCGGGCTTCAAGCTAGGTTGCTGGTCAGTCTGTGGTGAAGTGGCATTGTTGTAATATTGAGAAATTTCTTGGTCAGTCTTGTTGCCGTTCAAAGTTTGACGAATAAGGGATAGCCACTTGGCAGCCGGGCCATTGTCCTCTGCCCCTAATACATTGCCAGCATTTAGAGGGACAATTTCTTGGAACCTATTAAGCAAAATGAAAATGACAAAATCAATCAATTTATAAGAAATTAGAATATTAAAATATACTATGAAAATTCCAAATGAAGGAGATGACGGTAAAATGGAAGGAAATTGAAGAGAAATTATCATCCATTCATTCAAAAAAAAAAATGTTAATATTTTTGAAAACTATCATTTCTCTATTTAAGATTCCAAGTTATGTAAAAAAGACATTATATATTTAAAAATTTATGATTTTCATTATTTTATATCCAAAAATTAACTATGAAAATAACAAATTATATTTAAAAAAAATTTTAATTTGAGTTTAAAATATCTCTTTTTTTGCATAATTTAAAAAAAAATTAAAAGATATTTTTGAATTTAAATTTAAGTTGGTGGATGATAATTTCTCCAAAATAAAAAATAACGGTTGTGGAGTGCTAGTGGGGAAAGGGCATGTTATATTGATGACCTGTGGATGTTAAGGAGGTAATATATCATGTGCTGGATGTATATGTCATTTCTTTCACAGCATGCGGGCCCCTCACAGTTGTGGGGCCCGTCTGCTGTGAGAGAGATGACAAATACACTCGACACATAATATAATTTTCGCGGGGACGTAAAAAACGGTGCATTCATTTCAATAACTAATTTTTGAATAGTAGATGTTTGATAAAATGACATGTAGCTCCACACGACTCAGATTTTGAAAGTTACAATCATGGCCATTGGCACAAGTGGTGCAAAATAAAGAAAGCAAGCAACAGAAACAAAGAAATTGAAAAAGGAAAATTACCCAAGAACATAAATGTCAGCCGGAGCTGGTGACTTTAGCCAATCTTTTAAGTTCAAACCCTCATGAGGTGACTTGCCTCCGACATTCCATGTCCCCACGAATGTTCTGTAAAGTCCAAAACAGAACCACAATTATTATTACTCCTTAACCCAAATCAGAAGAAACCAACATACTTTTAATTAGTTTAACTAATGTTTTTTTCCTTTCTTTATCTAAAACTTAATTAATATACAAGTATCCAAATTAAACCAACTCAATCTTCATAAAAGAAAGATTGTATTATGCATATTCTCATATATAGGTCCACCTAATTTTCCATTAAAGATTAAACAAAAGAGAGAATAAAAATTAAAAATTGTAATTTATAATCACCAAGGGTATAAGTGTCTTTTAACTTTAAGCAATGAAGAAAAATAATAATAAATAAATTCAAGACTGTAATAAATCGGAGTGGAGTGGCTATACTTACTTGAGGTTGACGGAATTGGTGACAGGTGTTGCCTCTGGGACGATAGCCGACTGTTTATGCACATTAGCTGCCATCATCAACCACCCTTTGGTGAGAAATAAAACTCTAAAATAAAAAAATAAAAAAAATAAAAAACTCGAAGGCCAATGAAAAGGCTACATGCCTATATTATAGGCTAAATAGAAACCTAGTCGATTGTATGTATACTCTCAGACACCAGTGTCTCCCGCCATCCACGTGGACGGGACCCGACCGGATTTTACTACTGACCCTTCATTTTTTTTTGTTAGTAGTCCCATCGTTAAATCATAGTGGTCTTCCACCCAGTGAACGGAGAAACATTTTTTTATTATTATTTTGAAATTATTGAAAATTCTATCATTAAATTATTTTTTCGGATTTAAATGGATTAAATAAAATTTCTGATTATCTCAGATTCTTATAAAAAATCCATTCTGTACTCAAATCCTAAACTATACATATCACCAAATCACATATATAGTAGACTGAACGAAAAACATAATAAACAGTAAAAGCCAAACAATGTAGTTTCAGTGGTTACCCGAGAAATCTTCTCGTACCAAGACATAGCAATCGTCGTCTGAGCAACTCTTTCTTCTTCTCTCGGTTTTACCTGGAGTTAAATTAAAACGAAATCTCCCGATAAATATCTGATATAGTGACACTATTAGAAACCCGATATAATAGAAATTAAAATTCTACCTTTAATTGTGTAATCGGAATCAAACTCATCTGCTCCACTTTGTATGTTTAGCCATTTTCTCGCCACTACTTTTGGCCACGAAGACTGAAAAACCAAAACACAATATATCGGATTCGATACTTTGAAATTACAAGGAAAAACGTTAAACCTAGCTCCGAAATATCGGAAGGGAGTTAATATTAACGTACCATATTTGTTATCGTTTTTCCAGCGCTAAATCACTGCAAATCAAGGACAAAAACAAGAGGGACGTTAAGAGTTCGGAAAAAAAATGATTTTAGTGAGATATGGCATGTACTAAGAGATCGCCACAAGTGATTTTAGTATATGAATACAAGCATAAATTTATCATTAACTCTCAAAATAATTTTTGAGTTGAATTAGACGTATAAATTTTAATATTAATTTATATTATCTATTCATGTGATATATATTATACAAAAATAACTTATAAGTGGAGGGAACGTTGAAGAAAATATCGGCAAAAGTGTCAACACGGGGAAATGGAGACAGCTTGCTTCGGAGAAAATACCGTAGAAGGAAGGAAAAATAAATATGTTAAATTCGAATATATTTCTTTTTGGTTTACTTTATGAGACTTTACAGAGGGGAGTACAGAGTTGAAGATAATCTATTAAACAATATAAAGATTTGAGCTTTATAGATCCTTCGTCGAAGGATCAAAATCACAGCTAGCTCAGCTCACGATCAAGATCTCGATGATTAGTGAAGTGAATTGAACAGCATTAGTTAGCTAATTAGAGGAAGAGAAACTTACGAGTTGGGTGACGGATGATGATGGAATGAAACGACTGCGTTTTTTGATTTAATTTACTTGGATGGTTCTATTGGTTGGAATGAGAGAGCAAGATTTGGGGGGCGTTCCTCGTAAAAAGCAAAAAGCAGCTGTTACTGTTATGTTGGTTCTCAAATTTGGAAGTGTTTATAAAGGGGGAGAAGAGACACTGAAGACTCGAGAGAGGGGGTGTTGATGTCAACAAATTTCTTAACGGGGGTATTTTAGTCCATATGGAAAATGGGTTTGCTGCTGTTGCTAATCTTCGACTCTCCTTGTATATAGTGAGTGGTACTAATGGGGTGAGATTGTGTTTAATTAATTTTGTTTTGTTTAATTTACTCTCCCAATTCATCCAAAATTTGGACTTAATATGTTGATATTTATTGAGTTTTATTTTTCGCCTATTTTTGTGAAGGAAATAATATAGCAAAAAATAGATATGTTATTTCAAAACTCGGGCATTCTGTCTCTATTTATTATAATAGAAGCATAAAAACGTCAAAAAAAAAAAAAAAAAAAATCTCACAATGGAACACTCATTTCACTTCAATAACAAGCCTAGACCATGGTTGTGGAAATCGGTTCGGTCTAATTGAGATTCGACAGTTTCAACCAGTTTAATTGGGAACCGACCTAGTATTTGGTCTGGTTATTGATTGAAAATCGTTGTGTCTGAAATTGGTGAACCGAAAAAACTTGATTTTTGAGATTTTTTTTAATTTCTTAAGTGAAATGACGTCGTTTTGAGCTAAACAAAACGATGTCATTTTGAATGTTATCAATTAAAAATAGTAAAGTATCCCCAAACCTTAATCTTTGTGAGTTTGCCCAAGCCCTCAATCATCTATATTTCCTCTCTGATATGCATCTTCATCATCTACCTCTCTAACTTTGCTCAAGCTCTCAATCGATCAAAGCTCTTATGCTCCCTGCGAGCTCAACTCTCAAGCCCTCAATCGAAGCTCATCTACTTTATGCGAGCTCAAAAATGGAGGGTTTTGTGAGTAGAAGACGTGAGAGAAAGATGAGAGAAAAATGAAGAAGAATACATATTTATATGGCCAGAAAATTCTAGAGTTTTCTCTCTGAAAAATCACAGAATTGTTTGAATGCCACACGAACGTGCACCATCTGGCAAGTCGCGTTCGAACGCTCGTCGAACGTTCGTGTAGACCCTTTGGAAGGTTTCGTTCAAATGGGTTGAAGAATGCGCCACAAACGTGAGAACTGGTTGCGTTTGAACGTTGGAACGAACGCGACACAAACGTGATTCTGAAATTTTCTCTACATCTTAACTGAACTTGACTTGCTTGGGGTCGGTTCATACACAGACCTTATAAGTACGTAAAATATCGCATGCATGAACTATATGACCATGATAAACATACTAAAATGACTGGGGTGTTACAAGTAATACTAGCAGTAAGCAAACATTGCTTATAATAAGGAAACACTACAAAAACGTACTGACTGAGGGGATGGGGGGATCCTAATACATGTATATACTAGTTGCAATAAAATACTCGAATTATGAACTTAAACCTACCCATTCGAGGAAGAAGCTAAATCTCATGATATTCTCGCATCTTCTATTACTGCTAAGCTCATGTATAATAGGATTAGTTATTGAGCCAACTCTAACTGCTAACGTTAACTTGTAATTATAAAAAAGAATGGGTGAGATTGACATTTATGAAGTTAATAATATATATTGTAAGGAAAAATAATATGAATGTAACTAATCAGTCATTTATTTAAAAGGTTAACATTTATTATATTTTTGGATATTATCCTTGCACCATCAATGAATTCTAAAATGTCACTACATCACCTAATTTCTTTATTTTGTTTTATAGAACCACTATTTTAGGCTAATTGGTTAATACTAAACACAAAATAAAATTGATGCAGTGTCATTGCCATAAATCTTTTAGAATGGATTATATTTTCACCAACGGAACTACTGTAGACATAATTTATGCTTTTATACTTTCTAAAATGGCTTAGTTCGGCTCATAGAAACATGAATCACAACTTTATAGAAATACTTTTGTTGGATATAAAGTATTTTTGTGTAAAGTGAAATATGGAATTTAAGTGAAAATGGATAAGAGTAAAGTTGATATTTTACATGATTGATAATAAAAAATTTTAAATTATCTTTGAAAATTCTACAAAAATTATTAAAAATTATTCATTGATGATTAAAAATATTAATAATTTTAATAATTTTATCATTCTGGTAATAATTAGTTTAAGTCAAAATATATATATTTTAATGGAGTCATTATATTTTTCATATAAAATCATCAATTAAAACTCAATTTTGAGAAATCTCAGCTCAAAAATTGATTGATTAATCGATTAAAATCACTCATATATCGATGTCAATTTAAATCGATCAAATTTAACTGGATCAAATCACTAAAATAATAAATTACGATTAATGGATGATTAAACAGTATGGAAATTGACAGAGAGTTATGGAGAGCCGTGTCTTTGTTCTCATTGTTAAATTTCTTGTTTGTTTGGCCAGAGAAAGAAAAGAGGAGATAGGGTTAATGCTACCTACTGCAACTTAAATTAAGCACCAATCATTTATTAACCGTCTAATCTTTTGCGCTCTATAAAAAGATTAGCCACTTGATTTTGAATACTTTGTGTTTGTCAAATCAAATGTCTTCTCTTTTAATGTTCATGACTTTAAAATCATTTGACTTTTTGGTAACAATGTGCAAAAATTGTTAGGAAACTAAGGGGTTTGCAGTTTTTACTCGATTTCTCCATGACAATGATTTATTTGCTAGGAAACTAAGGCGGTTATAATCTGGTTTAGCCACCAACTTATGTAATTTTTTCATTTTTATCCATGTTTTACGGTTTTTACATTTTAGTCCATATTTTGTTTCCGAAAACTCACTCAATCCATCTCTAATGATTACAAAGTTAACTCGTAACCATTAATCATATAATCCACACAATTTAACCAACGAGTCCTCATAATTTAAATGTGTGACTCATTATTTTCTTTCTTATGTTAATAATGAAGATTGTCATAACCTGTATAAGTGTTCGATAAACTAACTCATAATTTATCTTCTAATAAAACTCTTTTATTAGTTTCTTATATTCATAGATGACGGATGATATCTAACAATACGTCACGATCTCAATTGAGATAAAATGAAAATTTAAAAACTTTTCTATAAATTATTACCATATTATACAATATTCTTACATTACCATATCCCACCAAAGATATATGATATAGAAGGTGTCAACTATAATAATCGAAGATAATTTTATGTTGACTTAAGTTGATAACTTGCAATATGGTTTGACAATTTCCCAGTGTTTCCTATTTTGTTCATTTCAATAACTTTATCATATAAACCAATTATTGCTCTCTATTCTTTCTAACGTGGAATAATAGCATTTTGAAATACCCACCGCGTTTACCTACTCGTAATCAGAATGAGATAGAATCAAAACGGTAATTTGGAATCAAAATAAGTTATTTACTTAACTGTATGAATCGTAATCGAAATGAAGTAGTATTACAATTGATTTGTTTACTTTATCTAGTAATCGGAACGAATTGTTAATAAGTTACAAAAATAACTTTAGTTATAATTACATAATAATTTATTAATTATTATTAATTATTAATGTATTAAATTATTAATTATTAAAATATTATTTTATTAAAATTTAATTTGAATTTTATTATTATTTATTGAATAATTTTATTAATTAACTATTAATGTATTAAATTACTAAATATTAAATTATTATTTTTAATAAAAAATAAAATATTGTTTTATTATTAAATTTTGACTAATTTTATTTATCATTTATAAATTAAGTATTAGTTAATTATTAATTTATTAATTTATAAACTAATTATTAATGTATTAAATTACTAAATATTAATTTATTCTTTTATTAAATTATTATTTTAATAAAAAATTAAATATTGATTTATTATAAAATATTGATTAATTATTTATTATTTATAAATAAAGTATTAATTAATTATTACTTTATTAATTTATTAATTATTATTAATTATTAATTATTAATGTATTAAATTATTATTTTATTATTATTTATTGAATAATTTTATTAATTATTTATAAATTAAATATTAAATATTATTTTATTATAAAATATTGATTAATTTTATTTATCATTTATAAATTATGTATTAATTTATTAACTAATTATTAATGTATTAATTACTAAATATTAATTAATTATTTTATTAAATTATTATTTTATTTAAAGATTAAAGATTATTTTATTATTATTTTATTATTATTAATTTAATTTATTTATTATTTATAATTTAATATTAATTACTTTAGGGTAATCTTGTACCCATCAATAATGAGAATTAGATTCTCATTTCCATGGGGAGGTGAGAATTAGATTCTCATTCTTCATTCTCTATTTTAAGTGAGACTCATATATTCATTCTTATTCTCATTTTAACTTTTAGTAAGTAAATATTTCTTTCATTTCTATTTCCCAATTCTCATTCCACAATCCATCAACTAAACACACCCTTAGTTTTGTTTGGTGTTGCGATTAAAATAATGTAGTGAATAAACGGTGGTTTATAAATGGTGTTATGTAATTTTGTTTTATGCTGACAAATAATTACAGTGCGCTTTTTTATTATTTTGTTTTATGATGAAAAATTTTAAAAATTAATTTTTACAAAACCTCGTTTTCAAAAGAAATCACAATTAGTAAATATAATGTTTTATTATTAACAAAACAATTAAAAACTGTGTTTTAATCAAAATATAATTTTATCATCTCACTACATCTCAAATCATAACACAAAACAGAGTCTTAATATATTATATTTTGTTGGGAAATAGCTTAAGATTTTGTTGTTAGGTCCCGAATTCGAGTTCAAGAGATGCATTTCTTGTAAGAGTCTGTGGCAATAGTGAATTTTATCTGTTCCGTTTAAATTCGGATCAAGTATTTTGACGGCGAGATTTTCAATTTTTCCAGAAAAAATTAAATAAATTAGAAAAAAAGTCCTTGCTTAGGTGTACTCATAAACTGAATAAGATCAAATTAATATGTCACCAAAATCAGCAAAGTAAAATCCTCCACCATCAAAACATTGAGAATACCGTATACGTACAAAATTGAAATTGATAAGGCAACGTCATTCGACACTAATTAAGTAAATAAATTTTAATAAGAAAATATTGATCATTCTCAAAACTTTTTTGAAATACAAAATTTAAATTTTAATGTTGATTAAATGGTGCCACAATCCAAGTAAATATTTCTAAAATGTTTATAATATTAAATTTTTAAAAAATATTATATAAAACTTATTTGAAAGATTGGTACATTTTTGTAGCTTTTCGTACTTTTGAAAAGTAACATGACAGCATATAATTACTATTTAATAAAGTAATTAACAAGTGTCCACTGATTACTGCAGCAATAAACTTTTCATTGACCCAAAGTCATAAACCCAGATTGCTTTTGGACACGTGCGAAGTTCTAATGAAATGGGTATCCACAGTCACAAATTAAAATATAAAAATTAAGCAAAAAAAATCTTCATCAATCCATTTACACTATTATAATGTTTTTAATTAATGGGATCAAAGATTAAGTGCTTTAGTCATGCGTCTCCTGAGATAAACAAAGATTAAATCTATAATTAACCTTTTTAATTTTGTTTGAATTTAAGATTGGCCAATAGTTGTGAACAAAGTGTCATGTTAATCTCTAAGCTGAGTTTGTTAGGGGCCCTAAATAGATTCTATGAATTTTGCCTGTAACCTAACTATAATTTAATGGTTAATTAATTATAATTTATAAGGATTTAATAAAAAAAAAATGTTAAAATTATCGAAGGACAGACACCTTAGGGGAGGCAGTAGGCTTCAGGTTGCGTCATTTGTAAAGACTTTATGGCTATGAAGAGAGCTTTAGCTTACCTAAGACTTTGATTTGAGCTTATCCTTTTGCCAAATGTACTTATGAGTTTGATTTAATTTGAAGAAATTTTGGATTTTTTACATTATTTAAAATTTAAAATTAAGATTTATTAAAATACAATTTCTTTCGGTTGGCATTTTAGGCGTCATCGACCACCCTAAAGAATCTGAATCATCAATTAGGTTTTAGAGAAAATGACAATTTAATTTTACTTCAAAACTTTATGAAGATGAAACAATTCAACTTTTGGTGATCTATTGATAAGTTATATAAAAAAAAATGGGTTGATCTTTTAAGTTTTATTAGAGTATGGTGACATATTATTAGGAAAACGAGCTAGCATTGAGTAAGGATGGACATTTTCGGGTTTGAGAATTTTTGATCGGGAGTTGAGAAATTCGGATAATAAGATTTTATTCCTAACAGTATCCGATCGGGAGTCGGGTACTCATTCAAGAAGTAAAAATTCGAATGAATACTCAATTCCCAAATGGATACTCAATTCTCAAATAGGTACCGATTCAAAATTATCAATTTTTACAAGGAATTGGACAATTGGATCGGGTACTTAATTCCCAATGGGTACTTGTTAACTTTTACAAGTATTATGATATTATATTAACAGGTTCGAGTCCCGTACCCAATCTTAAAATTCTCGTATCCGATAATATTCAATCGAATACATTCAATTTATACTCGATCGATCCCAAAATATATACCCTTACCCATCCCATCCCAAAAATTTAAGGAAGAATTCCCGACAGGTACTGAAAATTTGCGGATAGTTAATGATGAACGAGGCGCAGGTATGGCCAAGTGTATAATAGGATAGGCTCGCACTTTATCATATAGTATTTATGCTGAAACGAGGGCACACAAGCTTTAAGGGGTGTTGTATGCCAAATATCAGTTCCAAATTATTGGATATTTGTAATATTGTTGTATGTTTTGACATTATAATGTTAATTTTTATATAATATACTTCCAATCATATTAAGAGATCGTGAGCTAAAACTAGCACGTAAGTAAAGTGAAATTGAAAATAATTATTAGTTCAGGAGATTTTACCTACCATATAATAATACAATAATAATTAAGAGACTTAGCCTACCATAAATATAATAATAAAATAAAATAATGTGAGACATATTTAACGTGGTAAAACCCTCAATATAAGGGAAACATCCACGAGCAAAAGTAGAATGATTTCACTATAGTGGAAAAAAATTTATAATCTCTCTCTAAACACAAGGAGTGAACAATCTCACACTCTCTTACACTAGAAAAATTACAATCACAAACTCTTAAGAATAAATAATATTTTTCGCTCTTAGAGTACATAGGATTTGGTTGAGAATGAAATGAAGAAAATAATGAAATGAAATCTCTATTTATAGGTTTGAGATTTACTGTGTAAATAGTAAATTTTAACTTTTTATTATTTTCTTTTTATGCATGTGGGACCCACTCATATAATTAATATAATTTAATTATTGTACATTTCGGTGCAATAATTAACAATTCTCTCACTTGGAAACTTGATTGAGAACTAATCAGTTTCCACACCATCCGATCTATTTGCCGTCTTCAAGCTGCTTACGAACAAAGTGGTATTGTACCCTTATATGCTTTGTTCTTGAATGAAATGCTAGATTCTTTGTAATATATACAAAACACTATGACTGTCACAAAATAATGGAATCTTCTATTGTTTGTGCCAGAGCTCTTCCAATAACCTTTGAAACTAAATTGCTTCATTGCAGGCTTGTGTAGCTGCCATACATTTGTTGGGGTTGGTGCTCAGAGCGCCAATCCGGACCGTATTTATGTCTGATTCATGAATACGAACATCCCCTTATTCCATAATATTACTTATTTATGGTTGCACCTCTTGTTCTTATATACGTATTCGATCTGATTACGATTAGATTGAAACTAAATGTGATTTAGTGATATGTATATATTAGACAAAGACCCGATAATATATAATGCAGTACACAGTTACAAAGTTAGTTTGTAATTGACATTGGGAAGTGTCACTGCTATATGAATATTATCAAACATAGTTCCTGGTCAAGATTTGCTAACACGGGTCGGTTAGTCAAATCCGTTGAGACCAGTACATGTCGTATATCGAGATCTGGTCCGATGGTTTATCCCAATGAACCATGAGTCTATGGAGACTCGTATAGACGTGTAGGTGTTTATAGTGGATAAACACTGAACGACTCACCGAAGATTCTTAATGGATGGTACACCAACGTCAATAAGAATCTTCTCGGGTTGAGTAGCATAGTGGTCCTTCGACTTGAGACACCACTGTGGATGTATGAGACATCCTCCACACTTAGATGGCAGTCACGTCACCGATCTATTTAGATCAGACCTCCGCTTGTTCGTTGGGTGTGGATCGATCCTCAGGATATCCTGTGTGTGTCAAGATAGGATCCGTCAGTTCTGTGTACAAAGCATAGGTAGTCCATATATATTTAGCAGTCTGTTAAATCTGTGGCCACAGTATACATCGGAAGTAAGTTCCGAGTGTTATTTAGAGATTGCTAATAAATACGTCGACAAGATAATACCTATAGAGATTTGACGTTCACATCTATATCTCTGGTATTATCTGGATACCTATGACGGAGGGATTATACGTATGCAATGACCTCGACCTGTATGATTCAACTAGTTTATCCGTGATCGTCATAATCTACGGGTGGATAGATTATGGACATGAAATTGGATTTCGTGACGGATATACCTGAATCTAGAGAGTCTCAATAATGAAACATACTCGTAGAGCACTAGAGCAACATTTATGAATAATGATGATTATTTATAAATCGTTTAATCGTTAAACGAAAAATACATGCGAACGGGCCGAACCGTCATTTCCTAATTAATGTGTATTTGTATTTAATATATGATATTATTAAATATACATTAATAAATAGTCAAATAAAAGTATTTGACATATATCATTAATATATGTATTTGAGATATTTAAAGTAAATATAATACATATATTTGATATATTTATATTTAATTAATTATTTAATTATTTAATTGTTAAATGATTAATATAATTAAAATATAAATATATCACCAAATGATAAAGTTAGGAAGTGATTATAAGTTGCAATTGTTGACTTATACATTAAAGGAAATGGTTGTCAAATTGATTTTGACTTCTTAAGATATTTGTTCAAAATTGTTTGAAAAATGAAAATATATTTTTCCTTTATTTCTTGCTAAATTCGGCCAACACCTTAAAAATATAAGGGTTATATTTTTCTTGGTTGTCTTTGTTGACTTTATATTAATATCTTTAAAGGTTTTAGATATTTATTAAAGTTGATAAGATTAAAGGTGAAATGAAATTGAAATTATATTTCTTGTATTTGGCTTGGCCAAATTCGGCCAAGGCTAAACTAAAACAAGTATTTATAGTTTTCATTTCATTTTCATTTGATAACCTAATACACCTTAAAAGAAAACTCCATTAATGGAAACCAAAGAAAGCTTGTGAGAAAGAAAGAAGAAACCAAAGAAAGCTTGGATTTTAGTAAGTTTCTCCAACTTACTATTAGAGAGGAAAATGTTCCTTAGGATATAGGCTTTAAAATATGATGTTCTTAGGTTATTTCTTTCTTTATTATTTGTGTTTTTGATGATGGAAGTTTTGGTGAAAGTGTAGAGCATGTATGATGAAGGAAGCTTATGTCTATTGTAGTAATAAGTGTTCTTTTATGGTTTTGGAAACCTTGTTGCTAATATAGAGTTTTTGACCCACTCTTAGATGACCTAGATTTGATCTTAAGTTGTTTCATTGTGTTGAGACTTTGATTGGATGGAAGAAAGATGATTGAAGTGTTGGATTTAACCAATTTGGTCTAATTTGTCCAATTTGATGAAATTGAAAAATTAGGGTTCATGACCAATTCCAAATTTGAGGCTTTTCATATATGTTGTGCATTTAGATGTGTATATGATGCATATAAAGTTTCATGTTCATTGGATTACACCTTGATGTGTTTTGATGCATGAAATGACAAAGTGCACAAAATGGGTCCTAATGGGTGCATTCGGCCAAGGAGGGAAAAATGGGGATTTTTGTTGCCCTTGGTGTTTTGATGTGTTGAACATGCTAAGTTAATCTTAGAAATGATTTAGAATCTTTCAAAATTGATTTGATCAATTTCGGACTAAAATGGACAAAGTACCAAATGTAAGGGCAATTTGGTAAATTCACTGAAATATGATTTATTTGAATTCTATTCCATAATTTGATTATTGGATTATTAAATAAATATGTTTATTTAATTAATTCGAGAAAAAATTTTAAAATTGGAAAATTTGATTTTCCACCGCTTCCGCTGCGTTACCGGATATTCCCCCTAGAACCCCTACAAAATGGTATCAGAGCGAGTTTGATTTTAGGCCTCTATAAATGATTAGCTTGTTTTATTCAATGTTTAATCATGTTTTCTTGACTTTATACATGCTTGTTATAATCTAATTTGATTAGATTTAGGGTGTATGACACTTAATGGAATATCCCCGCTTAATAAGGTTTTATAGTAACTAGTATTTGGAATACTTGTTTCTTGGTCCGTCTTGTCAATATGGTTTATAAATATTTTTCCGTTACTACATCCGAGACCGTGCCTCTGCTGTGAGGGTGTAGCGATATAGATTTATTTATGCCGGAATGTATATAGATACTAGATAAATTCAAGCGAAAGCGGAATCTGAACGTGCCCTAGCTGTCAGGGTTACGCAAGTAACTTGAGTTTATCATTGACGAGTTTAACCTTGGTACGTCTCCTTGTGGGCATGCCTTAGCAGCGACAACGAGAAGCGACCAGGACCGGAACCTCGGAGTCATTAGTGAGTGATCGACAATGAGTTGTCTACCTGTGAATATACGTAGGCGAGACCGTGCCTCTGCTGTGAGTCGAAATATATTCATGGGGTCCACTTCCCATTATGGAATTCGATTTAATTATTGAATTCTCGTTTTTCCGTTGGGGATTACGTTATTACGTAAAAATAGTGGGAGAACTGCTAAGTTTAAAATATTCCATAACTTAGGCAATGTATGTTATTATGGAAATTGCCGCTTGTTTGTTTCCTTATTCTATTGTTTATATAGAATTAAACTTTTATTTACTGCACACATATTATGATATGTTATCTGACTAGACTCTTGGTTGCAGTTATTCTAGAATAGGTTCTAGATACTACTAGACCAGGATATTATTAGATTGGTCTAAACCATCGGGAACTGTTGTTCCGATTTTCTTGAAAAATAAAGATGGTTAATGACTTAGTTTCTAAGTCACAACAGATAATCTAGATAGATATCCCTTTTAGGATATAATACTTTAGAGACAATAGTTTCTTATGCAGTAAGAATTGACTTGAATTAGTTCATGTCTCGAGATTCTTGACTGGCATTAAGAAAGCCCTATTAGGTATTTGTTTATCTAGTAATGACGTTTCTAAGCTTTAATTAACTTTAGAGGAAATTTGTCTGACACAATTTGCTAATCAGTTATTTACAATTGTTGTGAATAGTTGAATGCAAATAGAAAAGCTAAAGAAAGGAGATGCGTATATTTGTGTATATAAAATATCGATTTTCACAATACTACAACTATAGGTATTGGATACCAGATCTCCCGTCTAGTTATTTGAAATATTGGTTAACGATTGTTTTGATATTTGATATCGGAACTCGTGACTATTGGATAGTCACTTGTTCTTTATAAACAATTGTTACATATTTATAATAACTAGTAGTGTCATTGACGTAGAGATAAACATTAAGAAAAATTATTCGGTAAAGTAAATAATTTAGAACAGTGCTTTATGAATTTAATCACTTAAGTATTGGATGCTCAATCCGTATGGTAAATGATGGTTTGATACTAGATCACACCACACATCCTTATCCATTAATGAATATTGTATTCAGGAAAGTGATTAAAATCTCGTTTAACCAATGATTGTCATTGGACCACTAAATTTATTTAACTGATACATTGGATGTATGTAGTTTTATAAATAGTAATTGCTTAAGGTAGTTTTCTATACTTCATAACTTAGTTGATGAATTGTCATAACTTAGTTACGTGTTTATGAAGGAACACATATTGAAAGTCTTGAAAGTATCAAGAACTTTCAACCTGTTCTGATGAAACGTAGATTGAATATTTTTGACTTGTTCAAATATATTCAATCTAAAGGTTTTAGAGAATTCTATCCTTAAATTCTTACATGTCTTTTTGAACTGTTCAAAGATCTTTGATACGATCAAACATTTGAATTTAAAGAATTAGTTCTAAGGTTATACAGTGAATATGATTCATATTCAATATTATTCTTCCACGATTCCATCTTGATGGAATTGAATAGTGGGAGCAATCAAATCTTATATGATTTGATTCGTTTGATATTGAATGTTACCGAATTAGTTTCAATACTCTTGGGTTTATACTCCAGTAACACTAATTCATCTCTTTAATTAATGTTCTATTATTTTCTACAGTTGCATATATGATATGTATAGGTAGAAAATCCGAATCTTGAAAAGTTTAAGATTTGAATGTTTCTTTTATATAATAGTTATATAATGGAAATTACCTACACCTTGGAGGTATAAGTAAAAGTTTATCATTTATTCTGTTTAATAGAATATCTTTCCTACGATCCTAAGTAATAAAATTATTTATTACTTGGCGTGTAATATCTGATGTTAATTATTGTAGAAAAAGACTTGACTTATTGAAGTTAAATGTGAGAATGATAAATTATAAATGGAACTACGTAATTAATAAGATGAAACAACCCTTATACATCTTCCGTACAAGTCCAATAGGATAACAGAATCATTCAAGAGTATTTGATAATTAATGGTTCCGTTGTTTTCTTA